>CM065381.1:2477500-2865000 GCA_033060915.1 Euryodendron excelsum | reverse complement strand
TAGCAAAGAAGTACTGTGGTATTTGCCTCTACGCATTGCTAGTTCCAGAAAAAAAGAATATACATATACATACATATATATGCATAAGTAAAGTAGCAGCATTATGTGATATCTTTTTTGCTACAGGATGTCCATTATTTTGACCAATTACTCTCTCAAATTTTCTATGAATTCTTATGAATTGAATCAAATTGACTAGCCATATAAGAGGACGTGACTCGTGAGAAAGGAATCGAACTTCACTAAGTCTCCCTAGTTAATTGCAGCATTATATGATATAATGATATCAAAACTCGAACCACAAAAATGATAAAACAAATAGTCCTGGCACTCAAAGGACATCACACGCAAATAAAAACTCCCATTAGAAATATTAGAGCTGTCTTCTATAGTAAATACTTGAGAAGAAGAAAGAAGAAGCTCAAACCTAATATACGACCTCTCTGTTCACAGGCTGGATGGTATGCAGTTTTTAGTTTTTTAAAATATTGACCACTTCAACTTCCCGGTCTAGGCCGTTTGGTTGTTGTGGTTCGTTGCTTGCCTTGCCAGCTTAGCCAAACGGCATCGTTGGTTGGTTAAGCCTCATTTGTTGACTCTACAACAACAATCATCAAGGAAATGTTTCATTATTAATTTATTATTACCATCAATAATAAAATAGGTATATGTGTATACACATAAATAATTCTTTATTATTAAATTAATTAAAAGTCAAGACTGCATATGGTATGTACTTTGCATTTTGAGTTAATTTCACTTAGACCCCTTGAGATTTGGCATATTAACGTTAAGACTTACTATCTTTTGAAAATAAGTAACTAGACCCTTGAGGTTTTGTGTGTTGACAGGTAAACCCCTGTTGTCAACTCCGTTAGCTATTTTCTATTTGTTGACCGATTTGACGAAATAAAATGACTTATCTATCCTTCATTTGCAATAAAAACTAAAGACGATATGCATGGAGGCATGAACTGGCAAGTTAGTCTCTTCTTCTGTTTTATCACTTTTGTGTGCAACTCATTTTTTATTTTTTTCAACTTGGGTGAGCTGGTGAGGGTAGGTCTAGGAGTTCAACTTGAGTATTGCTTACCATGCTTAAATAATAAATTAGTTAGAAGACAATTTAATTTTTTATAAAAAAAAATCCTGCATTAAATGGCAATTACCATACTAATTTAAAAGAAAATTTTATTGCAAAATTCAGTTTGACATGTTTTCTTGATTGGTTTTGGATCTCAAGGATCCCAATGTTACATTTGCAACTTCTTTCTTAAAACGTACTATTTTTTAAGAGACAACTCATGTTGCAACAAGTGAAAACAGAGTTCCTGTTAATCCAATATAATTCCAAACGTAATATCTCGTATCCAAGCTCTCAAATCCAAATGCAGCAAGTTCATGATTCTGCGTATGTGCTGCCTCCATAACAAATTCAATAGCATGGTTAAATTTTTAGACTAATTATAATGAGGAATATAGAATACAAACATGAAATAGAATCTTTAGAAAAAATTCAACATGTATTTATATATAATAAAAAATAAGATTATAGATATCCAAGATACATGACAATAGGACATGAATATACCACGATTTTTGGTAGTGATAAAAGGTCTGAATCTTGATGATTTGAAGCTCACTACTTAAAGGACCATCGTGGTAATCACCAATGGAAAATGAACTCTGGTCAAGGGCAGTGCACATCATTCATTGCTGAGATTACTTCCTTCAATTTAGTAGCATGGTTAACCACTTGTTTGATCATTTGCAAACCACAATCTATGTGTTAGTTCTATCTAATAAACCCCATTGCTGACAAAAAAAAATCTAGAAGTCATAACCCAAGTGTGCCTCAACTGGCACATGCAGAGTAGATGATGGCCACATAGGCAGGTTCCATCCCCGAGGGGTGTATTTCTTGAAACCACTCCAAAGCTTGCTCAAAGTGACATTTCTTCACAAACCCACAACCAAAACTGTCCAGGAAATTGTGTCCTCTCTTGGCATTTCACAAAACAACTCGATTGCATAATCAATTTAGCAATTCATGATATGCTCATCAATCATACTATTCCAAGACACTTTATTCTTTGCACATATCTCATCTAAACTCAACTGTAAACATAACCACATTTGGAGTACATGTCAACATTAGTCATATCCATCTTGACTTTACTTGTATTAAAACCCAGCTAATGAACATAGAGCTTATTGACGCTTCAAAACACAAAACTTGGTGAGAAAAATCAATGCAAATAAATAGATGAGTTACAAACGTGATGTGATTAGACTCAACACCATCTACTCTCATGTGGGCAAACTTTGTGGCAACCTCGGCTAAGTAGTCATTCCGATCCCCTATATTCCATATACCTGTTTACAGCGTACCCCACACTACATATCAAACAAAAATAAAATCAAATAAAAAATAGAAAGGGTAATCGGAGAGAGCGTGATAAGAGAAATGAGATTTACTTACTTTAAGGTTATAAGAGAATAAGTCGATGAGTGCATGTCAGTGCAGAGAGTGGTTATTCGACAAAAGTGTTGATTGATTGGAGAGAGCAGTAGGTAAAGAAAGGGAACAAAAGAGCAAAGAGAGAGGAGAGAAGAGAGAGGGAGAATCTATAAGGACTAAGGAGTATTTAGAATATGTAAGTGTTTATAGTTGTACAGATCGCATAAGAAGGAAACAAAAGAGAAAAAGAGCAAAGAGAGGGCAGTGAAAAAATGGCGTAGTTTAGCAATTCTCCAGCCTGTATATACATCTATGTACATAGCATATAAAAAGTCCAAAATAACCCCAAAAGTTGACGGTTTCTACTAGAGACTAACAGCAGGGGGTCTATGTGCTTATTTTTGAAAGGTAATAGGTCTTGCTGCCAATACACTAATCTCAGGGGGCCTAGATGAAGTTAAGCCTTGTATTTTTGGCGGGGGTCGGGATTGGACTTTCACTTCGTTTGACTCTCTCTCTCAATCCCAGTTTCTGTCTGTGTCCCTTGTCAAAATTCCCAACACAAACCCCTTCCTCTTCCCTTCACCTGTGTAATCGTTCCTCTTGCGGCATCCGATTCATAATCTGCCAATAATTCGAACATATCCGCTTCTTCTCTCTCTCTCTCTCTCTCTCTCTCTCTCTCTCTCTCTCTTGTTTGTCGTGAGCATCTCTGTATCTATAAACATACACACATTTATATTTACATATGCAGGTATTTACATACACATGTATGTATCTAAGTAGGTATACTTTGCAATTATTAGTTGAATTTTTGATAGTTGTCATAGACGATCTCAATCTTTCTTTTCCCTTTTCGGTTTTGCTTGCAGTATGCTCCCCTCGATATCTTTATACTATGCACAGCTGTTCCCTTGTTAGAAATAATTGATGTGTTGTTGTGAAATTTATTCTCAATGAGACTTGAATTCTGAAACTGATCTGTATATTCAGGTCTAGATCTCTGTCTCTCTCTCTCTCTCTCTCTCTCTCTCTCTCTCTCTCTACAGCTATAGATATGTATGTTAGCATACATGATCGTTTTCATTTATTCATACTTCCATAGGTGTATACTTTCGGTCTGTACATAAATTTGATACTGCATGCACGGACATACATCTCTGTATATTTCTTAATTTTATAGATTGCTGCTTGTTTCATTTCTTTCTTTTATTTTTTATTTTCTAATTTTTGTATATCTTCCCCATCTGGGTGTTGCTAAATTACAGTTTCCTGTGGATGGGCTGCAATTCAAGTGTTGAATGCAACTGGAAGTAGTTGAGCAAAGATTCAGAACCTGGCTTTTAATATAGCTGGTAGTTGAAGCTGCTAAAATACCTGTGGGAATTACTGCTTTTTCTCTAGTCGGTGATTTTATCACATATGCAGAGCTTGAATGTGAATTAAGCACCTCTTTTGGGCAACGATTTTGTTTCATCCGCAACACAATGGGCGCGCTTTGTTCCAAGAGTCCTTCTGCTCCTAATAAGTTCTCACGTGCCACTGGTCATGGGGTTGGTAGTACAATGTATCAACCAAATGAATTTAAGTCGAACTTGGCAAATGAGGCTAAATCAAATACAGAGAGTAATTTGACACCTCTGCCAGTGCGTAAAAGCATGGAGAAGCAACCCCAAGAAGGGAAGGAATTAAAAGAAGCCAGTTCGTTTTATGAGATGGGCACAACTGGATACGGGAGTAGTGACGATGATTTTTATGATGGGATTCCACGTTTTCCAAGGGCTCTATCTCAGAAATCGAGATCATTTAGGTCTAAGCAGGCGGCAGTTGCAAAGGTCGGTGCATCTTGGAAAGTCACTGCGTACTTCCTTTTCCTTTTGATTCTCTCCTTGTTTGTTATTTGAAGATAAAATGCTTTGATCATTAGCTTCCATTGGTTAGCTGTTTTGTACATTATCATGCATTGCCTAATGTATTAGCCAATACCTAAGAAACACGGACATAGACACGCTGACGTGGTAATTTTCAAATAATGCAGGGCACGCGACGGAGGGGACTTGTAAAAAATGCACCTTGTACATATTCTTTATGTGTCATATATATGCATATTGTTCTCAAAGAAGTTGATGGAAAAATTGAATAACGCTAATTAAAATATAAAAAAAAAAACATGTATACCATACCTTAAGCGTCAAATTTGGAATACATCTACATTATTTTCATTATACAGTTATATTTCAAGTTATTTTATTCAAACTTGCAATGTGTTTGTGTTTAAGCGATGGAGCGTCCTTCAACTGTCCAAAGCATGTCCAGTTCTAAAAAATTAAAACTAGTAGGACACGTTTTGACATGTATATGACACTTGTCGAGAGATTGGCTGTCAGTGGTGGCTCCACAGTCTTTTGTTGATGGGGTCATGCCAAAATTTAAATGCTAATTCTCAAACTATAAATAAAACAATCTTAATACATTGATATTATTGTTGTGGCAAAAGATGCAAAGATATGAATTTTACAGTTACCCTCGACGGGTTTCATATTTTAGAATTGTAACATAATAATTTCATTACTGCTATTAAATATGTGATTTTCAATGAATGTTACCAAATAATCATTCATCTACTAAACTTCCATTTTGGTTAACAGTAAAAAACTCTTTCTAGTGTTACAGTCATGACCACTAAAAGCTATGCTAAATTCAATGCTAACTCTTTATAGATTGATTACCTGACGTCTTATTTTGCGCTTTGGGTTTGTAATTGGCTGGCATCTGTTTGATGCTCTTTTAGTACAATACCTTTTACTTCTAATACATACAATACATATGTATATATGTGTATGTGTGTGTATTTATGTAGATATTATAATTATCCAATCAAAATGAAGGACTTTCTGAACTCTTTTAATTGAATAAATGAAGCCTGATGTATATATGCTACAGATTTTGCAATCCTTGTGCTTTGTCTTAGTTTTGATGCTCTCCTTCAAGTGACTTATTCTTTCATTCCTCCATCCACTTCAAATTAAGTTACTCGTCCCGTTATTCAGCTAGGGAATACTTGACTTGCTTCTTGACTTTTATGCACCGGTGCATGCATTGGAGCTGGATATTAAAATATACTTTCAGATGGTTGGTATCGTCTAACTTTTAGACACTGCCATTATTAGGAGACTATAGCATACAGTGAAGATCCATTGCTGTGATTAGAATATGTTTCTAAAATCCATACTAAGTGCTGTAATGGTGCAGGTTTCAGAAGTGAGTTCGCGATTAGGCAAAGCTGGTACCGTTGGTCTTGGGAAGGCTGTTGACGTCTTGGATACACTTGGGAGTAGCATGACCAGTTTGAACCCAAGCAGTGGCTTTGCTTCCGGGGTGACAACCAAAGGCAATGAACTTCAAATTTTAGCATTTGAGGTTGCCAACACAATTGTTAAGGGTTCCTGTCTTATGCAGTCCCTTTCGAAACGGAGCATACGACAGTTGAAAGAAGTGGTGTTTCCTTCAGTAGGTGTGCAACATTTAGTGTCAAAAGACATAAATGTCCTCCTAACTATTGTTGCCGGTGATAAGAGGTTAGTTGGAGAGAAAGGGATAAAAGTTCACAAAAGTTCCTTTAGCTAGGGCTTAATGTGAAGGATTATTACCGTATTGTCTATTGCTTTTCTGAGATGGTGAACTTGATTATTTGAAATTGACTTCCTATACAGGGAAGAGTTGAAAATATTTTCAGGAGAAGTAATTCGTTTTGGAAATCGTTGTAAAGATTCTCAGTGGCACAACTTGGACCGCTATTTTGAGAAGTGAGTTATGGCATTACTGTTCTGCTATTAAGCTTGTTCATCCATTCAGTGTTTACCATGTTTTTATTGCTGACTCTGTATTTTATTTTCCAGACGTAGCAAAGAATCTGCCCCTCATAAGCAGCTGCAAGAAGAAGCAGAACAGATGATGCAGCAATTGATGACCTTGTTTCAGTGCACAGCTGTGAGTATCATCATTTATTTCAAAAAGGTTCGAAGGGTTTCATATATACTTTGGATAAGAGCCCCATAATTGGTCAAGAAAGGATGGGTAACGTTTTCTAATTAAAAAAGAAAAAAAAAAAAGAGAATAGAATAAAAGGATGATAAAAAGCTAACTGATGAGAACTTTTACAGTCTTGCATTTCCTACATATCCAAGGGAAACCAATTTGTGGCCATTGGTTGGTGTCAATTGGTTGCTTTTCTGCATCATCACAGGATAGTTAGATGAATGAGTGAACTACTGTTACAAGTTAATCTTAGTTTGCTTGGATCTGTGGTTCTAACAGCCTGTTTGGAACTTGGGGGAGGGAAGGGAAGGGAAAGGAAAATATTATTTGCTTTCCCTTCCCTGTTTGGTTTTGAAAAGAAAATGGAGGGAAAGTAGAGAGAGAAAGAGAGAGATTAATTTAAAAATTTTCCCTCCCTTTTTCCTTTCATTGCCCCTCTTGGTAGAATCAAAAAAGGAAGGGAAGGCAAATAATGATTTTCCCTTCCCTTCCCTTTCCTTCCCCAAGTACCAAACAGGCTAGAAATGGATATTGCATTCAAAAATCACTTGTTTGGAAGGCTAAGGCTTAGCATAACTTATGGTTTTATGACCTTTGAAGAAATTGAAAGCACAATAATTCGCAGCGCTCTGTTTGGTTCAATGTAAACTATTTTTGTGAAAATTGTTTTTGCAGTCCCTGCATTTGGATGCATGTCAAGTCTAGTAAAAATATTTTACATAAAGGGCTAAAAATGACTTGGTTAGCCTTGGTAAGGTGTTTTTATATTTTCAAGTTTGATGTCTCAATCCAAGCTCGAGAGATCAACATGAGCGGTTGCTGTGGAGAACTGTTCACTTCCTGTACTTTTGATATGGGCTGTTACACCAACACTGATGATGATTTTTCTGGTCCTAGAGACCTCTTCATTACCATTTCTAATACAGGCATTGACTTCCTGATCCTGGCAACATTTTCCTTTGAGTTTCAATCTGAAAGTATCGACCCAAAACAGAAATATCATGTACAGATTCTGAATTCTCTTCTAGTTCAAATCCTAAAACCTATGATTGTCTCATTCTTGATGACTTTCATTATAGGTAATGTTTTCTGTAGTCTCCCTTACCTATCTCTATACATTGCACCTTTATTTTTCATGAAATTTTCAATTTTAATGAATATTATAACCTTCATTTGACCACAAAAAACATTCACGAGAGCATGAGTTGTCCTTATTTATGAATTGATTTTTTATTATATTGGTAAGTGGGTTGTATAAGAAAGATGCTTGCTTGTAGTGTGACGAAACACCTGATGTAGGACGAGTATGGGAAACAATAGGGAAGCAGCAAAAGGCTCTAGTTTTGGGCTGAAATTAATATTTTTTGTGGCTGAAAGAGGGTAAAAACATTGATGCTTTTAGGGTTTATATGTAGTAACAAAAGGGTAGGGTCTTGGGGCAGTTCTGGGCACGGTGATCAGTACCTGTAAATGGTGACATGGAGCTGCTATATGTTCGTTTAGGGCAAGGGTAGAGTAGTTGATGGAATGAAGGATTGTGCTATTAAACAAGGTGAATATAATCCGGTTCAACCACATGTGTGGACCAGTGGTTGGCTGGCCCTCATGCTAAGGATGAAGTCCAAATTTTGATCCCTCCCCACGCCCTCCTATGGGTAGCCCTCATTTATGCAATGCATGAAGTTTACACGGTTCATGTGGATGGTGGCCTTGTAAGAGCTTGAGAGAATAGTTAGTCGAAGGCTTGGACACCGTGTAGCAAAAAAAAAGAAGAATGAAATCTGGTGCAAGTGTTTTTGTGGCTAAAAATACCGTAAAATACAAAGAAGAAGAAGAAGAAGAAGAAGATTCTAGGCATCACACCTAGAGTCTCAAAAGCATCATGCCCAAGGTTAGAGAGCTTCAAAACTTTTGCAGAATTCTTTAATACTCTTTTCTCCATTGAATTAGAAACTTTACTTGACTGTATATGGACTTTAGAGAACTTGTCCTTACAGGATTTTGACTTCCGATTAGGAGACTAAGGCTTTTGACTTCTAAAACCTATTTAAAACCAATAAGACATATAAATTGAAAGAGTTACATAACTTGACCCTTAACACTACCCATGGATGACCTCTATGCAAATCCCAAAAATCCTAAAACTAACAAATCACCCTACTAAGGATTACTAGAAAACATATAAGAAAATGATCATATTAATTCATGCGTATGCACTGCAAATGACATGTTGCCATATCTTCCATTGACATATTGTCCACTTAAGTTGTCACAAAGGCATATACTACTGGTGAAGCTTAGCTTTCATCTCTTGCCATCTGTTTATTGGTAATAATCTTATCTTCTTGTATCTCCTTCAACACCATACCAACATATTTGTGCCAAACCTACATGTTTCATTTGACAAATCACACTCTCTGATCATCAATCTAAGCATGCCAATAAAAAATCTTCTCAAATGGAAGCAAGCCAATTGGAGCACATTATAGGATCATCCCTTCCTTTAAAATCATGAACTTTACTATCTGGAACTTCCCTCTTATGGTGCATGGGATGTTGTCTCCTCTCTGATAGGTCTCTAGTCCAATCTTGTGTTACCATAATACTCTACTATCTTAACGAATTACGTTTTTGGAACGGCGTTTTGAAACATGGTACTCTAATGTTTCAAAAAGGTGAATTTAGCGATCCAAAGCGATCCCAAACTTTTTTTCTATTTATATCTTTAAAGGTCACCTAATAGAAGAAAAAAATAAATTACAATGAACAAAAATATAGGGAGAATAGAATTTTGGTATAAAAATCTACAAGAAAATGGGTTATAATACTCCTAGAATGTGTTTTAGATGATTAATTTGAAAAAACATAAATTATGTTTTATTAAATGTATGATTGTTAAACAAAATTCTTCTAGAAGTACTTTAATTCTAATAGTATACTTCATAGAAGTTTACCCCTAACGTACCATATTTTAGAACATGTGGCGTACCACGTTTCCATTCTCGTTCCATGTATCGGAACGATCCGCGTTCCAGGTAACATAGGTCCAATCTAACATTGATTATTGTGGTGCATAGGATCTCCCAATTTGTGAGAACATGGTGGCAAAACCTTAAAACTCTGATAACAAATTTATGCAAGGCGAATACAGAGAAGACTCTCCTACTAGTACTAAGCCCAAGTCTAGTATGGGGCATAGGTGAAAGAGCTGTTTCAAGGCTAAATATGTCTATTTTTTGTTGCTGAAATTTAGATGGTCTATATAAATTTTAGTGATTAAATGTGATAACGAAATGGTAGGATTTAGGAATGAAGAAAGGGTTTAGCAGCTGATCTTGAGGGCTGTGAACAGTGCCTAAAAACTGTAACCAGGCTGGTTTATGGGTTTTTATGTGCTAGGGTTGTTAGGTTGAAGGCAGAATGCATTTATAGGCTTGTAAATAGGGTTTAAAAGAGTGAAACAAATGTGGGGGAAATCTGGTTGAGCTTTAAAAAGCCTAAAACTGCAAGAGGAGGAGAATAAACTCCAGGCATCGCACCTAGGTTTCCTTAGGAATCGGCCCCTAATTCCTCTGTTTTCATTACCAAGGCCCTACCGTTTGGTTATGAAATTTTATCCATAAAATCCTGCATAACTTTTCTAATTTTGTCGACAAAATCTAGATATATTTAGTCTTGAAACAGCTCTTTCACTAGTGCACCATGTAGTTTTGCGCTCGTCACTAGTACGAGTCCTTCCTACATTCATCTACATCAACACCTCTGATTTGGGTGCATAAAGTAAAAAACTGAGGATTTGAGTATTCAAGTCACTTTCACGTCCAACCTAGGATACCCCATTGGTGTAGTGTATTACAAGATAAATTTGCAAATTGGTGAAATTATAGTGTGATTGGAAGGTTGTGTTGACTTTTGACTTTGCATAAATGAATTTGATTGTGGTTTGAAACCTTTGGTGCTTTGTTTTCTAATGAAAAACCAGAACTTCCTGTGTTACAAGGGCCTTGGTCATGTTAGTTTGGCTTTTTTCCCATAATTCCCCACGACCAAGGCACATTCCTTGCATGCTTATCATTAACTTCGTTGATTTATCAAGGCCTGATCAAGAATAACGTTTATATAAATGTGCTTATACAAAAACACACGTTTGTACAAGTAAATACTTAGATGCTTTTAACATTGCTTTACACTATATGACATTGTGGAAGCTTGATATACATTGTTCGGCCCATTTCTTAATAGCTTAAGCTTTTGGGCCAATGGGTGATTGAACATGGTATCAGGGCTCTGGTTTTGAGAGGTCTTGTGTTCAAGTGTCTCCATCTGCATTTGTTCCCTTCTTCTGTTTGATTGTGTGAAATCTATTCAGTTTGTGCAACTGTACCTCGGTTCTAGTTTTGTTTTGGTTGGCTCACATGCAAGTGGGGCTTGCACATGAGGTAGGGCATGAAAGCTTGATATACATAAGCTTTTGGGATAGTCGGTGATCTAAAAGACATTGTGAAAAGAGCTGCTTTCATGCTTTTGATCTCCTTTTGACTCCTGCTTTAGGCATCCTAGTGAGGTACTAAGCAACTTGTGTGCAGCAACTTTCCAGAGAACTGTTGCCCATGCACTCTGCACTCCCTTATAGAATCTGCAAGAATTAACAACTATGAGGAGTCAGCACATTTTGGATCCTTTCTGTTGGCGTATTAGAATATCACATGTTTTGGTTTTTTATCCTTTTTTTTTTTTCATGTTATTTAGATGGTATTTTGTTTTGGCCATGTCAATGGAAATATTGTGTGCGCCTTTTTTTTGTTATAGGATTTTGGATTTTGGAAATCTTTTCTTGGAAAAATGTTTTTTAAGGTTGCAAACTTGTAACGAAGCGCTCCAAAGTACGAGAAGAAAGACTTCTACTCAGACTCAAAGAATAACTCAATACCACAGACACTCTTAGAAAATAGTAAGTCTAAAAGAAAAACAACTTCTTAAATTCGGATATTTTCACATTCAAACTTTCTAAGTTCTAAATTAGATATAGAAGTTCTCGTAAAAAGTGAATTAGTAAATCCCATAACAAAATCCAAAATCATTTCTTCTTCTTCTTATTCTTTTTTTTCTCTTTGTTTTCTTTTTAGAAAATCAAACTTTACTAATCTTTAATACAACCAAAATACTTGTAAGACTGATGCTCAACAAACTTAGAATCTATGAACTAAATGTGTGAGAACTTGATATACGTAGCTGCCCAGCAATGATAGCTTAGTGTTTGGGGCAAGTGGTTGTCTAGCAACTTATTAAGAAACATGTCCAACACGTTATCATAGTTTTAGTTTTGGAAGGTCTTGGTTTCAACTTATATTACTTGGAACACGGATCGTTTAGGTATGTCGAACGAGAATGGGAACGTGCTATGTCAGATGCTCTAAAATGTGGTACGGTAGGGGTATACTTTTTATAAATTATACTATTAGAATTTAAGGTGCTTTTGGAGCAATTTTCTTTTACACTTGGATATTTAACAAAATATAATCTTTTTTTTTTCAAATTAGTTATCTAAAAACACATTTTAGGGGTATTAAGCTCCTTTTTGCATATTGTTCTGACAAAAATCTATTCTCCCTGGATTTTCATACATTATATTTTGGTTTTTCCTTACTAGGTGACCTTTAAAGAAATAGATAGGATAAAAGTTTGGGTTTGCATTGGATCGATAATTCACCGTGTTGGAACGAAATTGTATCATGTTTCAAAATGCCGTTCCAAAAACCTCACTTTCTAGGGTATTAACATATTCCGATAACACTAGATTCAACTCTTTTTCTATATTTTGTTCCCAATTGTACACTATCCTATTTCTGCATTCGCATGTTATTTTGTTTAGCTCTCTCTCCAACTGCAAGACTGGGTTGCATGAGGGAGGGTGTGAAGCTTCATGAACGTTGTTGCTTAGCAGCCTAGTGGTTGTGTAACAATAACCTATGTATTTCCATTGACCAAAAAGGCTTCTTTATTGATGTACAGCTCACTCTTTAGTTTTGGATGTCCAAAGAATACATCTTCTCTAATCAATGGGTGGATGTATGTCACAGGGTTAAGGCTTTTGTGAACAAGCAGCTAATGGAAGGTTTCTGGTATGAATTAAACAGACTCTTAAGAATGCAGATTTTGTAGCTTAAGGAGATCCAATATAAGTTGCTGGATATTGAGAAACAGCTGACTAGCAACTAGCAAGAAAGGAAGAAAGAAGAAAAACATAAGATTACACAAATGCATTTAGATCTATAAGAAGACTGAGTTTGATGTGCCCCTAGCCATAAAATACTTGAAAACCATAGGCTACTAAATATTTCCATAAAGAAAGATTTTTTCAGTACAAGACTCTTTTAAATGTTAATTTCCAACCATGATAGAGACTTAGAGGGAAGGATGAGTTTGATGTTTGCCAAGCACTCTCCAGATTTACGACACAATAAATCCAGAATATTAACGCACTGCAACTAAGGCATGCACACTATCTTGGTGTAGATAGGAATCTCTAAGAACTCTAGATTTTCTTCTTAGCAATGATTATTAATATTTGCAATTTTTTTGAATAGTAAATGATAAAGGCTCTAATTAGTGGAACCTTTTGCTTCTAACAAATTTAGTGAATTGGCAGAATATTTAATCACGGGTTTCCAAAGTCTAGGGCATCTGAGTTGATTATTGTAGTCTTCTTAGATCAGTAGCTATGGAAGTTGATTTGTGCACAAAATACCGAGTAATAGGAAGATGTTATAGAATTATGAAGCTTCTATTTACGTAAATGACGGCATTGTAGTTATATCCACATTTGCCAAATATGCCACTTTCTTTATCCTACTTTCAGCGGGCCAAGGCTCCCCAAGTATAAATAATAGTTGGTAGAGAATTTGGCTTGTAATACAAGTTAACAGCTAATGGAATATAAAAAGGGGTCCAAGTAAGAGGAGGAAAGGGAGGACCATAGGGGCGGACCGATGCATGGTCGAGTGGCGTCGGCCGCCTCCATTGGATTTTAAAAAAAAAAAAAATTTTTGAATTGGATCCAATTAAAAATGAAATTTGTCTGACCAAACTCAATACCCAATACCCATTTCAAAAAAAGTTTTGCCCAACCAAAACCCATTAAATTAGGATTGATCCACACTTTTTTCCCAAGCAGCTGCGATGAAAACTCTTGTGCAACGATTGTAAAAAAAAAGAAAAGGCAGACTTGAGACCTCTATGGCTCAATTATGTATTTTTTTCCCTCTTCTTCTTTTGCGTTTCTTAGTTTCTCTGATTTATATATAAATAATTTTTATATTATTTTGGTTGAGTAGTTTGTTTCTTATTTTTTTCCCATGTAGTAATTTATATATAAATGATTTTTATATTATTTTGGTTGAGTGGTTTCTCTAATTCCGATAGTCCTTCGAGCAAAGCGAACTATTGTAGATGGGTATATATATATAGGTAACTTTTGCGGATTGACTTGGTGTTGGTTTAAGACATGAGTTCTGCGGCAAATCCAAAAGGAAAAGAAGTTTAATACACTTTCAAACATTAATTGATTCTACCAATTTGGCAATTCCTATGGAAATTATTTATTGATAATGTAATGAATATATACCTTTCAGTGTGAATGAACAACCTAGTCTGTCCTAGACCCACAAACTCTTTTTTCTTTCTACTTTCACTTCAGATATATATATATATATATGTGTGTGTGTGTGTGTGTTAATTTATAAATTTGACACACATGCCACCAGTTGAATATAACTTTTTATATGATGTAACATTGAATCATTGATGAGGATTTGTATTATTAATTTTTTTTCCATGTAGAGATAATATAGATAATCTTCAAGTAGACCCTAAGTTAATGAATATTATCAAGACTTTACTTCGTAATCGCATGGGAGATGAGTAGATGAATGATTGCTTGGTGACATACATGGAAAGAGATATATTCAACACCATAAACAATGAAGTTATTTAAGAAATGTTTAGAATATGAAACAACGAAGGGGACTATTGTAGTTTGTCACATTAATTTGAACGTCATTTTGTGTAAGAAATATTTATTATCTATATATAGAATTTTGAATGCTATCGTATTCTTTTCATTTTTTGAAATTTATTATCTTATTTATAAACAATTTTTCAAGAGTGTTTGACGCCTCCACTGAAAAAATTCTTGGGTCCGCCACTAGAGGAGGATATGAGTTGTCAGACTTATGTATATCTGTTGACACCTGCATGGGTGCAGGAGTGTGTTCACACCTATTGATGGTTTTCTGCAATGTTTATTTGTGTAATTAGCTCTATAAAGCTTTGAATCCCAAGTGCTCAAGCTTATCCATCTTGAATAATTTTAGACCATCTTTGCTTTACATTAACTACTTTGGGACTTCAGAATTCTTAAAATCACTTTATGGGTTACATGTGACAATTGACTTCGTTAACATGCGTGTAAATTTGTGTGATCCTTGTGGATGCAATTGTGGAAAGAAATTGTGTAATAATATTTCAATTTTAAGATAATGTTAACGCATGTATGAACATGTGTTAAAAATGCCAATAACATAAAATCTAGTCTTTTCTGAGTAGTAAATGAGTCTCGGGTGTTTTATACTTTGGAAGAAAAATACTAAAATTCTTTGTTGCGCAGGAGTTATATGAGAAGTTGCATGTATTGGACAGATTGGAGCAAGATTATAATCGTAAGCGTCTAGAAGAATATAATCCATATGCAGTTCAAAGAGGTGACTTCTCGATCACTATCTAATACCTTTCAGTAGTTGTCTTGTACTGATCTCTGGGTATATGAAGGAAAATATACAATCCACTTTGAAATTTTAGAATATACCCTCTAGAGTTGTTTCTGTATCAATAAATGGAAGTACGCATTTGTGTCTAACCATCTGTTTGGTCAGAAACTCAGATGAGTAAAACTTGGATATGATATGTAACAGCATGCTACCTTCTTGCAGAAAGGCAGCATATTAAGGTAAAAAGAGTCGGCCTAAATATGGAAAAGAAATTGCTTTTAATCTCAGAAATGGGAATTATACTACACTTCCTAAGTTGCATTCATATAGGAACATTACAAAGACTCAACAGCACATCTTGGCAAGGAGGTAGCACACATATCTTTACATATCCACTTCTCAATTCCAAAACTAATGTTATGTTATAAGATGACCACCTTCTGTTATTTTTTCTGCTACCATCTTCTGTTAGATTGTAAAGAAAAAAAAAATATGAAGGACCAGGGATGTACAGATCTTCAAATCATAAAAAATCCTCCAGATTTTCTTGATTTGATTACTTAAACACATCAATAATAATCTCTAAGTCACCTTCGACGTGGATCTAATTTATCCCATTTGGAGGCGGCTTTATGGTTATCAAACTTGTAAATTTTGTTACTACTTACTAGAAAATTACTCCCACTGTTATATTCCTACGTTACATCATATATATGAAAGTGAACAGACTGTCATTTTTCATTTAAGGCATCATATTTCATTGTGCCACTGGCTTCCACAACGCAATATTCTTTTTTTAGTCATGCCCTTAAAGGTGCTTGGATGGCCTATGTACTGTAGTGAAAACTTCAGTCTTCATTGATGGCTTCATGAGGCTAAGCTTGTCCTCCATTAACTGGTACGATGAAGCTCAAACTTCATAGTTAATTTCATCTCATCTTTGCCCATGAATTCATATGTCAATGTCCTCAGAGGTAAGATATTTGGTGGAAAGTTTGGAAACTTGTTTCTTTCACTCTTCATCAGAGCTTTGACCAATGGCGCATTCAAATTAATATTCCAAGCCATGTTGAGATCACATAGAAGTTCAATTTGGCTTGATTCGCTTGTTCACTGGTCCTTAGAAAATTAATCATTTTTTGTTGATAAGTAAATTAAATTTATTTGTACAGTAACTTGTGTCGCAACCTATGTTACCTAAATTTGGGTACGTGTGTTGTGTGCGGGTGCATGTCCAAGTGTAGATTCATATAATTCTCATGTTCAAGGACACTCGGACACAGCTAGATTTCATATTTTCTAAATACTTCTTTTGCTATTTTAAGGAAAAATGGTATTTATGAACTAAAATATAGAATTTCATGCATAAAATGAAAGTCCTATGCTTCGTTCTATAGTAAACTCAATTACTTATATATACTTGTTAGATGCATATCCAAATAGTTATATTTGACAATTATCTCGTACTCTTATCCGAACGTCAGAGTGTTCGACACAGGTGTTTCACAAATTTAGAAAAGTGCAGGTAACATAAGTTGCAACAAAGAAAGGCATACCCCTTATTTATAAGCTATACTATTTTCGCTCAAAGGAGGAAAAAATTGTTCGAATCAATATTATTGTAGAAGAGGCATACCCCGTATTTACAAGCTATACTATTCTCACTCAAAGGAGAAGAACATTATCCATCAAAAACTGACAGTTCCATTCAATATTATTTGTAATTTGTATGTAGAAAGCTAATTGAAGACGTCTCTGGTGTTAAATAAGTATGGGTTGGTTCCTTTGCACCCACTAATGTAATGCAGATATGCTATTTCTCTTATTTATACAATTGTATTAATTGTTTTATATGAGTTTTCAAGTTCCCCCGTATATATGATGAGGATCATATATTGATAATGATCTTGACGAATTTGCTGAAACTTCTGAAGACCTTATGACAAAGTCATTGACTATGCTGTGGGTGTTTGTTCTAGTTATCACTTAAACTCTAATGTCTTCAACAGTATTTTATCAGTAAATTAACTCTATGGCTAAATGTTCTTTTACCTTTAGGTGCCAGCCCTGCAACGTTGAGGGCGGAATTAAAAAGTCAAAGGAAGCTAGTCAGAAATTTGAAGAAAAAGTCACTCTGGTCCAGGAGTTTGGAAGAGGTAGCCGTTGGGACAAATTACATACACCCCCTTCCCAATTTGTTTGTCCATCTTAGGAAACCTAATTTTTTAAGGGGGAAAATTATTTTAATGCATTCTCATCTAAACGACAAAAGTATTAATTTCCAGAACTATCCCAATGAGTTTCTCGATCTTAGGAAACCTAATTTCTTAAGGAGAACAATATTAAATGCATTCTCATCTGAATGACAAAAATATTAATTTCTGGCACTATCCCTCTATTCACACTATTAAATGCATTCACACTTATCTATGAATAATTTTGGAAATTCATAATTCATAAAATAATAGAACTAGACTTTTGAAAGTGGATTTTTTTTGGGAGATCTTAAATGGTAAGTAACAATCAGTGTGGGATGGAGAGAGTAGCTTTTGATGAGATACAGTCAGTTTAATGTATTGTGCATAAACTAATGATACTTTATTACATATTTACTTATTTTGCTTATCCTTTTCAGTCTTGAATTTTTTCTTTACGTTATTTTCCTCTTAAGTCTCTGATTTTCATTGACTATGAAATGATTTTTACTGATTTTTCTCAGAAACAACCACTTACTATTTGGAGAATTTTTTATATTGAAGTTAGTTTTAGAAGAGTAACCTCCTATTATGGAATACAGGTGATGGGGAAACTAGTTGATATTGTTCTCTTTTTGAATCGGGAGATACATAACATCTTTGGCAATGTTGGTATGTATTTATTCTAAATGTTAAAGAGCAAGATTATTTGCTGTCACCATGATGCATGACTGTGTACTATGAGCTTATGTCATTCTATTGTTTAAAATTATAAGAGAAACTGATGTCGACCATTGATTTTGGACAATTGTGAAATTTATATAGGTTTAGGTTGAACACAGTAGTGACCAGTGAAAAAGCATGCAAAAGCATTCCCCCTTGCCCTCCGGTGTGGGCACCATTGGATTTTATTCCTTGAATGTTTTCCATGGCATGCTTTGTAAACCATAATTGTGATGATATTGATGACATCATCTTCTTCTTATTGTTTTTGTTAATGTTGATGGCAATGTGGTGGTGATGGTAGGGGCAATGGTAACATAGTTACAACACGCAATAGTATTGTTAAGCAGGGGCTTGGATAATTGTGGTGGTTAAGATCCCAGAGGAAACAATTTTTGCTTTAAGTAACTGGGCTTTCATTAGTATTTTTTCAGTAAGTGAGCCAAATTTATTATACATCTCTAAACATTCCATTTTTATCTCTAGGGATTTTAAGCTTTGTTTTCCTTCCAAAAATCAAAAGGGAAAAAGTCATTTTCAATATGGTCGGTATACTGTGCTTGTACCATATTTGTTGGCATTTGTCTCACAATGTACATACTTTAAGAGGAGAAGATTACTTCTGCTCCTAATTCCTAGGATAACAAAATATCTGAACTATGATGAGCATACAAATTTGCTTTGCCTTCTTCACATCATCATCCAATTTGAGTGTCTTTCAGAAGTTGGTGAGTTAATCTTTGCAAGCCTATAATCTAACATGATTTACTTTTTTAGATGCCTGTCAGTTTGTGTGTAACTGTACTTTTCTTGGAGGTAGTGAGCATCATGAAAAAATTTGATCCTGGATAGCTTACAAACATTAGGAGTTCATTCAACAATGTGTGTGTATTTTTATGCATGTGATAATGTTTTCCTAATGAATGACCTGCAGATGGTAATAAACCATCAGAAGGATCTCTGGGCAATCAGCAAAGATTGGGACCTGCTGGTCTTGCACTGCATTATGCGAACATTGTCATCCAGATTGACACAATTGTGAGTATACCATATATCTGATATCTCTGGAACTTCACGTCATAGATTTATTTAATATTGCTTGATTATGAGTTCCTCCCATTTCTTATGAAGTGCTTTTGTTTGATGAATTCTTATGTAAATGGATGGACATTCCAGAATCATGAGCAAAATATGAACTATAATTTAGCTTTGGTTGCAATAATATCCTATTGTAAATGATTTTCACAGCCACAAAAGTGAAGAGAGTTCTCTCTCTATTGTGTTGGGGTGGGGCAATTCACATGCGTGCATTTGGAAATGGAATGACTTCTCTGGAACATGTGTGAATATACAGAGGCCTAAAGTATATATAGAGAAGAAAGGAGAGTAAGCTGGACATAAAGATAGAAGCATGGTCGGTTAAAATATCTTTGCCGAAGATGTTGAGAACGGTGGTGATCTGTTTCTTAATAACCCTCATCTTTGTGAGCCAAAAATCATCTCCAAATTAAAAGTTGAAGCAACTAGAGTTTTCTTTTGTTAAAAAGTGAAAATGAAACTACGTTGCCTCTTATTAGAGAAAAATTGTAGATGAAGAAGATGATATAATAGAATTGGCAAGTCATTCTCAAATGATATTTCTGGACTCATCCTTGTTTAATTCAAAGTACCTTCACTCAACCTTCTTTAATGAAGAAGATGATATAATAGAATTGGCAAGTCGTTTCCAGAATAATAGCCAGGAAACCTTTGTTAGTTAATTGAGATTTTCAGAGCAATAGGGGAAAGTGCATCAAAATTGTAAAAACAACATAAATTTGCCATTCTAGATTTGCGTGGCAATCTTAGTTCACCATTTATTCTGAACTTGTTGCAGTATTCGCTGTAATTGGATAGTTTCACATTATTTTAAATTCTTGTTGCCGGAAAATTTTCTTTTAAGGTATTGAAGAATCAGCAAAATACTCTTGCATGGCCACCTGGATCTGTATTGATCGAACTTGGTCATGTTTTGGAAACATGGACATTTATAGATGAAATTGGATGTATCCCAAAAGCAATATCCGTTGACAGTTTATCAAACTGAATTAAGGGAGTAAGGACAAGATGGGGTCACTAATTTATTCTCAATCTTATGGAGCACTGAAGTCAGATTAAGTACTTTATGGACTGTTGTATTACTTCTTTAGAGTAGGAGACTCTCATTTGGATATTTCACAGTAGAAGTAAGGGCATTCCAGTAACTATCGACATGTTTTAGTAGGTATTTGTAAGGGAGATCATATTAGAGTTTGAGATTGAATTTTCTGAGTGTTTATTTGGTTTTATAGATTTTCTTAGAAGAAAAACCGTCTTGTTTAAGGCCATTTCTCATTCCAATTCTACGCTGCTTGTTCTCTGTGAAATCATAAAGCGTTCTTCCAAATGTTGGGTTCGTTCTTGTTATCTTTTATCTCGCTTTCTCTCTGCTGCTTTAAAATCCTCGTCAAAAGTTCAAAACCAACATAAATCTCTGTTATTTAATGAGATTCTGGTGAAGCGGTAGTAAGGTTTGGGTGAATCTTGGAACCTAGAGATTGTTGAAATTGTTTTCTAATGCAGTAAGATCATTAATTTCAAGAGTAGAACAAGCATCAATATAAATATTATGACAAAAAAATAACTTCCTGAAAGTGCTTTCATACCATGTTGCAGACAGAATTTCAGATAAAGGATTGGCAATACTGTAAGTGCGCAAAGGTCAACTGTGTATTCTATCTGAAGATATCATGCTCTTCAAGACCATGTACAATAAATGGTACACAAGTGACAAACCTTTTAATATCTAATAGCAGGAACCTGGTAAAAGATAAAGTGAATTCATATTTTACTGAAGGCTAGTATAATATATCGTTGATACACTAAACAAAGTTGTTGATACAATCAACATGGCTACAAGCTTTGGTTGGTGATGAAGCATAAAATGAGAATGAAGTATTGAGAGGATAACTACATATCTGCCTTGGCCATGATACCAAATTTCCTACCACGTGGAAGGTACGACCCTCAAAGGATGAAAGAAGATCAAGATATACAATACAAGATACGAAAAAGTAGTAGAACTTCTTGGTGTAAACAAGCCTCTTAATTTGAAGAAGGCGTAGGCACGTTACACAGAATTTAACTAGCCCACCATAAGATAATATCAATAAAATATGAGTAGGTTTTCTCAAAGACTTACTAAAAAGCAAATATTTGTGACAAGCAAGAAAGGAAATGCAGGAAAAGATAATAGTTGTTCTATGTTTTTTGGTCTTCACATTGTTGGGCTTGATATTTCTAATAGTACTTTATACTTTATATCTAATATTATGATAACCTATAGCAATACATAATGAATAATGCTCGAAAAACTGCATTTTGAAAAAACTAGAGAGCTGAAGGAACGGAGATGCTATTCAAACATCTTCATATCTTTCTCTCTCTCTAACCTATTCCATTCTCCAACAATAGTTTACTTCTCTCTCTCTCTCTCTCTCTCACGCGCGCGCGCGCACACACACACACACACATTGCATAGTAGATTATGTGACTGTATTTTTTCTCCAGTTAATCAAATAGCTAAAATCTATTTTATTTTTTTAATTTACGTTTTGTTCTTTTGTTCTTCTCTTTTTTTTTAATCATAATTTTCCATTAAATTACAAAGCTCTTATTCAACATTTGTTTTTCATGTATCTTTTTTTTTTAATACATAGCCTTCTTTTCTTCTTCTTCTTCTTCTTTTTTTTTTTTTTTTTTAATTTTTTATGGTATTCTAGAATTCTTCCTTTTATTACCATTTGTTTTATTTATTGATATCACAAAATTTCCTTCTATGATATATAAAACTTTATTTTTCTATTTCTAAATTCTAAGTTATTCACTTTTTTTAACCCTTTTTTTAACTACTGCTATAGAGTGCGAAATGTTCTATTACAAGAATCTTCTTCTCCACCTTTTTTTAATCATTTTTTTTCATGAAATGCAAAACTTTTACTTTTGAGCTTTATATTGTATAGTGTTTATATTTATGTGATTTATTATTATTTCTATATTAATTATATATTTTGTGTTTAATTTAGGCTCATTTTTGTGTCCACTTCTAATAGCTTTGATTTATATAGAGGTTATTATGCATTTTTCTTTTTTTTTTTTAGAACTTACGATCCTTGTTCTGATCTCTATGATCCGATCCTATAAACAACTCAAACGATCCAATGTAGGATCCCGATTACAATAAATGTTGTAGCAGGGACAAACCTTCTAATATTTAATAGCAGGAGCTTGGTAAAAGATAAAAGTAAATTCATAATTTGATTGAAAGCTAGTATAATCTACTTTTGATACTCTAAAGAAAGTGGGTGATACAGTCAACATGGCTACAAGCGTTGGTTGGTGGTGAAGCATAAAATGAGAAAGAAGTATTGTGAGGATAATTGCATATCAGGGTTGACCACTGGAGGGATTTCCTCTGGAGGAAATCCTTCTTGGTTGGTGTCACATGCACCGGTCCCTTAGTATGTGCAACAATAATTCTTGGACTTGCGCAACAGCAGGGGTCAAACCCATGCCCAAAGTTTGAATACCGTTTGTCTAGACTATGGAGGCTCGTCCTACCAACCAAGTGCGCTAGTGTCCGGGGGGCTAGCCCAAGGAATCGAACTTATGACCAGCCAAGTGGGGAGCAAACCCACTGACCAGTCGAGCTAACCGCCTCCGCCGGGGTTAATTGCATATCAAGGTCTTAAGGATGAAGTTGTAAATGACCCATGGAATAGATGAAAAGCTTATGGAACTTGTTGCAGATAAGAGGCTTAGGTGAGGCATGTCACGTTACATACAAGTTAAGTGAGCCATCATAAGATGATATCAGGAAAATATGAATAGGTTTTCTCAAAGAATTAGTACTACTAAAAAGGAAATATCATTGACAAGCGAGAACGGAAATGCGTGAAAAGATAATTGTGATTCGAAGTCTTTTTGTCTTTGCCTTATTGGGGTTAATATTGCCAATCTAATTTTATATGTCAAGCTGTAGCATTACACGATGAATAATGCTTGAAAAATCAAAATCCAATATTGAATAATCAGTAATAGTAAGAGAATACATTTGAATTACAAGCAAGGAAATAGTCTGTCTAGGATATGTAAGATGGTTTGGAATGCTATCATTGGCAATGGTCTACCTTTTAACACTTAAGAACTTGGATATTAAATAACCAATAGTGGTAAGATACATACACCTTAAATAAGTAATAGTCAAACTTTGATTTACCAATGAAGAAAAGAGTGGATTTTCGATTGAGGCTATGTGTCCCCTAAGAAGCACCTTTTTGGACACGGGTATGTATACGAACACAAATACTGACATGAGACGTGATGATTTCAAAAAGTGGGGATACAAATATGGATACAGATACGATAAAAGAATTATATTTTTATTTGTAATGCACATGAATGTAACATCCACGAATTATCAAAAATATTAAAAAAATAACACATTCAATTTGGGCCCAAGCTTGGCGCCATTGCTGCTATAACATGAGAACATAAGAAGAAGCAACAGTAGGGGCATTAAGTTTCTGAAGTGAAGAATTGTCACTGTATGGGAAGAAAAGGACAAATAATGAAGAACAAGAAGAGGACTAGAAAAAGGAAAGGAAACGAAGCAGTAGTCATGAACTCTCACAGTGAAGAAGCAAAGTGTCCAATACACGTCCCAGATGTACCTAATATGTGTCCGGTGTCCCTGCGTTTTTCTGGATTGTCGTAGGCGTGTCCATTAAAGAATAAATAAATAAAGTTTTAGGACACACCAATTGGCATGTTTGACACGTCTCCTGGCGTGTTCAAGGAGTATGTGTTTCGACACATGTCCAACACATAAATGGCAACCTAAATGGAGTGTCCATGCTTTCTAGCATGTACATCCAACCTTAAATAGTTGGGATAAGGCTTTGTTGAGTTGTAATGAGTTAAATATAGTTTGGCTAGTGACAATTGAACCACCATGATAACTAGCAGCATTGCTACCGCAAGCCATGCATCGTTTTTGTAGCATCATTGTCACTCTTACCATATATGTCATCCTCCTACATTATTTCACTAAAATCATTGTGTTCCTAATTAAAAGATGCTTCCTCTTTTTCATCTACCTCATCACATTCCTCCATGTCATAACACACATATTGTCTTGTTCAACTTTTGGTGTTGCCGGGAGGGCATAGGTGGACGACAAAGAAAGAAAATGGAAAGAATGCAAAAAAACCTTGTAACTGTTGCTTTAACAAACATGCAAATCAAGACATGGAACTAGATTTTAAATTCATGCTACTTAAGCATATGAGTAATGAAACGATCAGTTTATGAGTAGTTTCCAGACTTGGAAGGAGAATTTCCTTCAAGAGTAAGACTAAGATATTTAATCACGTTCTGTACAAGGTGGTGGACTCCTCCCATACTTCACCTTTATCACCATCATCCCAAACAGAATCAGAATACATTTTGTTAACTTTTATTTTACAATCTTCTTGGGCTGCATAACTGCCACAGGATGTTGAGTGCAATGAGAAATCCACACTACTGAACACCGTTCGTCGAATAATATACTTTGCTACGGCAAAGACTATGAAGTTGAGGTAGACGAATTCAAAGGCTCATAACACTTGACTGGACTAGGTCAAGGTTGAGGAGAAGATAAAAAAGGTAGCTATGGGAGACTGTTGCAACTTTCTGCTTTATGCTTCATTATATATAGGGTAAACAATCATTTGGTCCCTTCAACTTTGCCTCAGATTTTAATTTCACCCCTCAACTTTGATTCTTACTATTTAAGCCCTCCAACTATTAAAAGGAAGTTAATGTGGTCTAACATTTTAAAATATGTTAGGAAAATTAATGATTAATTACTTTTTGACCCTCTCAACTGTAGTTCAGTTTCACTTGTTAAACTAATAGTCGTTACATTTTTATCCTTAAACTATTACAATTTAAGATTATTAAACACTATGAATAAAATAAACAAATTTCACACTTGTAGTCTGATCTGATACAATATAAAAAATTTTTTGCTTTGGTTAACAAATGTGTAGTTTAAAAAATCTACTTAATATTGACAAGGCCAATAAATGGTGGTCAACAAAAGAAAGATTTAATGAATCTTTTTGGCCATTTTCTGTGGTATTTTGAGATGGTTTATAATATTTTATAGCCATGAATTTATTTTTTTCTCTTTGATTTAGAGATTAATTTGACCAAATAAGCCCCTATTATAAATTTTTTGGTGGTCAAAATATAACTATTTTTAGTTGAATGGGGGTGAAATAATTGGAAATTATAGTTTAGAGTGCCAAAGTATAATTAATTACCTTTCTTTTAAAAGTTGGAGGGCTTAAATGAAATGATTGTTTACCCTTACATAGTTATATATGCATAGACCTTAATCTTTTTAGCTCAACAAAATTAATTCTCCGGCAGTTCTAAGACTTGGAAAATTCTCTTGCAATCCCTTAAAAAATATAAGGTCATCGAACCAGCATAAAATGGAGCTGAGTTAATCATACTCTTGCTGTAAGGCTCTACATCCTCAATTATTGAGGTGTTGATAGCATTATCAATAGTTTTTTTGCCAATATTTTAAGGATTGTATGCCACCTCTACCTAGGGCCCCACACATGCAACCTCCCTTTATATTTCATAAGAATGCGACGTGTGTTCGGGATGTTGAAGAACGTGTCCATGGCTTTGTGCGTTTGGACACCAAATGGGGCACACAAATCAACTTCATGCAGTAAGGACCACAAGCACTTTGTATGTGCTCTGGTCCATAGACTGTATCACTGTTTCACTGAACCACTTTATTATACTCTCCTAGACTAGGCTCTGAGGCAAGCCTAGGTAAGCCCAAATGACCTGTTTGATAGGCATCACAGGAATTCTAGGACTAGTGTCTTGGTGGCTTAGGACAAAGGCATTGCCTCGGCGCAGCACCCTAGTGGGGTCTTAACTGCCTTCAGGCCAGTCCAACTAAGAGAGGGAGACTTCTCTACCTGGAACTCTAATTCCCTTGCCTACTAGGGAAAGAACTCTTAAAGATAGACCTTATTGCCGGCAAGTCCAATTGTACTTGGACTCTACCTTAAGGCTCTATATAAGAGGCCCTTAGGCTCCCGTACCAGGCACAAATTCAGTCATTCTATTCATTCAATCAATACTTGTTCTTGCACATTGCTCTTGCTCCTGCCGCCCCTCTCTCTCTGTGGCTTGGGCTGCTTAGTCCTTTCATCCAGTCCTCTCGAACAGGACCATTCTTAGGACTTGTGACGAAGCCCATTCTTAGGAAGGACCTTTTATTTTGAAACGCTCCCCAAACAGAGCCTTGATTTTTTTTCTTTCTATGTAATGAACTGTCATATTTGTTGAGGTTTCCTACATACTGCTTTTATAATCTTACAACTAATTTTCTCTAAATTTTCTTGAATATTTAGCAATGCACTTCTATACACACATATAATTAGTAGTGCGCTTCCATATGGTATGAAGCATTTATTTTCTTTTTCCTTTTTGTTTACATTATCTGAAATCACACGCTAGAAGTTTTTTACTGATTGATTTTCCGATGTAATTAGGTAGCCCGATCCAATTCTATGCCTATGCCCTCCAGTTTAAGGGATACATTATACCAGAGCCTGCCGCCGAGTATAAAATCATCTTTGTGGTCCAAACTTCAGTCTTTTCATGTATCAGAACAGGTATTTTCTGACATTCTGTTCTGTTATTTTGGGAAGGACATGCTTTTCTCTTGTTCTCCTTACCTTTAAGTGCTTCATTTTATCTCTGATAAAAACATATGAAAACAAAAGGAAATTTAAATTCTGAAGCCAGGGTGATTTTTGTGCTTTTGCTTTGTAACAGCTAGATTGTTGAAATTCTTTAACTCCAAATAATGCTTTGAATGATAATTTTCAGTTGTTAATCTTCATAATACAATTTGTCCTCGTGTGTCTACTACAGTTTTACGTGTTTGTCTGCAGCTCACTGTCACAGAAATTAAAGCAGAGATGGAGAAAACATTGCATTGGCTTGTCCCCATTGCCATAAACACAGCAAAGTAGGATAACCAATTTCCTTGTGAAGAGCTAATTTTTTATATACAATGATTTTTCCAAGGCTGTAGTTTCCTTTTTCATTCTTCTGATACTGATTTTATTGCTTTTGGTTGTAAACTTTTCAAATTAGAGCCCATCATGGTTTTGGTTGGGTTGGAGAGTGGGCAAATACAAGGTGAGTGAAGAAATTCAGCTTATTATTGTTTGCATGCTTTTTTTATAAAAAAAAATCTTGTTTAAATATGGGCTCTTATGTGTACAGGTCAGAAGCAAATCGGAAGCCAGCTGGGCCAATTGATGTGATTCAAATTGAGACTTTCCACCATGCAGACAAGGAGAAGACAGAAGCTTGTATTCTTGAACTAGTGTTGTGGCTTAACCATTTAATAAACCGATCCAAGGTTGATGCCAACGGTGGTGAGAGGAAGTCACCCATCGAATCCCCAGTGCAAGCAACCCTCCAAGAAACAAATGAGGTGCCCATGCAATTGGCCACTAGTGCCTCGTCACCCAAGCTAAGCATTGAAGACCGAGAGGAGCTGCAGGACATAGCAACTAAAAACAGACACAAGGAATATGGTTTTGACAAGGAGAACACATTGGATGTCATTGATAGAGTGGATACGCATATATATGTTACGTAGTTATATATTGAATACATTAGTTAGGTTAGCAACACAAACATGCCCACCATGTATATCGACTCATGATCACTAGTAGATGCACATCATCCGATATAATTTGTACATGAGGCGCATATACAATTAATGCACATATGCAACATGTAAAGGAAGGCTCTTTCTTCTTCTTCTTCTTCTTCTTCTTCCTTTTATTTTTATTTTATTTTCTCATTTCAGATTTAAAATAAAAGGTATTGTGGGGGGGAAAGTCTGATTGTCTCTATTGGTTGTGGAAGGGGAGAAGAGCAAAGTAGGAGAAGCCAATGAATGATTATGTAAGTTATGCGTAGTACAGAACTACATGCTTTGTGATAATATTTAGAGATTGGAGTTATTTTCCATCTGTTGCCCTTATAAGTCATATATATGTCTTCTTCCTTCCGTTTCATGCTCACTTTTTTGGGGTTCGACAAATACTTTAGAGGGGGTTTTTTGTGATTTTCTTGATAATTTATCTAGGCATCCTTCACATTATGCATGCGCATAAATCCTTTAAAATTATCAACATTGTTATGGCTAGATGACCCATCTCCCCCACTATGATAAGATTACTCCTTTGCATAAAGTCAGTGCTTTTTTGTGAACTCATGTCATCCTTCGAATCATCATCTAAATAATGTATTTCAATCCCATGTCTCCTTCTAGCAAAATCAATTAAATTCTCTCAGTTCTGCCCTTTGTGCTGTTAACTATTTGTGAGAAGGGTAGAAGGGTGAGTGGTCAAATCTGGTAGAGGGAGATCCTCTGGGAAGTTACGGTAGGTGCTATTTAGGCGAAGGATCACCAGAGGTGGAGTAGCGAAAGCTGAGGCGATCTTAGGAAGAAAGAGAGAGTGACAGTGTATCTCAAGGGAGCCAGAGGTTTGTGGAGATTTTTGGAGTGTTCTGTTGTATCTTGTTGAGTTGTGTTGTTGCTAAGGAATGGTCGTTTCTTTATATAGGTGAAGGAGGTCCTCAGGAATTGACTCTTTGACTTGCAACGAGCAAGTATTTAGGTCTGATAGCTAATTCTTCGAGGGCATACATTTCAAATGTCAACTCTGCACTGAGATCTCCTCAGAGCGGCAGAGATTTGGCTAGGTGTCAGCTTTCATTAAATGTCGTTGTTGTTTAGCTCTGATGGCGTGATTTGGTGGAGATCTCTCTCTCTCTCTAAGACCGGTTAAGGGGCCAAGGCCCTCTGAGGGTGAGGCCCTTTAATAAACTTTCAACCTTAGCCTCTAATCCATTTTGTCTTATGATGGTTTCGTGCAAGGATGACTCCATGGGGGTCTCTAGGTCTTGCTCTCTATCTAGGTTATAGAGATACATTTATGGAGAATTATGGCCAAGTGTGGAGGAATAACCCAAAAGAGAGAGCGTTTGGCGGAGAGATTTCATGGCCATGCCAAGAGATTTTGATCGAGAGGTCTCTCTTAGTGCCTTAACTTGGAGAAGAAGCTTTTTGAGCTATCCTCAGTGGGTGAGGCTACCTCGGTCCACGTGTCACCTCGTCGGGCTGTCATATGAGACTGGGTGTATAAAGAGTGAGGCAGCGAGGCACCCAAGTGTACTGGTTTGTATAAGAGCTGTATACATGTACACACACTCTTCATGCTCCTGCTTATTACAGCTCAAATTATCTCTCATTACTTTGGCAACTTCTAAGAGGCACTTATCACACCTTTTCACATTTAAATAATCACATGCCAAGTAGTGTTTCAAACGTGACACATTGCATCCTGTCATTATTTTATGTCAATAATTACACATTACATGTTGTTGATTATATCCAACTTGCTCCCCATAATTTCATCCCATATCATATTGCCACTTGCTCCCTATAATTCCATCCCATATCACGTTTCCTCCTTTTCTCTGTGAATTCATATAACTTTCTTTTGATGCCATTTCTACAGAAATATTCACAATCACTATTAAAATATTTTGTTTAAGTTATATATAAACAACAAAAATTTAGTTCACTAATCACTATTATATGTCCAATGATGTTTTCATATTCAAGATATTTATTTCAACTATTCTTTCTTGGCTAACTGCCTAAGTGAGAGGGTTTTTTGTTAAAAAAACTTCATGTTTTTTTAATAAATAAAATTTTTAAAAGTTCAATAAAAAAGTTAATAAATTTATTTATTGCATGCGCATATAAAAATAACAACTATAAATACTTATTACTATATAGACCAAAAAAAAAAATTATAAAAAATAATGAACAACCATTCATGTTAATTACCTTTCAATATATAATTTAAGATCTATACAGGTTACAGTTAATTACAAAATTTTTTATAACATAAAATTTATAATATATAATATTATACAACAAATATAAAATATTAGATTAAAACTAATGTTTACCCTCAGTGGTCACTGTTCATCAAATGAGGAGGCGCCAACAAAGAATTGGTTAAGTCGGTAAGTTCATCATCCCCTCACTTAAATTTGGATTCGACTTTTCGTAATATCTTATTGGAGTCATCTATATTACATGTTTACGAGATATATACAAGTCTATGTCCTTGACTTGTATAGTAGCTTAATCTTACGTATAGACTCTGTCCTTGCCTCTGGTGTTGTTGTAAAATATAATGCCTTAGACAAAATTATTGCGTAAGCTAGCATAACTTTTTTTTGAAAAAAAAAAAACAACTACAGATGGGGCACGGAGAGAGAGAGAGAGAGAGAGAGAGAGAGAGAAGGGGGAAGATATCTGGCCACCTGGGTTGAGAAGGGTTCGATTAAAAAAGAACAGAAGTCCAGACCCTCAAAAGGCCAAAGCAGGTACTCTCTGTTTACTCTTTGGTTTCTCTCTCTTTCACTTGCTTTCCTCCCAGATTTGATGGCTATCTTTGAAAATTTTTACCGTCGTTGTCAGTTTCTTTGTCGAATGGTGCTATTTTTTGTGAGAATTCACGGGCTTTGACAGAAATGCTGAGATTCTCTGCTTGTTTAACGATGTAGTTTGGTCGAAACACATAGAACGGCACTGGAATTTCGATAGTGAGGCCCTGTTTCGACCGAAGCGAAACTATATTTAGTTCCATTACATTCATTTGAAGGTATTGAGGCTTTGGTTTATGAAGTGAAGAGCTGTGTCAATGCGCGCTTATCATTGTATTTTCTTCTGCAGAACTTTTTATAGCCTGAACCACAAAAATGGTACGGCCTTATGCAATGAAAGGCCATAAACGAAAGCAGAGAGAAGAGAACTATGATAGAGAAGACGTAGAACAATTTACAGTAGAAGAGGAGACAGCATCTGCACATGAACTTGCTGGTATTCCAATTCAACCCTATGTTCCGAAGAGCCAGGCTGGGTCTATTTTTATTCTTGAGAAGGCTTCTTTGGAAGTTGCGAAAGTTGGAAAGGTCTGTATAAATTTTTTATTTCGTCTTCTTCCATTTCTGTTTTTCTCTTCATGGTTTTTTGGTATAGGAATATGGAGCTTCCATCATTGGGTTTAAATTATTTTGTTGTGTGTTTGCGTACCTGTGCCTAATATAAAATTTCCCCATACTCCCACAGAATTACCAGCTTTTGAACTCGGATGATCATGCCAATTTTCTGAGAAGAAATAACAGAAATCCTGCTGAATACCGGCCAGATATTGCTCATCAGGTTAGTGTGTACTTTAGAATTACGGGACAGACCCTGTTCTTGAATAGTTAGATTGCTTTTATTTTTATGCAGTTTTTACGTTCTTCACATTGGTATGCATAAATCAATTATAGCTATCAGGAAACACAATCATCCCAACCCAAAATATGGGATACTTTCATTTGAGAACACCCACATTCTATAACATGGTACCACTTTTCTGAAACACCAAGTGTGATGATTAAAATGTCGGTTCTTGTTCCTTCACTTGATTCTCCTATAGTAAGAGGAACTATGAAACATCTGAAAAAGGGATAAAATTTTAATGGCATAGAGAAGTTTTGGAAGAATCAATAAAAGAGAGCTGTAGTGGAATGGGAACCACTAAGCATTGAGAACTTTTTAATCACATTCATACTAGGTGATCTATAGAACCTTAGCACCAAGGTATTTTTGGATGTTCCGTCTATCCAGTTCCCTTTTGGCTTTCCAAAACAATTTGCATCCCTGTTAACCTTGGTCAAAATAAATTTCGGACGATGTTTATATGTGACCACTGCCCCTCCTAGTCCTTATGGATGGCCGGCCCGGTTTTTGGGCAAAAGATCTCCAATGCCTCTTAATCCCATATCCCATGTTTTGAATTTCTGTCCTTTCTCAACTGAGGTTCTCCAATGCTTAGAGATACCATTAGATGAACAGTTCAGCAGTAATAGTTGGCACAGTTGGGGAGGCATTTGAGGGCTTAATACTTCATTATCTGTGCCTCGATTCCTCTTTCTCTTCTCAAGGGGTCCCATTATGTATCTTGTCTTACACTTCTTACCAAAGTTATTATCTACATGGAAGGGGCAAATGGAGATAATGGTCATAAGTCAAAATGTCAATAATGGCAAGACACTTTGTTACAAAACTGTAAATAATGTAAAGCTTTATGGAATATACAATCAATTGGTCTGAATGCTTTTAATCCACTTCTCGAGAACATTGCACACTTCCAAAGTAGAAAATAGTTTAGGGGGTGGGGGCATGAAGCTATTGTGTTGATATGGATTACAGAATTTGTTATAGCTATATTTGCTTGTTTTTAATTGGAGTAGAGCTCTAGGTTGGCTATTCAAAATTGGTTACAGAATTTGTTTGGGTGGTTTCGTGCATCCTATGTTTGTAGTGAGATTAAGGCATTGTTATATGCTGTGCTATGTTTGTGTTGTTCAAAACCATGTAGCATTAATTACATAATGTATTGTACCTAGTCAGTGGCTACTCTAGTTAGGATTTAGGTAGGATTATGTTATATTATATTAGCTTGTTTTCAAACCGTACTGATTGTAGAATTGATGCTTTCCAGGCTATCCTAGCAATTTTAGATAGCCCACTAAATAAAGCTGGGAGATTGCAAGCTTTGTATGTGAAAACAGAGAAAGGTGTTCTGTTTGAAATTAAACCACACGTTCGTATTCCGAGGACGTATAAGCGCTTTTCTGGTATCATGTGTAAGTTACAACTGATTTTACCCCAAGCAATTATTTTGATATATAGGTTATCATTTGCTTATCATTATTTAGTCTAATAGGAATCCTATTCTGGCTTTCTCTTTCTTGCTAATACTCATAATAATCATTTCAGTGCAGCTGCTACAAAAATTGAGTATAACTGCTGCTGGTAAACGTGAAAAACTATTGCGTGTGATCAAGAACCCGGTAACACAGTATTTACCCATCAACTCTCGTAAAATAGATAAGCAATCCTTTTTAGGTGTTCTTATCTGACAAATTGGCATCAATCAGAAATGATAAAATTGCTTTCTTGCATATCAGGCTTCTCATTTAGTTCGGAAAAATTGGTTGATATACAAGACTATGTGGCTGCTGTTAGCGATGATGTGAATTTTGTTTTTGTGGTATGCCCTAAACCTAAAGCAACTTATGCTTTAAAATTTGGGATGCACTTGGTTGGAACTACATTCTTGACTCCATACTTGTACAGGTTGGTGCAATGGCCCATGGGATAATCAATAAGGATTATGCAGATGATTTTATCTCAAGTAAGCTAATTCTGATTTTTTCCCTTTCTTTCTTGAATCTTCATATGTAGAAATTACAAAAACCTCAGATATCCATTTGCATTAATTTCTTCTCCTTGGTGTACTTCAGCATCTTTGGCAATTATGCCTAGTTTATAATAAATAGGCATTATAAACTATATTGTGCATTGTGCAGATTGGATGGATTGAAATTTATATGCATTCTTGATCAAGTTGTACTTGGATATACTGAAAAGTGAAAAGGGTAGTTCTGTCTTAGATAGTACCTGTCAATTAACCGCCTGGGCAGAAGACCCTGATATGTCATCCAAATAAAACCAGCCTCTCTATTTGTTATGGTCATACATGATATATTTTTAACAAGTTCTTTAACTTTGCTAGGTTTGTGGGACAATTTAAATTTGTGAGTATTACATTGTTTTTCATGGTTTCATGTATCTTTTTGCATCCACTAAGGTGCAGGGGTAGCCATAAGGTCTAAGATATGATGGCAACAGTCTCTAAAGTCAGATCCTGAAGTTCATAGAATGGAATGCCCTTTTTTTTTTTTTTTTAACAGGTAATTGAATGGAATGCTTATTTTTTCTTGTTCTTTTGAAAGATAACCTCACATTCTTACGGCCATACACAAAGAATCATCTTAGTGCAGCTGCTAAAATCAAATAGGCTTGTAATTATAGATGGTTATATGTTTAAGATGCTCACTATGTAATAGTAAGAATGGCAACGTTTAATTGTTCTTTTCTCTTTCTATCGTTGAACATGATAAGAAAAATGATACATGAGATTTTCTGTAGAGTCTACTTGGAATCTTGTGTAATCAAGAGTTGAGTTTAATTTTTGTAGTTATGAAATTGGGATATAGCTGTTAGATTTATTTACAGTCTAAGGCTTTAGGGGTCAATAGCATTTTGTTAATCTTTGGATTTGCCAAACATAGGCTGTATGAATCCGTATCAAGTTAGGGGATGCACAAGATGAGCACAAGCTAAAGCCATAGACATAACCATGGTTATCAAAATCGCGATTCGGATCGTAGTATGATCCTACAACTCAATTTTGCTGGATCGATCCGGATCGTATGTAAAATCGTTTTAGGCTAGGATCGTTCTAGGATCGTGCTAGGATCGTTTGGGATCGTAGGATCACGATCCTTTGCGATCCAATTTCTGTCTCTTTTAGTGTTTAAATATGGGCTTTCAAATCTATTTGGTTGCTGTGGCCCAACTTTCAAAGCCAAGAAATGCACAGAACAATCAATTAACAGAGAAAATCAATTCGTCGAAATCTCGAAGGGCACAAGTTCTGTGCAGAGAATCAAATTTCTCTCCAGGTCTCCATCTCCATTGCCAACCTTTCCACTGTCCAGGTATTTGTCTCTTCTTCTGCGCTGTTCTGTTCAGTGATGTCCTTTTTTTTTTTTTTTTTTCTTTTTCTTCTTCTTCTGCTACTGCTCTATTTTGTTGCTGCTGCTCTGTTTTGCTGCATTTTTTCCCTGCTGCTGCTCCTCTTCCTCCTCCTTTTCCTTATTTGCTGCTTCTTTTCTTTATTTTTTTAAGCATATTCTAAAGGTTATGTGTTGACATTTAACACTTTTGAACCTTTGCTACTGCAGTCTGCAGACTTGCAGAGTGCAGGCTTTATTTTGGGCATTGCATTGCAAGTTATCATCAATGTCAACCGTTGGTTCATGTGATTCGTTTTGTTCTTCATGATATTTTTAATTCTTTTTATATAACATAGGCTCATTCTCTATACATTTTGAAGTAATCATCATAAAATACAAAAAAAATTAGCCTTTTATTCCTTTTTGGTAGTATCTTACGATCCTCGATCTGATCCTACGATCTGATCCGGAAGACCCCCAAAACGATCCAAGGTAGGATCCCAATTTTGACAACCTTGAACATAACAATAATGGATGAGAATATGGATGAAGTTTTTGTTCACCAATCTAAGTGTCTCTGATTTTCATGGTGTTCTAATAGTCAACTCCATTTCAGGATGAATAGGTGTGTTGCTGTTAGGCTCTTGAATGCAGTGGTCAGGCGAACATCATCTCGTTATTCATGTTGTTTTTTGCCTATGTAGCTTGGACCTTTTGCTTTGGCCTAGAATACAAACATGAGATATTTAATGCATATTGAGCAAGGAAAAAATAATTTAGCGTTTTGGGAAGTGGAAATATCCAACACCTGGACATACTTTGAGCCCGACACATTAAACCAACTATATGTGAACACATGTTTTTGCCAAAGGATCCAGAACTGATTGTTCATGTTGATGGTAGTCCAAACTTTGGTGATCATATTCTGTTGTGCTGTGCAATATCAGCTGTGAATTGGTGCATAGTCATGACACATTTGTTTCCTGTCTTTTTTCTTGTATTTTCATATCGCAACTCCATATCATGATTATCAATATCTGGGCTGTTAAATCAATTCATTGTCGCGAATTTTTGCATATTAATTCGAACTCTCAATTGTTGCAGTTTCTGGTTATCCATTGTGTGCAGCAGGCTGTATTTCAAGAATCTGTGGTGGTTTGGAGCGGAAGTGGAAGATATTGTAAACCCATCCGTCATTATGTGTGTGTTAGTAAGATATAAAAGCATCTACAGATACAGCAGTTTACATCTCATTTTAAGTGGAATATTTGTTTGATGCCATGAACCGAGGTTCTATGGAATTTGATTCGTAGAATATGAGTTTCTCCAACTTTCTCAAGTTTTTGAAGTAAGGATTCTGGCCTATCTTGCACTTGTTATAGGCTTAAGGAACACAAAAATGATCTGTTTATGGTTTTGTTATTTTGAAATGATTGGAATAGGAATTTCCATTTATGCTGGGCATCCTTGAAATTTTTTATGTTGCAGTTCTTACAAATCTTTGCCGCTTAAAAATTGTTGTGGGTTAACTAAATAAAATGTTGATAGAAAAGCTCTCATCAAATCACAGTGGAATGAAAAGGTTTACAGGTAGAAGTTCGGTTAAAAGGCTTTGAAGGCTTAATCTCAGATGAACTCAATGGCAGACCCACAAGGGGGTGGAGGGGGGCCATTGGTCCCTGCAAAGATCCCAAAAATCCTACTAGCAGCATTGTTTTGGTTTTGGGTCTGGCTTATCAGAAAAAGGAAAAAAAAAGAATGTTTGGTCTTGGTTCTGTCCATTGTATAGAGCTGGGCCCCAAACTTTTTATATTCCATAAGCCCCAATTATCAACGCAGAAAAGTTACTGTCCTGCTCAATTTTTGTCTAACCCATCTCTTTGACTGTCTCTTTTATTATACCTTTCTCATCTTTAGTTTATTTTGTTTCTTCTGTTGTGGAGAAGGTTCATGTATCAGTTATTTTCAAATTTCTAACTACACTTGTACCCACTAATCTCAAATGTTTCCCCTCATATACACATGACAACGCTCACTTTCTCCTCTCTCCCCCATTTCTTATTTTGGACCTATAGCTTTCGTCTCTTTCTCTGAGTGCACAAATGGGAATGAACTGAGTTAAGAGGGACCATTTATACCTCAAATATGCGTGTGTTTTTTTTTAGGTGATGTTGTATGATTCGTTCCTTTATTTTAGCTTCTTGAACTTTCATTTTATGTATTCTTCTTCTTCTTCTTCTTCTTCCTTTTTTTCTGAGATGTTATACATGATCTGTTCCTTGGATTATGAATTTGCATTTTGTATCCTTGATCTTGCTTGATTTCGGTTTAATCCCTTGTGTATGAAATTTGTGTTTCTGAATATGTTTAGTTAGGGCGTGGTCAGATTGTATGTTGTTTGATATATTGGGTCTTCCTTTTGTCTTATTTTAGCCATTTGATCTACAATGAGCATTAATAGTATTTTGATCAATGTGAAAACAGTACCATGTAATCCTGTTTTGGTGCCTTTTCTTATTTATTTTATACATGTTTATACATATCTATCTTAATATTAGCAGAAAATTTTATTTATGGATTTTATGATTTCATAGATGTTTATTTAATGATTTTTTTTTTTTTTTACGCTTTTTGGAAAACTGACAGTATGATACATTCGCTAAGGATGAAGAATGAATCATGGAAATAAATATAACAACTCTATGGTCAATTTTTTAAAGCATATAGTCTGGCCCCTTGACCACGCGGAATGGGAAAACAAAATGCATGTAGCTGACCCCAAATTAGTTGGAAAAAGAGTTACTTGAGTATCTAGTTTTGCCCTCTCTAAACGTGATCCCCAGGTCCAACGCTGATTGAACTCTAGGCCAATTTTATTGCCAGGGCTGTAGGACTGCATTGTTTTGAGTTGCTCAACCCAAGCCTTGGAAGATCAGCTTGATTTAGGTTATGTGAGTGTCAAGTCTTGAGCAAAATAGTTAGGGGTTGTTTGGCTACCCCATAACCAGTTTTACTGGGTATGCCATGGGTGTGAACAGCTTGGACTTCGGCTTGAGTAAGGTTCCACAAGTTCCTAAATGGGTTTTGCTGGAGCCACTATTGGTTTAAAACCTGGTTAACTTCGTTGAAGGGCAGACTTAGTTGTCCTGTGTTAAGAATTTTCAAATGAAAGGAAGGTGTTGGTAATTTACCAATGCTCTCTCTTTCTTGTCCTTGCATAGAATGTTAGATGTCTCTCTATGCTAACAAGGGATTTTCTTCCACAAGCTCTTTTAGATTCAAGTCATATCAAGTTTTGAGTAGTAAGAATTTAGTTCTCCAACCCAAACTCTTTTCATAAATGCTACACTTACCAAAAAGGATTACAAATCCAATTGCTAGATCATCATTTGTAATAAAGCAAAGAACGCATTAAAAAACATGCCACATCAGTGTGTAAAATTTGCAAGTTTTGTTTGTTTGAATAGCACTAATAATTGTTTCTCTTTCCTTTTTCCTTTAAGCACCCCAAGTTTTTGTAAGTTTTTATGCTCTGGTATTGTTCTTCGTCTTCCTACGTTTATTGATCCATTTCCCTTAACAAAACAAACATAGAGATTTCTAGGGTTGAAGAGAGAGAACACACAACTTCTGAAGTTGGTAAAATATCATGACTTCCCGTATTTTTTTTATTTTTATTTTTTTGTGTTTGGAAAGGGATGGAATATCGGTAGATTATTAGGCAGAACTTCCAATTAAGCTCTTTTTAAAATTTATTATAATAATAATAATAATCTACCGATAAGGTTTAAAATTTATTATTATTGTTGTTAACGTTTAAGGTTTGGGATCTGTCTGGTTGTTTTGATGTGTTTAGAGGTAAGGTAGTTGTTTGTCTGGTTTGATGCTAGTTGCTATGATTGGCCTTTCTTGTTCTTTACACCCTCCTTGTATTGTTGGATCATGTCAGTGCAGTTCTTACCTTCACCTCACAGTGGGAAATAAAAAAATAAGAGAGAGAGAGAGAAACTTTTCTAGTTATAATGAGGTATGAGTTTACCGAAATGGTCCTACTCTTAAGCCAGTTCATATTGAAGTTATGTGGTTTTCGACTATACTGATCCAAATCCTGGGATTGCCATCAACGAGGGCATAACAAACACCAGTTAAAGTATTTAAATTGCTATGGCTACCATTTCAGGCACTGGTTTGGCTGGTCCCCACCCACCCACCATTCAGCATGTTATGTATGATGACAGCACAATCGGAAATACTTGGTTTATTGGCTTCGCTGATGATTATGTTGTTTCTCAACTGTATGTAGCTGAGGCAACAACGAGATGAGAGGTCCATTTTCAACAAGATCATTAGCTATTGTAAAGCATATGGATATGTACCCACAAGTAATGACAATTCCAAATTGATATGATTCTATCTCTTATTTACGAGCATTTAAGTCTTAGCCATAGCTATCAAAATTGAACCAGCCATCAAATAAAAAAATTGTCTACTCATGAACAGTTATTATAAATTAAATTGTTTTGCTTACATTCTTACTCATTCATATAACTAGATTATATAACGTGACGAAAGAGTTTTAACATAAAAAAGTATCTAGGAGTGGTGGCTAACTTGGCATTTAAACCGCGTTAAGTCTCAAACAAGCACATTTCTAGCTCTAAAACATGTTCAAGCATTTGCTCCAAATGCTTCAAGAACTACAATGATAAGTTACAATAAATAAATATCCTGACGTCTACAAAATATAGGGAAAGCTCACAAAAGAATAAATAACAATGATAAGGTTGATTCATCGACTCTTCACAACAGCTAGCTTAGCTGCTGCTTCTTAAGGTTGAGCACCTCAAGGCCATATGAAGCCAGCTGGGCTTTGAGTTTTGCTTTGCTTGCTGCAGCCTCCTCATATTTGCCTTGCTTTGCTGCATCCTACTTCGCCTGTGTCCCTCGAAGCCTCATCCTAATAAGCTTTCTTTGCCTTCTCCTTACCACCGCTGATGACTTCACCCTGTTTAAGTACATAAGAAGAGTTGCATATAATATGTGGATATTTTTCCACCCCCGTTGAAATGGTTTGCTAATGAAAGCTTATATAATAGAGAAGTGAACTCAATCGAAAGAGCATAATTAAGATTAAAATCAGAAACCTAAGGCCAAGTTTATTTGCATACTTAAAAGCGCATCTTGTTTATCAGAAAATGGGATTGATTGATTGGTCATTGACTCATTGCTACGGTGGGTCACAAACTATTGGAAATTTCCTATGACGACAACTTGGGTTTTAATTGGCCGTTGTCGTATTGGGGTACAGGCCGAAGTTTTAAATGCCTTGCTCGGTTATTGCTGCACGAGACTGAGCCTTGAGAAGGGCCCACTGTCAGTCGCCAGCCAAAAATGAGGAGAGAGAAATATGACGCATTAAATGAAGAGAAAAGTGAATGGCATGCAAGGAAAATAATACAAAGGATGAAGGGCAGATGAGTCATTTAGTGTCAGATAGAGGAAAAAGCTCCTGCCCTTCCCGCTTTTATAATAGATAATAGATATGTCAGTACGTACATGTGGGGTATATTATGTTACCATTCATGATTCAACCATCTCTATTCAAAAGCAAAATTGCATTTAGTTGATTCCCAATCGCCCAAAGAAAAAAAAAAAAAAATGTAAAAGCAACAAATTGATCCTAATTGCAGCACTTTATAAATCTGTGGCGGACTAGGATTTTACAAGAGGGGCCTAAGGTAAAATAAATTTGTTCAAAGGAGGGTAAAGTAAATTTTTTAAATTTTAAGGGAATTTTTTTCTCCATATACAAAAAATCATGGGGGTTAATGCAAAATTTAAAAATTTTTGCTTTCACGCTTTAGTACTTTTTTCTTGTTTAATAATTGTGCTGCAATAAACAAAAAAGTTAATTTAAATTGTTTTATTTTTGTCTATCTATTAATTTCATAATTTTTTATTTTTTATTTTGTGTTGCTTTATTAATGAGAATTAATCTTTATTTTGAAAGCTGAAAGTGAAATTGGTGTCTTGCCCTTGTGAAATCTAGCGCCCATTGCATGTCCAGGGGACACCAGGTTGGATTCTAAGTTTAGAGAGAGAGAGAGGAGTTCATAGAATAGGGGATGGATATCTAATTGAACTAGGAATTGACTCCAGCAGCAGCAGCAGCACCTCCTCCTCCTAATTAAATAAGCCCACCACCAAGAGGAAACGGTGGTCCCAGTGGAGGGTGGTTCTGTTCTTTTGGTCGAATCACAAATTGACTCCCTCTTCGTTCTTCACATCTTTTCTTCATTCAAGATGTTGAATTTGAGTACTGTACATACGCCAGAAAGGCTTAACACACACACACACACACACACACACACACAATATAAATATATATATATATATATATAGGTAATTATGAATATATAGGATATATAGTTTGTCCTTCGTAACATGTGAATATTGTTAGAAGAAGTCTGCAGTCAGATTGAAACACATCTCATAAGTAGTTTTTGCAAGGCCATGTTCTTGGGTGTATATATATATATATGCACTGACATTGAACATTATATAGCAATAATTGACTCTGTAGATTTTGTCACCATGCACCCACAGAGACACAGGAGGAGGGTAAAGCAATCTTGGCAAAGAAAAACATAGATAGCTGATGGTTACGAGTCTAATAAGTCATGTGGCCATTTTATCCATTCACAAATGTAATTGAGTGCACACTTCCACATAAATATCGGGAATACATTGCCATTTAGGATGAAAAATATCATCAACGTTTTGACAGATGAAAGCACATTTAAGTCCACAAAGTTTTCAAGTATGGTCGTAGCAATATATATAGATTAGATACAACGCATGCATGCATTAAGAAGGAAAACATACGATCTTGAAGATAACTCACACAGATATATATATATATATATATATGTTTTCAATTGCTGAGCTGAAGAAACCTTAGTGCCATGGGATGCTTGGCTTCAGAGAGTTTGTTAGGTTTCAAGACTTCAACAACTTCCCCGTCCACAAGGAGGCACACAAGATCGGCAATCCTTTGGATTTGCTTAATGCTGTGTGACACCATAATTATCGTCATTCCCCTATTCTTCTTCAGCTTTACTATCACATCCTCTACGTTTTGTGTCGATATTGGATCTAACGCACTCGTTGGCTCATCCAATAGCAATACCTGATCGATCACAATATGACACAAAAGAAAGATAAAAAAAGAGTAAGCATGAAAACTTCCATTGGAACTTGACATAAAACATATTCTATCGGATGCAAAAACTGCATGAACTGGTGGGCGAACACACCTCTGGATCGTTAGCTAGAGTCCTTGCAAGTGCGACTCTTTGACCTTGACCTACGGATAGTTCACGGGAGTTTTTATTGAAAAAGGAGGAATCGAGGTCTGCAAGGGTGAGCAACTTGTATACCTCATTGTCTGTCAGCTTCTTCCCTCTCAGTTGGGGTCCATATCTTATATTATCTGCAACTGTACCTGAAGAAACCATTTGAGTCCTTGTAAAGTATGCATGTGTACATATAAATTCAAAAAGACAAATAATTTTTCTAGAATCGAAAGGCAACCATAACATAAGTTCCAGTACAGCATTGCAAAGTAACCATTATCTTCCATCCACTATTAAAACTAGTACCTATGAGCTATGAAATTGATAGGTATACAACTATTTAATTCACAGAGGCAAGTTAAAATTGACCATGACAGAGCAAATATCCTGAGATGGATTGGACATCATCAGTTGTCTATGCAGAATTATCAAGGCAAAATCAGAGCCCACAGAGAGAAAACCTTGCATATCTATTTTCTTAGAATGTAATATTACTGTCAGAATCGACACTTAATTATGCCAATGGATTATTAGAACCACAACCACCATTGCCTTGCATACTTGCTCACCCAAAAGTATAGTCTATAGAAGGGCGAGATCCATCTAAAATATAGACAAAATTGAAGCAGGGAAGAAGATATTCAGAAGAAGATAATTCTTCTTGCACCTTTCCTTTGTCTTGTTTGTTGTTCATGGACTTTGGAGACAGATTGAGCATCAATATTTTCTAAGCTTACACTCCTTGATCCATATGGAATTCGTAAGAATTCCTTGTGCTGTTCTACTCTCCATAGAACATAGAACACTTCTGAGAATAAGTAAGCGTAGAGAGAGATCTTTGTTGATTTAAAATCTGATTATGAGATTCATAATACATGGCAACAATCAAAGAATACATTCTATATCAACATGCGCCGTTAGAAAATTGTCCCAGCTAATGTTAGTCTGTGCACTTATAAGTTGCAGGAACCGTGTATAATAATAATAATAATAATAATAATAATAATAATAATAATAATAATAATTTGTTGGTTTGTGGGCCTCAGCCTCAAAATCTGACAAGAAAGAAAGAAAAAAAAAACGAATATAAAGGCTGTTTCAGTCATATAGCAGATATTCTGCCCCAACTGAACAAAGTGCTTTGGAATCCTTACAGCACAATTGACCAAGTTGCTTAGTGACTGATCAAATCATCCCCAATAAACATGGTTTTTTTACACTCTCTCTCTCTCTCTCTCTCTCTCTCTGTGTGTGTGTGTGTGTGTGTGTGAATTTGGTCAGTAACTATTATCATCCATCCCGTAGACTCTGCTTATATTAGTAAATTTATCTTCAACTGTAACTGAGGTTATAATCGAGAGAGTTGGGTATTAAACGTATTAGAAAGGTACATCAAAGGTGTGATAAGCAGGAAAAAAAAGAAAGAAAAGACAAACAGAGAGAAATGGAAGATATAGAAAAGAAGGGAAAAAGAGAGACAATTTTCTGGCTTGTGCTATGCCTCGTCAATATTAACATTCGCTACAAAAAATCCTTCTACTTCCATGGTATCAACTATAGTTCAACTCCCCACAGCCGTAGTTGAATAATTTCAACAATTGCCATTCCAATATTAAGAAGCAAAAAACCAAATGAAAAAGAAAAAGAGAGTACCATGAAACTTTACTTAAGGTGTAGGAAACATATATTTGTTTAGAAACAAAATGACGTGGCATATTAAGGTTCATTTAAGTTAAAAAATTTACTTAGGATGGTCTATAATTTTAAAAAGGCCACAACACATCATTTTAGTTGAATATTTTTGTACAAAATAATTTAAAAAAAACTATAAGAATCAATATTTTGCTCATAAAATTTTATAGTAGGGATCAGATCTTTTATTGATTAGGCATATGCAACTTACAAGAAGAGGGAAAAAAAAAAAAAAAGGTAAGCCCATATAGCAAATCATAGGATGTCTCCTAAAAAAGTTTAAAAAAATTAAGGCACAACAAAGAAATCATCACGGTCTCCTAAAATAATAATAATAATAATAATAATAATAAAAAAGAAGACTCATACACGATTGTCATAAGAAGTTATTAATTTTGTAGTGTTGTCTCCTAAACAAATAATAGTAATAATATTAAGAAAAGACTCATACACCTTTCAAGCAATAAGTTATTAATGTTGTAGATTGTTTACAGAGTTATTGATTTATTTAATAATTAATTCTAGAACATTCTGCTTAGGTTTCTAGGTGTCAGAAATGATTAGTTGATCCAACATCAAATAACAAGCAAACAAAGCGACGATGTAAATTTGAGATGGGAGGTGGGTGGGTTAGTACCTTCAAAGAGAGCAGGTAGCTGGAAGAGCATGCCAACTTTACGGCGGAGGGTGAGAACATCAAGGAAGCGAATATCCTGGCCGTCGAGGAACACCGTCTGGGGAGGTGGCTCCCACAGCCTGTTCAACGCCCTCAACAGCGTCGATTTGCCGCTACCGCTCGGCCCTATGATCCCAACCACCATCCCCTTTGGTATTTCTGCGTTGATCCCATTCAGTATCGGTCGAGGAGGAGGAGGAGCATCAACAGAAGCATCAGCATCAGCAGCTCCTCCTGTCGATATTACTTCTGTGCTCGTCAAATTGCGTATCAGGAATTTTGTTTTGGGATCACCCTCCTCGCCGGCTTCCAAATCCACCAGTAGATGCTCTTGATCCTCATGATCTGCAAAATACGAACACAAAAATTAAGATTCACAGATATATACACTAATAGAGATACATATATATGTATATTCATACATATCTTCTACATCAAAAAAATTAGTCTATCTGTTGAGTAGCACCGAAGAGAAAGAAGCCAATTTACCTGTACCCTTAGACGCCTCTCCCAATTGAATTGCAGTAGTAGACATTGGCTTGCCTGCAATCTGGCGGAGAGAGAGACAGAGAGAGAAAAGAAGAAGAAGAAGAGTGATAGGGGGGGTTGTGAAAGAGAGATTCTCTATAAGACAGCCGCCAGAAAAAAGCCTTCCCCAGTCTCCACCCGAACCCAACCCATTATCAACCAGACAAAACAAACCTCTCACCCGCCACGTCACCATTCAATAGCCTCTTAGTTGAATAGTCAGCACCACCAATAGTCATACTCTCAATAAAAAAAGAAGAAAGAATTCCAAGTGGATTTTCGCTTTAATTAACTCAAGTGCTCCACAGCTTGCCTGTTGAGATTTTTTCTTTTTTCACTTCAATCTTTGAATATGTTAAAAAAATAATAATTAAAAAATTACTTATACAAATTTATTTTTGTACATAATTAAAAAAAAATCAAATACTTAATCCATGTCTTTTTTTTAATTTTTTAGCCCACCAAATACATAAATAAATTTCCATTCTCTAGGTTCTTTTTTTTTTTCCCATTTTCTTTGCATTTTTCCTTTACGTTAATTTTCTGTTTAATTATAGATTTAGCCCGAGAAAAAAGTGAAAGAAAATTCAAACAAAAATTCTTTCCAACACGTCAAGCGCTTAATTCCCTTACCAATTCTGAGTTCCAACCGAATGTTATAGATTAATATTTGGGACTTTAAAAGTTGATTCATTAATTTAATGATTGGCTTCATTTAACTAATCTAATTTCCGAATATTCAAGACTATAGTAATCAGCGTGCGAATAATACAACGGTCTGTCCATCAATCTAATTCGCCAAATACTTTCTTTCACTTTCCTTTACAAAATATAAACTTCTTATATTTTCAAGACATATTTTATTTTCTTAAGATCTACCTAGCGTTGCATACTGATTTTATTAACTATCTTTTAAGCTGTGTTTGAATTTTAGATTTATGAAGGGAAATGAAAATAAAAAAATTAAATGAGAAAATTTAACTTAACTTCTCTATTTTTTTATTACCTTAAGAAACAATATGTATTTGTCAAAAAAGATTTTTTTGGTTTTTGTTTGGTTACCTACAAAAAAAAAAAAAAAGGTGGGGGAATATGTATGTATAATTTCATTTCTAATTCATTTTCTTTCCTCTTCACCATGAATCAAATATCCAAACATAACATTAAGACTTGTTGGGTCCAAGAGAATGGAATAAAATGAAATGGATATGGCAATGGAATGAGAATGAGAATAGTCATTTTTATTTTCTTGTTTGTTGGCTAAGTGAGAGTGAAATAATCATTCTCAATCTCTTATTTGGTAAAACAAATTAATAATGTTAGAATGTAATAAAATTTTAATATATTGCAGCAGTGGCAGTGGTGGTAGAGGCAGTAGCAATGGTTGGCAACATGTGGCAACGAAGGAGAAAGGATAAAGATTTATTTTTAAAACAAATACAAAAAATAGAAGTATTTTTTTAAAAAAATATTCAAAATTTTAAAATTGTTTTTGAATTATGAATATGAAAATTAGAAAAAATTATTTACCAAAAATGTTACCAAGTTTTGCTTTTATGTTCTTGTTCCATGAGAAAATGGATGACCATTCTTACTTTTGAAAAAAAAATGATTATTTCAACAAATTGTGAGAATGATTAATCCTAGAGAATAACCACTCTAACTTTAAATAGAAAATAAAAATAAAAATAAAAATGATCATTCTATTCTTTTTGGACCAAATAGAGCCTAAGAGTACATAATTTTTTTATTTATCTATAAAATTTGAACACAAATAATAATATTTTTAATTAAATTAAATATTAATATGATTTCAGCAATTCTCTTACGCTGAATTAAGAATTAAATAATAAAAAATGGGAGAAAAGGAAAAAAAATTACTTTTTTTTAATAAATTTAAATTCTAAAGACAGCATTAAAGTCAATTCCACTCCAAGAAAGAAACGACAAAAGAAAGAAACGAAAGATCACGCCAATGTCCTTTCAGTCTCAATCTTCATTGTCTTGCAATCAAACTTTTCATGGATATAAATATGATTTTGCTGTAAATGCGATACGCGTCCCTTCCCGGTAGGGAGTGTTTGATAAAGATGTCATGCTCCTTTATATCAGAAAACAAGAAATATGTTCATATTTTATTTTGTAAAATAAAAAATAAGAAACATGTTTGGTACATATAAATGTTGTAGAAACAAATAAAAATAAAAATAGGAAAACATTTTGGGTAACAGTGTACAGTGGTGAGGGGTGCCATGAAAAGCTAAAATAAATATTTTTTAAATTTTATTGAATTGGTTAATGTAAAATCTGTCAAATTTTGAGAGGTCAAGGTAAAATATTAAAACAAAATTGGGAGGCTAAGGTAAAAAAAGTTGAATTTTGAAAAATAAAAGTAAAATTTTTTGAACTTGTTAGGGACTAAGGTAAAAAATTTTTGAATTTTGCAAGGTCAAAAGAAAATATTTGAAATTTTAAGGAAGAAAATATAGACTCTACATCATAAATATTCAAAATTTATAAGGCTGAAATAAAATTTTGTCAAAATAAGAGGGTCATAGCTCAGGCAGTATGCATTCCATCTCTAATGGTACCGCACATTGGTAGGCATGGTCAGCAGTGGTGCACATTATTGTTGTTGTTGGTGGTGGTGATGGTTGTGGACCTAGTGGTGCATAGTGCATGGTGTTAGGTGTTATATGATGGTGGTGCATAATGGTGGTCCATGGCACATAGTTGTCATAGTGATGAGTGAAGGTACATTATTGGTAAAAAGTCTAGTAGTCAAGTAGCACTAATTAGTTAATACTCATCCGTATTAAAATTAAGGCATGGAGTATTTTATTACATTAGTCACATAAACTCGTAATAAATGTGAAAAATTTTAATATAATAAATAACACATAACAAATTGTATGAGTATCGAAGTATTTCGTATGGACTTTTTTCCACATACTGGTGGTGAATGGCCCTTAGTTTTGCATAGAGAGAGAGAGAGAGAGAGAGAGAGACTTTGTTTTCACTTCTTGTGAACTTCTCATTATTTTCACAAAATTTGACAGACTATTGCCAAAAATTACAAGACATATACCCAATCAAAATATGTTTCTGCCTCTAAAAATTTGAGAAACAAAAATATTGCTCTTAGTGGCAAACTGGAGAATTTTGTTGATGGGTCAAGGTAAAAATTCTTAATTTTTGGGAGGCAATGTAAAATTTTCTCAATTTTAGGGGGTCAATATACTAATTTTTTTATTGTCAATACTTAGGCCTCGTTTGGTAACGTTTTTTGTTTTCATTTTTTTTTTTTTTTTCAGAAAAAACAAAAAACGCTGTTTGTTTAAATTTTTTTTTTTTAGTTTTTTACAAAATTCGAAAAAAGAAAACTAAAAACACTAAAATGAGTGTATTTTCTCTTACAAAAACATTGGTCTAGTATTATTGGCACAATGATAATCTATAAACGCTCATCATCAAACCACAAAAAACACAAAGCAAAAATACAAAACAAAAACACACAGCAAAAAATAAAAATTGACAGCGTTACCAAACGAACCCTTACAATTTTATAAAACCCTAAACAATTTTTTTAAAACTCATGAGGCTTGGCCCCTTGGACTGAACATAGGTTCGCCCCCCTTAATGCTCTCCTTAAAAAAAAAAATAATAAATGAGAGAAGGATAAAGAATGAGGGACAAGTATTCAATGGCAAGATAGTACCAATTATGCCATCAGATTTAAGTTTTACAATGAGGACAAACATCCCATCATCTTGTCCTTCTTATTCATAATCAAATGAAAAAAAAATTATATAACACCCTCACTTAGTTGAGGGCCCTCCTATGTAAGAGGAGGAACAAGGACACATAACATTACAATGAGTCCTAAATAATTTTATCAAACAAAGAAAAGAATATGCAATTTCCTTTTATTGGAAGTGAATTTTCTACTATTAAAAGGAAAATAAAACTAGAACATGAATTTCCATTATAATATAAGGTAAATTCAGTCACAAAATATGGAAGGAAATTAACTTTTACTTTTACTCATAAAAGTTGATATTCTCTTGAATTCTTTGCACTGATACTACAAATGAGAACCATAAAAATCATTTGTTCCAATGAGACTTTAACGTTCATACTTTTAAAAAAGATTCCAAACAAAAGTATTTACTTCAAATTTTTTTTTTTTTTTTTTGGGTATTGCGAGCTGGACACGCGGGCAAAGTTATGAAATGTTACAAGACCTTAGGTACTCACCAATATACAAAAAAACATATACAATACCTAAGGTCCTCTATCTATGTTGATTGTGAAAGCTTTATAGTTTACAAAACAAAATACGCTTAATATATGTGCATTTTACAACAAATTTTATTTTAAAATCTCTCTTTTTAATTGTAATAATTAAGTCATTACAATTATAATAAATTACGCTTTCAACTTTGTGTCACTTATTATTTGGTGAAGCGGATAAAAAGAGTCGTGTGACATTCATATGTCACTTTTTAAGGATAACCCATTATTTCTTTTTCCCTCTCTACATGAAAGCCACCACCATGAAGACCACTTTGCACCGTGATGACCACCGCCGACCACTCTCCCCCTTAGTTCCGGTCAAACTCATTGACAAACCACAAATAGTGGTGGAGATTCCCTACTAACTACATCACCGGCCACCCGCCATGCTCGTACAACACATCCATCCCCTTCCCCCTCGGGCCATGTCTTCAACCAGTTATGACATGTTTGTTCATCGGAGAATGTATAGTTTTATTATAAAGTCATGTTCTCATACAGTGGTTATGTTGAATTTTTTTACTTTATATGTACACCAAATGGTGTAGGATTGATCTGTTTAGTGTTATTTTAGTCATGATATTGGCATTTTCTCTTCTTTTTTTTTTTTTTTTTTATAGATGTAATTATACTTTACCCCCTTATGATTTGAGCCAAAATTAGATGATCTCATGTGGTTTAAAAGTGAATACTTGACCCTTATAATTTGAACTTATCTGCAAAATGCATGAAAACCATTAAGTTTAAAGAAAATTATGTCATAGAAAATTTCTTTTTTTTTTTATATCTCCAAATTAAAACATCAAAAAATGATTTGATAAAATAACAAAAAAAAAAAAATCCCTTAAGAGACAACCCCTTATTTTAATATAAAAGAGCCAAATCGTTTTCTTAATTCTTTAATTTTGGATAGATAAAATGACAAAAATACCCTTATAATAAAATTTCGTTAAATCTAATAATTTTTTTTATCTATTTTGTAAATAAATTCAAATTAGAAAGATCATGTATTCAATTTTAAATTACAAAAAATCATCTAATTTAACTCAAATTACAACGGAATAAAACATAATTACCCTCTTCTTTTTTTTTTTTTTTTTAAAGTTCTTTTGGGACTTTATGTTAGGCTTTCCTATCTAGTGAGTTAGACTTTGTATTAGCATGCATAGCCTGCCCGTGTTCAAAGCACTTTGAATCCACTCATTTAGGGAGGGTTCAAGCCACGCTAGTTCCTTTCTCTTCTCCTATTGCCTTGTATCAAAAACCCAAAAACATATAAAAAAAAAATACATAAATAATAGACTTTGTGTTAAAGAGTTTTGGCTGTCTTGTGCTTGATATAGCTTAATTTCCAATCGATATCAGGTGAATCAGGATTGAACAGCCGAGGTCTACCATTACAGTCCTATATTCCATGAAATTAATTAAAAATACTCAAAAGACGGGAGAGGGGCATCCACCATATCCCTCAATAAAAGGTCTAAAACATGTCAACATATTAATGTAGCAAAATATGAAAGGCTTGAATTGAGAACCATCAATTGGGTTGCGGAGACCACTCTGCACAATTTTACACAGCACATATTACTAAAAGCAGTTGCACCGCTATATAAAAACAAATAAATTCAGCATCCTGATAATATATATATAGATATATAGATATATATAGAGAGAGAGAGAGAGTTGTCAAACATCCAAAAAGACGCTAGGTTAGAAGAAAAAAGAGAAGTCATGGAGGACATGTTCTCATTTCATCTCAGCCATGTGTGTTTTATTCCTGTTGACAAGGGTAGAGGCAGCAGCAATGTGCTTAGCTGTCAAAGGAGGCAGCCTGGATGATACCCAAGCTGGGGAGTCGCTTAGCCATAGTCCTTCACCTGTATCTTTGTGTCTAAAATCGGGAGACTTTAGATTGACCTACATACATTTTTTGACATTATTATGAACCCAAAAAAAAAAAAGAAAAAGAACAGCAAATGCTAGTGAAAAAAAATGAATATGAATGCTTGAGATCTCGACCTTTACCTTATTTGTTCTGTTGTCCCACCATTTGCTAGGATTTTCGACCAAGTTTTTCCAAGAATCGTCCCCTATATCATCGCCAAGTAACAATCATAATCAATAGATAATGTGCACAGAAAATGACTGCAAAATTTCTTGTATTCTCCTAAAGATTAAATTATTAGAGGAAGTTCATGGGTGAGAAAACACAAAGCAGCAAAATAAACTAATGGTATGCGGTGAAAGATTTAATTTCCTTATTTTGTAAATAATTTTCCTATTCATAAGGGAAAAAAAATAAAGGAAGCAACTAAATGGGAAGGGAAAGCACTATTATAAGAGTAACTTTGTTCCCTCTGCAGTCACTGGCTCTTTGAGCTTGGTCATGAAGCCTATGTTACAAGGGCGCTTCTAAATTTGTAAAATACCTAGAGCACTTGACACTTGAAAAAAGGTATGAGATATGTGCCTGATATGACTAGTTAGACGTGTATTCAACATGTATAAGTAAGGATATTTGTCCGATATGGCTAATTAGGCAGGCATCCAATAAGTATGTATAGGTAATTAAGTTTTCTATAGAACTATGTATAAAACTTCCATTTTATACACAAAATCCTAAATTTTAGTTTGTGAACACCATTTTAACTTAAACAAATAACAAAAATACTTAAAAAATGTGAAATCTAACCATGTCCTTAAGCTCTAGAAGTTGTAAGCAATAACAAAATATTGTTGACTCATAATTCCAAATTAACCCAAAATTCTATATGACCTCAAAACAAATCATTTATTCATTCCATTTATCTAGAAATGTTCACGCCATAAACATGTCAGCATCCAAAAATGTACACTTATTATGTTTATTTTCTTTTATTTTTGATAGCATGGCCCACAGCTAGATGGCATGACACATTGCCCTCCTCTCCAAAGGAACCTCTTGCCAACCTTGTGCAGGTGGCCTTGAGGGGCCGCTCAAACAAGATACATGCCCGCTCACCCAATATGCTCGCCCACTCGTCCAACGAGCCTGGGTGAGCCCAGCTAGGCCTGTCGAGCCACTTGCCCCTTGGACGCTTGGAGGACCTGAAGCCTCGACCAGTTAAGAGGGAGAGCATCCCCTCCAAGATCACTCAAGTGCAAGATTTGATGCATTTAATGAGAAGACCAGAAACATTTAATATACAAAACTAAACTCCACTTAATGAGATAGCATGTGGCATGCTCCAAGTGGGGTACACCTCACATCCTCTAAAGATGTGGTGTACCCCTCACGTCCCATTAGTCAGCTCCACCGCTGATGTGGCTACCTTAACCATGACGTCATACGAGTGTCCAATCAATGAGGGCACGTTGTCACCTATAAAGCTAGTCACGATGAGGCGAGCATAGCCAACTAGGATCCTCTCCCATAATAGGTAGTAGGCTCATTTAGACCAACACAATGAATGCTTGACCTCCACCCTCACGCTCGTGAATCTCTCTCTCTCTCTCTCTCTCTCTCTCTCTCTCTCCATTGCCTTTGGTTCTTTCCTTACCACCTTCTAGCAGGCCGAGCCACATCAGTGACCACCAGGATTCCCAGAAGGGACCTAGTCCACCTAGAACCCCATGCCATCATCAACCACAATAGGTACAACTAATGCACTAAAACGCACCTAAGAGGGGCACAACCCATCAAGACACAACATATACAAAGGTCAAGTGAACTAGAAGTAAATGGCAGTACCTTAAAACCAGATTAAACAATAAGAAAACAAACAGCAACAAAAAATACCATAAACATTGCTATTGAACCTCCCCATCAACAAACCAAACCCAAACTTACTCCCACCAGAAAACTACCAAGCCCTACCCATACTCGAAGGAATACATAAGTCTCTCAAAGTAAATGCCTACCACATTTTATGTTACCCAGACTCTTCTAAAATATATGAAGTATCTGTGTCAGATGCTCGACGCTAAAGACTCCAATATTTGGGTAAGGGTAAGGATATGATTATGAGATGTGTCCAACAGATTTTGTTGGACATTAACCCCACAAAAAAGTTTAGTAATTAGCGTTTACCATCTAAATATACATAAAACTATTGTATGAGGATGAAATACTCTATAGCACCTTGTAAATACTATTTTATCCTATAAATAAAAGAAAGACATTACAAAATATGAATATTTGCTTGTCCCCATGTACTTAGACATGAGAATTGGATGACTTCGACACTTAAGATATATATCCGCACCCGACACTCATACTCGGGTCCATGTAACATAGAACACACCTCCCTTCATAATAGAACTGTACAGTTTCTTAAGTTCTTCCTCACATTGCAAGTTAGACCATTTCCATTTATTTGGCCCCCAATCTCTTCCATCTCCTAGTACTCTAAAAATGCCAAATTATGTTTCTTTTTTTTATTAGCAAAACCATTGTACGATACTCCAAGGTACTTCTTGAGATACCCAATACTTCTTGAAACTCCTACTACTCGTTCTTGCCATCATCCCTCTCTTATTCTAATAGCCAGAGCTTCACACTCCAATGGAACCATCAACTCCCTAACATTCAGCCTCGACCCCGTCTCTATCCCCATTAAGAAGAAAAATCTTCATCCACCTTTCCTCACTCCTACTGTATAGATTACTTACCATAGTTGCCATAATAGACGAGTACTCATATGGTTGATCAGGGGACACACTTACAATAACCCTTATATCAACCTTTACCTATATATCAACAATGAACCTTCTACACCACAAATAGAATACCATTGAGCCTGCTTGCCACCCTTCATAGCTTCTGAGGCCTCTGTCTAAGTAGCATAGGCACCAGACACGACACAACATGAAAATGCCAACATTGAAAATCCTTAAAAGTAGGATACAATCATGGCAAGGGAAAAGCTATAAATATGTATATATGTCTTATATATACATTGTTACAAAGCAAGGAACAATTGTGGCCCACAAATGCTTTAAGCAAGCAACCATAGGCATGAGTTACAATGGACTCAATGTTAGGCACATGCCACCAGACCCCAATTTGTGGGCACAATTGTGGTTGCACAAGTTAGAAACTCTCCTGATGCTTGAGGTATATAGAGTTAAAACCAAGAGAACACATATTTACAAAGTACACTTTGGATAAGGACTATATTAATTGACCAAAGAAACAGCTATAGAAAGCAAGTTGTGGTGTTGAGGAGCCACAAGAAGTGTATTTTGGATTGGTGCTACATGTGTAAAGTTAGCGGCAAGTCAGTGAATCACCTTCTCCTTCATTTTTCGATAGCTAGAGACATTTGGAGTTTATTGTATTCGATTTTGGTGTTGAGCGGGTGATGTCTTCTACTGTTAAAGAGCTTATGGCTTGTTGGGGTCAAGGTTGCCCAAGGAGGAGGAATAAGAGGGTTTCGTTGGCCGCTCTACTGTGTCTCATATGGAGCATTCGGCGTGGAAAGAATCGAAGAGCTTTTGAAGGAGCAGATGTTTCGGTGCCTGGTCTAAATGGAACCATCGGTTTTCTTTTTTTCTTTCAGAGGAGAGGTTACATTTGGTTTTTCTTCTTTCAATGACTGTTTGGATAACCTATCAACACCAGCTAAGTTGTAATGGGTTGTGGGATGTGCATTCATCCTCCTGTGGGACATGCGTCATGCTTTATATTCTCTTCATAACAAGTTTGCAAGCTTCATGTTAGCTGTTGTCAATTTCTCCTCTCCACCTGTCTACTTCTCTTGGCCATGTGCCATATTTAATGGTTGTTCTCTAAGAAGTAAGGACACTTCTAAGGTGTCTTATTCATGTCAAACATCAACACCATCAGACACTCCCCAAGACACACGTCCAAACATATCATTACTTTTAATTTTTTACAACCAAACACGCTTTTGACATGGGACACACATGTCCATCACTTAGACACACATGAAACACCAAACAAGTTTAAAGAAATAACACAGGATCCAATGATAAAATAAATTTAATCAAAATTTATACCTATTAAATTGTTAGACTTTAAATTGTAAATTTGTTTTCATCTTATTTTATTTTAAATGATGTTTAAATGGAAAACAAAGATTGAATGTTGTTTTCATGTTGAATCAGTGTTATCTTTTTAATATCTTTAGTGGTTTGTGAATGTTACATTCATATGGATAGCAAATATATATATATATATATATATATTTTATCATACCTTTATTGTATCCGAATCCTTAGCTTTTGAAAGTTGTCATATCTCGTGTCCTTACCAATGTCTGTTCTAAGGCTTTTATCCTTAATTCAATTTCTACAAATAGTAGTGCCCTCTTAATTTTCCGGGGTATAACATACATCACATAGCAAGAGCATTAGGCTTTCATCTCTCGGAATCCCTTAGGGTGGAATGCACAACCCATACACATTCAATACCACCACCTTCACTGTTTTGCTCTATCTCCTTTTAGTAATAGGTCAACTCTCACCCTCGAAGTCAACCTCCTTAGATCCTCATGATCATATGTTCATTTTTAAATATAAACCCTTACCAAGGACTTAAAGTTGCCAAACACATCCAATAAATAAAGTGAAAATTTTAGTATGCAGCTTGTTCACTTGTATACTGAGTGGTGTGGTAGAGGGCTCTGATGATGTTCGAAGGTTGCTTCCTGAGACAGAAAGTTAGGGGTGAAGTCATTCTGCATGGCACTAGTGGGGGATAGTGGAGGCAACAATTCTTTGAACTGTGTCTAGTCTGGTGAAGCTAGGCCTTTTTTGCTTGGTGTTCGATGCATGAGAAGATTCTTACCATTCACAATTTGAGTAAGAGGTGGCACATTTTTATTAATTGGTGTTGGCTGTGAAAGCAGGTCAGAGAATCCGTGCTTCACATTCTCCTGCATTGTGCAGCGGTTAACGAATTTTGCATTTTAATCTTGATGATCTTTTGCATGTCTTGGGTATTCCCTGCTAGGGTGAGTGATGCTTCGCAAGAATGGTGGAGTGGTAGGGTAGGTAGAAGGAGGTAGGCCTGGGCCTTTCAGCTTTTTGCTTGATGTGGTTTCTTTGGGGTTCCAGCGAATAGTTCTTTTCAGAGCATGGAGCAGTCGATGCATAGACTTAATAGTATTTTTTTGTCAATTGCGTTGAGTTGGACTGCAGGAAGGGTTTATCCTAACCTCAACCATTTTTTGGACTTTATAGATATCATTCAAGTGTAAGGAGTGGATGGTGCTCTGTGGTGTTTTGTTTTGTTTAGTTTTCATCTCTCTTTGTATATATGTGGCATCCCATTGATGCCTTTCTATATATATCCCTCGTTTAGAAATTAAAATAAAAAGTTCTTAGAAGTAATTTTGTGAAAGAAAAGAATTATAGGTCCTTTGAGACATCGTCCAATGAGTGCACTAGATCCACTGCTAGAGATTCTAATGATATCCTTTAACTGTGCTGAACAGTACAAATAATGTTAACCAACAAAAGAAAAATGCAATTATGTCCATACCCACCTTTAGACTCCTTTGCTTGTTTCACTTTAGGAAGTTGAACATCAGCCTCTAATCCATCAAGTTCTGACAATACCCATTTTGGAGCAGTGTTAAGCCATAGGGCAAGACCACTATCCTTGTGCTTAAAATCTGGGTGTTTTGGTTTCAGCTGCAAAGAGAACAAGAAAAGCCAAAATTTCAGCAATACAATCAATCAGACACATAAGAAGTATCCTCAAGAAGTGCTCACCACTCCTTTGAGCTTATTTTCACGGTTATCCCACCATTCTTGTGGATTTCTTAGGAGGTCACCCCAAGAACTCAATGCAGGGCGTCCGTCATCTTTTGTGTCACCAGCTGAAAAAATTATATCAAAAACAGAGAAAGAATTTACTCAGAATTTTTGACAAGCATTGGCAACATAATTAGTAGAAGCAACAAAAAACCGTAAACCACCACGTCAACTCTGGCCAAATGAATGACAAGAAAAAAAAAAACCTATAAATAAGCTAACGCATGAACTAACCACTTTTCACGGTTTTGTGAACAATTTTATGATCAAATGTCAAACACTCCAATTCCTTTTGGATCCACTCTGGAGTAGACTCATTAATCCAGAGTAACTGGCCATTGTCCTTGTGTTCAAAAGCTGCAGCCATTGAACTGCCCTGGCAAATATGTAAAATAAAATGTCAATAAATCAACAAGTTGAGTATGGGCATTTGTATTGTGCAAAAGAAATTAATCAAATGAGATAACTAAGAACTTTGAACCTTTTTCATCCTGATATCCCACCACTCATGGGGCTTAGCAACAAGATCCTTCCATAACTGGTTGACAGAGATATCATGCTTCACGCTTGCTAGAGTTAAAAGTAGAACAAAATTTTAGGAACACAAAGTGAAAATAAAAAAGAAATGATAATGTGCATTATAAGGATCACATTGCTGATTTTCACAACTCCGATGGTGATGATAGAGTGTAGATGATACACGGACATTCCAATGTCAATGTTAAAGACACAGTTGGAAATATTAATGAAATCACAAAATACATTTAACAAGTCCATAAATATATTATCACAATATTTAGTCATACTTAATTGTACAGATACATTACAACTGTTTACTCAAGTAACATGTTTAGTGCACCTCAAACAACAGTTTGCAAAATGGATCAATGATATTCATTATAGCTATCATAATGATTCATCCCACTACAGAAGAAAGCTGAAGTAGCACAACAGATAATGTTAATGTATTAATATAGGCATGGTTGTCAAAACGTCAAGGCAAGGGCCATTTACCAAAACAAGAAAGAGATTCTCCCATTGGATATGGAAGCCTCAGATATTATATTCTAATAGACCAAAGTCATCTTACACTTGCATGGCAACACCTAAATTCATATGTGAGTCATCACAAACATTAAAATCACAAATGGAAACTTATAGAAAGGGAGCTCTCTTTTTCTTCTTTTTATTTTTTTCGAGGATAAGATATATAGACAAAGAATTTAAGTTTCAAAATTGATAACTTTTCTCCCCATATACCATGCAGAATGTAATAGATAACATATTTACAAATCAATTTGAAGTACTTTTCCATTTGTTTATTGTTATTAAAGAACAGATCAATTAAAACTACTTTTCCATTTGTTTGTTGTCATTACTTTAATTATACAAAATGGTATAAAGCCCAAATCACTAAATGAGCCAGAAAAAGCACTAGGTCAAGAGTCAGCAGTTCAACCATCAGGTCCTATGAATTAAATCGGTATCGGACCATGATGTCATAACTACATCATAAATAAAAAAATCATTAAGTGTTGCAAAGTTTGATATGCATTGTTGGGCATAATTCCTATTAGCTTAAGCTTTTGGGACTAATGGTAATCTAACATGGTATTAGAGCTAATGTTAGAGGAGGTCTTAAGTTTAAATCTCTCCATCTGCATTTCTTTCCAATTGCATTATATTTTTCTCTACATATGTTGCATCTCTACATGCAAGAGGGAATTACACAGAGGGTGTTGGAGAGCTTGATATGCCCATTTCATATCTGACTAGATGAGCTTCTTTCTAGCCTATTCCTCTCAAAGAAAAATATTTATGGGCACTTCTATTTTGCTCTCCAGTCATAAACAGCTACAATTGTCACTCCAATTAGCCATCCATTCTAAAACTGATCCCAAGTAAGACTTTTGACTCTGAAACAGAGTGTAGTGTCCCCAAATATCATTCCCAAACTTTAATCTTCTCATGCAAGGAAAAAGAATTGTGAACCACACTTAATGTAGGAAAGTATTTCCCATCACCTAGCCAAGAAATGGAACTTGCAATGAACAGTTGGAAGTTGGAACAAAACGTTGGTTCCCTCACGTCAACATCATGAAGAAAATCCTCAGGTGCCATCTCATACAACAAATCCCAATCATGAGTCATTACTGATACCTACCCAAAACCAGTAATAACACCAAGCAGATCTTCATCTGGACTAAGTGAGATGCACTTGACACCACCTTCCACTTTACCAAATATTATGTAAGATAATGAGTGCCTCTATAAGTCCCCACTATCAGTGCTTCTTTCTCATTAGATCGAAGGAAGTAATGAAGTCTCTAGTTCTAAATCGACAGGCTCAACAACCAGAGATAAAGAGGTTTTCCTCCATACTATGTCATCTTAGAATGGAGGAAGCTGAGTAGTGTATATAAAATTGGCCAAAGAAGTGAAGAACAAGCAGTTTTACTCAATATCGAATGTAGTAAACTGAAGGGCTTCGTCCTCTGACTGCAACTAAAGGTTTGACATGAGCTCCAATTCGGCTTTAGAGTATGCACCTAGAAGTGCATTGGCAGATCTAAAAAGTTGTTAACTGGGCACCCTCCCCCACATGCAACCCTGTCTTGCACATGAAGACGCAACATATAGCGATAAAGAAGAAAAAAAATACAATAGAGGAACAAATGCAGACGAGGAGACTTGAACCCAAAACTTCCCTCAACCTTAACTCTAATACTATGTCAGATCACCACTATTCCAAAAAGTTTAAGCTCTTGGGACTAGCAATGGTGACCTAACAAAAATAAATATATGTATTCAAACTATAAAAATATTAAGAAAAAATAATCCTGCATTGTCTTCAATAATTTATAAACATTAAATAATTTATGAAACAAGTTAGTGATTTAGTAATTCAATAACAAGCCAATCGTCAAAGTAGTGGACAACTTCAAGGTTCAAGCATGTAGGGAGAACAACAAACTCTAGCGCACAACAGAGTACCCACGCTTAAAATAGAGCACAACAAAGGGGGAGAGAGAGAAGAGAAGGGGCGCCTCGAGGGGGTGTTGTGTTTCTATTTGTGGATGTTAAGGGACTTCATTATGTCAACTTGAACAATAGTACAACAGTACTAGTATTGATGCATTAGCCAATCAAGATGACCTTCAAATTATACCACAAAAGCAATTTGATTCACATTTTATACCAATCAGCCTCCAAATTGTACAACAACTAAGTTTTGCATTTATCTTTACCTGCCAGTCCAAGAATGGAGACATGAGGAGGTTATTGTAAGCAAGCAGCCAAGGTAAATGTTAGATCACTATTTTGATGACCCATTTTTATTACTGTGTGAAATCACATTAAAAAGGAAATAGAAAGAAAAATATCAAGAAAAAGAAAGAAAGAAGGAAAGACAAAGTAATGAAAGAGAATAGAAAAGGTGATTGATTACTTGCGTAGATAGTTGTATGAACTCCTTACACCTCTAAATGCCATGTGTGCACCAACTTAGTGTGGGACCTAGCTAAGGGTCCCACGCTAGCAATAACTCCATGATTCGCATAGCCACTGCACGTATTTAGGATGTTGGATATCACGTGCCTGTGCTTATGTGTTCGGGACGCCAAACAAAACGTACGAATCACTCACAGGTCATAAGAGCTTAGGACGGAGGCTTCGCCTCGGCATGCCCCTCACATGGGTTCAAAACCGCCTTCAAGCTAATCCAACTAAGAGAGAGAGAGACCACTCCGTTTGGGACTCCAGTTCCTTGACCCACTAGGGTAGGGACTTTTATGGATAGGCTTTATCCCTTGCATAATTCAATCTTATCTAGGCTTTGTCATAAGGTTCTATATAAGAAGCCTTTAGGCTCTCAAGTGAGTCAGTGATCTAAGAAGAAGAAAACGTCACACATATAACCACCTGATTGTCTCTCTCTCTCTCTTTCTCTCTCTCTCTCTCTCTCGGCTAGACCACTTCGTCCTTCACCCAATCGCTCTAGATTCTTCCCGGCGTCATCTGACGTGTTCTGCGATTCTTCCAAACCTATCGTGACCAACGCACCTTTATACATTTGGCTACTCCCCTGTAGATGTTAGATCGTTATTTTGATGACCCATTTTTATTACTGTGTGAAATAACATTAAAGAGGAAATAGAAAGAAAAATATCAAGAAGAAAAAGAAAGAAAGAAAAGAAAGACGAAGTAACGAAAGAGAATGGAAAAGGTGATTGATTACTTGCGCAGATTGTCAACTGACTTGCAATTGTTATTAGCCGCCTGGGTGCCTAAGGCCACCGAGATTGCCTACACAAAGCCCGCGTAACCAGGGCTTGGGCCAGGCAATGCTAGCCAACGTAACATTTTTGGGCTGGGCCTCAGCCCTTTTTCCCTTTAAGTAGCAATGGACCTTCTTATTAAATGACTACCTCAAAATCAACATCTTCAAAAGTAGTGGCAGGCTTTCATGTACTAAATTGAACCTAATAATAAATCAATGTACTTTAAAATATATAGAATGATATGAACATTAAAAATAAATGAAAACAAGCAGCCCTAGTTGTTTTTTCTTCATTTATCGTGGATTTAAAGTATTGCATTAAATATTCTATGATGCATCTAGTATTGTTTTTTTAATTATTTACTATTTTTGAGATGTTGCGTGATTGTACGGTCAACTTTAGATTGCGATGAAACTTAAGGTCAATATAATTTGCATTTTTCTATACTAAATTTTCCTCCTATGGTTATTTGTATTTAGATGATGAAATGGTGGTGATTTTGTGATTATTATCATATATGGTTATAACTTTTTATCTATTTCATGCTCATGCTGTTTTAGTACATTATGTTTTCATTAAGTTATATATAGGCTCTGAACTAATGTTAATAATAATGGCAATAAATATTCATATATACTTTACTCTTTGAGCTCAACCAAAAAAGGTACATGGGCTGTTTCATTAATTTCATCTTTTTATTTCTACTATTTTACATTTTGGAATTTGATGTATATATATTTTGTCATAATATATCTTCAAAAAATTCTTAGTTGTTAGTAAAACTCCACCAGATATTCATTGTATGTTTCTTAAAGTGTCCACATATGAATTCATTGAAAATAATACATAACACACTGTTATAAATGAAATAAATGATTTAAAATGAGTAAATAATTTTTATGTTAAGTAAATTGGCTGGTTCATCACCTGGGCAGTAAGCCAGGTCCATCACCCAGGTCGTCCAAGCATTTTGATACCTATGAACTAACTAGAAAATTTCATGTACTGAAACGACAATACACACAAAATCTCCAAGAGCTTGTCTTCTCACAATATTAAATGCTTCTCATAAAACTTATAACATTAAATCCCAGGCTTCCTACCCCAAACTAGCAGGACAAGTGGTACTTGCCTACTCAGTCTCTCAACCAGAAATTCCTCTTGTTGCTTTAAAAAAATAAAGAAAAAAAAATCTAGGCATCCCCAAGCTTTAATATTAGCTTCAAGAACTTGTCATAAAAATTCCTGATTCTCGAAAATTTTATGAAATTAGGGTCCAAGGCTCATAGGTCAAAGGCAAGCCCTAAGGCCTTATTGAGCAATGTCACATCTGCAATGTGACCTTTAAAGTTGTGCCATGGCCCTGCCAGCCTTGCTGGCCTTGCAGCTGAGTCCTATTGGGTTCCATGGACAACAACTGATCCTTCTTAACAGCTAATAGCTTTAATAAATCATGATTGGGTTGTACCGTTTCAAGCCCAATGAGTAGCACGACTTTTTATTGTCCTTCAAAAAGTAGTTTGTGCTGCACCCCATCATGGTTGACTTTTCAATCACATTACCAAAGACAGCCTAACTGAATATAAGACACACACCTGAAGTAGTGCAACACCATTCTACAAGGTTCTGTGCAGGCCATTCCTATAAAGAAGCTGATTAGATATCTTTAATCGTTTTCCCTGGTCGGGAAGCTGATTAGACAGAGGTGTACTAAGAACTTCGCTCCCTTAAACCAAGAAAGGTTTTAAAGATAATGTACTTCTCAATCTTAAGTCTAAAATACAACCCAGCTCTTCCAATGCAAAATACTCGGTACTTCTATCACCAGTAATACAAGAGCAATATTATTAATCAACTAACATAAGAGTCACAATACTTCGTTATTTCTGAAGCAGCGCAACATCATAATATAAGGTTCTGTGCAGCCCATTCCATTGGAAAATATGATTAGACATATTATCCCTTTTCTGTGGTTGGAAAGCTGATTACACAAGATGTGCCAGGATCCTTGCTCCCTCCCTTAAACAACAAACGTTTTGAAGATAATGCCTTCTCAAACCTAAGTATGAAGTATCACCCACCTCTTCGAAAGCAGAAGTCTTGATATTTCAATCATCAGTAGCACATGAATTACAATAATCCACAGACTAACATAAAAGTCTACATATGATCTGTCCAGCCATTATCACCACCATCCCCTAAGATTTTAACACTTGTGCTGATTGGGGGATTACAATGCCCACAAGGGTAATCAGCAGAGCTATGAATAGGTTCACCAAACCTGAGCCAAAGATGTTATTTAGAGGCCTGGGTCACAAATTCCCATGATCATTACTCAATTTTGCACTAACACACACATACAAGGTTGGTTACAAGCCTGCAGTTGGCTTGACACTCTGGCATTGGCATTTTTCTATTTCTCGGTTCACATCCTAAGCACTATTAAACGTCATTAAAAGAATGTATATTAGCTAAGTAAAGCTGCATGTATCCAACAACTTATTGCTCATCATCCTGGGGACACGTATTCGATGCAACTAATTATTGAACTACTTGAGGAAGGAGGAAGACTTCGTAAACATAAGATATAAGCATTTTCTATGTTGCCCGCGCAGGTTTCAAAGGTCAGTAGCTACCTCAACTTAAGTCTCCTCCAAAATAATCATACTGCTTTCAGAGCAGAACTTGCAGCTTGAGGACGATGGAAGATTTCGTAAACATGAGATATAAGCATATTTATGTTGCCTGCTCAGTTTTTTGAAAATCAGCCAGCTATTCCAGTTTCATCTGTACAGCTACTCATGCTCCTTGTCAATGCTCTTAACCTACTGATGATCCTTGAATCATGAAACACAATTAGATAAAAATTATCAACCAAACCCACGAACCACATTGTTATCACCATAATAAAAGTCCCTAATCCACTGTTTCAAAACTTATTACTTCTCTTCTTTTTTAGTCTCTTTTGATTTTGTTTTGGAAGTGTGGTGAAATTTAATTTCTTCATCATTTTTCCCCTCCTATTAGGAGGCTATCTTTAAAACTGTAGTTGTTTTCTCTCTCTGAAAGCCAAAAATATCTGAGAGATAGGGTAGTATCAGTATGTCATATTATATTTAGAATTTGTGCTTGTTTGGTTAGCTGGTGAGTGGTGAGTTAATATGATAACACAGATTGCCTTTTTCTATAACTATTGACCTTCTATATTCTCAAGCAAATTGATTTGATCTGCTCAGGGTTCTAAGACTAAATGTATCGCCATGCTATTAAGTATTTTGCAGGACACATACCAAGGTAGAAAGTTTGGATATTGATACTTGGACCTGTCTTCTTATATGACTTAAAATCTGTAGCAGTCAAAATTTAATAATACTAACACATGCAAAATCTATACACAAAAAGAAACCATGCACACAAGTGACTAATCTATCAGAAACCGTTCAGGACAATAATGTGAGAAACTAGGATCAGAGTAGGCCTATTTATGCAGTCATAAAATTTCCCCAGCTCAACAAATAAACAAAGAAATTGAGGGGCTTGGTAAATCAACCATTGTCTCGACAGTCCTCCCACTCGCAGGGGTGGACCCCACAAGAGAGGGGGTTATGGATATAAACCCAAAGGCTGTGGATTTCACCTACGAAGCACACACACTCTGTTTAGGGTGTCGTTTGGTGTCGGACACGTGTTGAACACACATACTCGTCAGACATGCCGGAACAAGTGTTGGACATGCCAAATGGCATGCCCTGAATTTTGATTTATTTTTCAATCGACAAACCAAAGACACACAGGGACACATATTAGACACATATTCAACACTGTACTTCTTCCCTGCGAGACTCAATGTCGTTGTTGCTGCTTCGTATATGTTCTTCTTCCTTTATTCTTTTCCTTTTCTTCTTCTTCTTCGTTGTTTGTTCTAATGTAGTGACAGTGATTCTTCACTCTGGAGACTTCATGCCCCTGTCGCTTCTTTCTTTCCTTCATTTCTGTTCTACTTCTTCTTCTTCTTCTTCTTCTTCTTCTTCTTCCTTTTCTGTTCTCATGTTGTAGCAGCAGTGGAGCCAACTTTGGCCCAAACTGAATTAGCGTTATTTTTTTCAATAATTTTGATGATTTGTGGATGCTACATTCATATACATTGCAAATAACAATATATATTCGTTAGCCGTGTCCATATCCATATCATTGCTTTGTGTCTATATCTGTGTCCATATATATAGCCGTGTCAGTATCGGTGCTTCTTAGGATTTACAATCTCCATAATTTATGAAAGTAACTCCCAAATAACAATCCAGTCATACTGTAACAGCAGTCCAATTGTCATGTTCTCAGTTCATATTAAAATAGCTACATGAATCTCACTTTTCCCTAATTAAAAAACAAGTTAATTTCTGAATGTCAAGCAAGATGTCAATCATAATAATACAAGAAAAAACGAACTTTGTGCCCTAATCCTTTGTATAAATAAATTTTCCAGTTACTGAAAATAAAATATATAATTTTCCCTGTTAAGCTAGTTATTGTTTCAACTTTCATTTTACCAAAAACTGTTTCATTTCCTCCTCGAAATCTCTATAAATATTTCCAACTTTCTTCATGACGAGATTGACATCATAAAACAAAGAGGGGAAAACCTACCGTATAAGATAAATAGAAAATCATGAAAGAAAAAATTGAAAAGAAAAAAGACTCAGATATCCATTTGTGGATATAATATATAGATATACATATGGGAAAAGGCCAAACTACAATTTTCTTTTTTCACAGGGAGACAATGAAGCAATATCCGTTTGTGAACCTCTTACCAGAACCATTATTATCCCACTCCTCAAGCTTGTGTGGTGTAAATGCTTTCTTCATTTGAGAAGACCCCTGCACAAAGTTTATGCTACGCACCATAACCTACATGATCATACCTCAGAAGGTCAAACTATTTATTTTTTCAAATTAGTACAGAAGGTCAAACTATATAGCAACTGCAACATATACATAGATAGATGGATAGATAGATATAAAGGGGCAGAGAGAGAGGTAATACCGCAATAGGCAACAGTTTCACTTGATAGAGACAAATAACCATCATTACACCATAATAAATATCAGAAAGAAGGTAAACGTTGATGTAAACTTTAATAAGAAACGTTATCAACAACCTCTGCTGAAATGGTACTATATTCACATGAGAGGCAAGTTGGGATCCCAAAAATAAAGCTAGTGAGCCTCGCAAGACTTAAAGAAGTGGCATGGTGGATGACCAAATAAGTTTGGCAGAACAAATACCTACTTATCAAGAGCCAAAATGAAGGTTATGTCCGAAGCATATGCCCACCAATGTCAATGACAAGGTAAGCAACAGCTTCTCAATCTCAAACACGGTAACATGTTGGTTGCAGCATACATGCAAAAGTTGATGAGCTCAAGACCCAACGTTAAAACAGTAAAGATATTTTTCAAAATCTGGCTCAATTAAAAATCTAGCCTAAAGCTTTTGCTTATAAAAAAAGGTAGGATATAAGGAAAAAGTTGATTTGTTCACCCTAGTGTTCAATTACATGGAGGATTACTTGTAGGCTGCTAGCAAGAATATATCTAATAGGATGACTCCCTTGCTCTGGCAGCTAGGCATATTCCCATTGCTCCAAAGACCAAGAAAACAGATTGAAGGTGAACTGCCATTTTCAAGGTGCTACCAACTTGTTGCAGGAGTAATGCAAAGTGTCATTGATGGTGGAAGTTGCATGGATTCAATTCCAGCCTATATACTTTCAAGACTAAAGATTGCTACACGAACAGCCATATCACATAAAAAACACTTAGTTTCTATTGCTTCTCGATGACATAAAGATTCTACTAGTTATTTTTAGTTTATTGCCACGAATGTTCCACAGCCTAGGCTTTATGATCTTGGTGTGTGTCACTAGGGAGAATAAGATTCTTACATTTTATGCACAATAAGGAGGATATCACCCTCTACCTAAAGATCACAAAAGAATAAAGAAGCAAAGCCAAGTAGAAAGCCAAAACAGCAAGTTGTCAATGAAAAGATACAAGTTGTCAAGTAGAAACCATATCAATGAAAAACAGCAAGTAAATAGTGCTTAACGGATTGTTAAAGATACATGAGACATTTAATTTTGTCCAAAGTACTTGTCAAATAGATCGCCACTTATATGCATGATGTTTAACAATAAAACTTGCCACAGTTGCCTAACTCGGGAACCAAACCTATCAATGAATTTTGCAGAGCACAAAAATAAGCTCTTATGAAAAAAAAATTCCATTAGAGAAAACTTAATTCCATGTGTCAACCCTGATTTTGATGATGCCCAAAAAGTTGAAGGGGGAGGGGAAGAAGAAAAAAACATGCGGAAAGTGAGTCATCACCAAAATAAAAATCAGTTCCCAAGTCCACCACCCCATAACATGTTAGGCATGATAGTGGAAGCTTTTTAATAGATGGATCTCAAGAGTGGCTATCAAATTCAAATTACCTTGAAGATGAATAGAAAAGGCTTTAATGTTCATCTTCATTACCTGGACATTTGCTTGACCTTGACTCATAGTGAGTGGTGGTGGATCTGCACTTAGCTGTCCAGCTATATAAACCCAATCCTTTGCTTTCAGATGACAGGCAGCAATATGTGCTAGATCACCTTCAAAAATAATGGGAATCCTGATTTATGAAAAGAAGAAATCAAGGAAATCTGCTTAAGTTAGAAAAAAATATGAAAAATAACAGTGGAGAGTTAGTTTAAAAAAACAAAAACAGAGAGAGCAAATAACTCTATTAAAATAACAAGCAATCTAGGAAAGATGGTCCACCCATATAGCGGGAATGAACTGATTTTGCAATACTAAGAGACAGAATCCCTGATTATGATAATGTATGCCATGAAAAATTAATTTGAAGTGCTTGATCAAGAAGTAGCAAATGCAATACATAAATATGATTTCAGCAGATACTTCAGTCAACATTTGCTTACAAATGCAAAGAACTTGAATATGAGCAGAAGCTTGACCAATTTGTTTCTATAGAACAACAAATCGTTTGCCAATCTCCAAAATTTGTCATCTTGGAACTCCAGTGAATGTAGATTGTAGCCACTTAAAGGGAGATGAATTTTTGAGCGATACCTTGAGGCTTGAATAGAGTTAATTTGGTCATAATTGTTTAGATATCGTCTTAATTAATCGGTTTTGAAACATCATTGATCTAGGTAGGTTTATACTGCCTCTCCAGGGCCATAGAGTTACTTGAGCCAAAGAGCATCTCAAACCACAAAATTCATTCAGTAAGGCTCTCATACTTTAGATATTAAAGGAGCCATCACAAGATACCAACAGCAGCGAGGATGATTAAGGAACCAGCTAGATTGGCTGTTATTAGGCAGCTCAAAGGGCAAAAACAATTGGAAAAATAATAAACTCACAAGCCACCTTGAATTTGTTATGTGAATCATTTTGTCAATTATTTTCTTATAATGTGACTTGCTATTGCAACTATAATTTTATGTAGCCACACCGGCTTTGAAACTCCCAAAGAAAAGCAAAACGAAAATCTGTATTGTCAAATCAAACTAATAAACTTGAGATTGTTACACTTGTCTATCAATAGAACAAGAATTTTACAGTTTGTAACACCTCAAGCATAACCATCGAATTTCTCCTCAACAGATGGCACTTAGTATATCAACCAGAATTATAAGCTTAAGCCCAGCGCAAACCATGGTCACCAGTTCAATCAAGAAGAATATACTCCAAAGAAAAGCATCAGTACATTTTGAGTGCTTTGAGCCTTCATGAGGATACTTAATTTTTGATTTGATACAGCCTAATGAGGTAGTTGGAGTTGCTCGCACCACTGAAGCAAGTTGTTCTGCACTATACTATAACAGTAAAAAGTTGGAGAAGTTTGCTCCTTTTAGGTTTCTTTCAATCAGGCTTCAACTAAATGCTGAGATATGTTTGATATGGGTGTTCCAATCAATTGATGAAAGGGTTATTATACAAAATAATGTAATCATCTCTTTTGGAGTCCGTAAATTTGAGCTGTAATACTTATCAAAAAAAAATTAAAATTTGAGCTGTACTTATCTATTACAGAGTTCAAAATTTTTTTGTAAGAAGTTGGATTGTACTATTTACTTTTTGCTCATGGTCTTCTTAATCTTCTTCCTTGTCTTATTTTTTCAAAATAACTACTGATTTATTAATTTTAACCAAAAGCTCCAATACAACCAAAAAGAGAGCCCTGATAAACCTTAATTTTATGTCCAAAACTCTATTCTATACTTTCCAAACATTTGGAAACTACCTTTACAAAACCTATGTGAAGGGTTTGGTTAAGATATGCCACACCTAATACATAAACGGAACCTGATCTTCCAAGTAGCTCCCATTAACAATCCATCCTTCTCCTCCAAAGGGCGATTTTCATAGGGGATTAGGGGTACAAAAGCCAGTAGTTTTAGGATTCAAAAACAAATAGAATAAAGTTATAGCTTTATGGATGGCAAAGAGTTTGAACAATCTTGGTACAAAGACATTATGTTAATGGAACTTCAAAATATATGATATGGGAAATTTTGGAGAGCATCTGTTTAAGGGTTTGGAGTGTCAAGGAAAAGGCTTAAGTAAAAGGAAGGAGCAATACTAGAAAACTAAAAAAACTGCTATCTACGATTAGGTTCATGGTGGCCAAAGGCCAGGTATATTTTTGGTTCAGGTTTATATTGACTGGAAGAAAGTTGACAGGCCTTTTGCTGATGGAAAAGGATTGGAATTGGATTGATTCTAGAAGACATAGGTTCCAAGAATTTTTGGAAACTAGCTGCAGCCTATGTTCCAAGGACTCGGGTGGATTCTCATTTTCCCCATAAAAGAGTAGTGAAACATGGGAGAGGTTGGTAGAAAAAATTTATTTGATCCTACTCTCCTGCAAGAAGACCAGTTTCAGTGCCATGAAGCCGACGACTGCTATCATCAGAACTTCGAGCGACAACAACTGCCGTTGGACTCCAAAAGGCAACTAGCAGCTACTAGCGAGTGCTGATGGCGACCACTGTCAACAATTTTTCATCCCTGCCTCTTAAGAAGAACAGAAAAGGAGTTTTTTTTTTTTTAACTTTTACTTCAAATTTTCATGGGAAGAGAGAGTCTTTCTCATTAGTTTTATAGACTTTAACACTCAATATTTGTAGGCACAAATTTGACTCTTTTTTTCTCATTCTTTCTTCAATTTTTAGAAGGAAAATTTCATTGTAAACATAGTACAGTGCTATGTTCATGGTCAGGTGTTTGTCATTCTTCATATATGTATGCACATATACATGTCCATATACAAGCCAACTATAATAATAACTACGTACCCCATTGCTAGTAATCTGCTACCACTGTTGAAATCTTCCCAAGCATTCATATCTCTCCATTCTCAATCACGAAACCCAAACTTTGTTAGCTCTGACTATCTCACAAACTCTATTAACAAAGGGGTTTATTTGTAAATGTGGTTTGAATATTGCTCATGTTCTGCACTAACCAGAACACCCAAAAATGAAACAGTGCTCTGTGCAGGCTAGGTGTAGAGACAAAAACTCGTGTATACTGTGTCAATTTTTTTTTATAATCACTGTGTCATGTGATGTGGGTGTGGTGCCAAAGAAAATTCAAGGTCATATAGCATTCATTCCCAGCAAACCAATCTATGTGCAGTCGGCAGATGAAGCCAAAGCATCAGCTCTCCACGTGGAGGGGCTTTGTTTTCTTTTCCCTTCATATTGACAATTCCATTTTGTTTTCATCCTAACTTTCTTAAGCAACCAATGAAACAAGGAATTGTATTCTCCTTTCATTTCTTTCCTTTTCCTCTCCATCTCTAAATCTGATGAACCAAACATTTGGAAAGGAATAAAAAAAGGGAACAGAAACGCAACATATCCACCTAAAAAGACCAACAAAAACTGCACAACGCTCTGACCTCATGCAAAAATCAACAAGTTGCTGCAAATACAAATCATAACAACATAGTACGAAGCAACAGAACTACTTGGCGGTGAATGTATTTATTTTCTATATAATCAAATATGAATCATAATGAAATGCGTTGCAAAATATGGCCCTAATGGCAAATACTCAACCTTATCTATGGATATATTGACAGTACATGTAGTTAGACAATGGTAGAATAAGAAGCGGGTACCAAAAGGGTGGAGAATCGGAAGAGTCCTCGTCGCGTTGGGAGATAATGGTGCCAGCCCAGTACTTGCCATCGGGGGAAGCTTCGAACTGAACGGGAATCTGGACATGGCCAATCAAATTTATTGAATTCGCAACCTTGGCCTGCCATGGAATCTCACTCGGCCTCGGCCAGTCAGTCGATACTTCTTCTTTCTTCAACCCATTTACTTTTTCTTCTATCTCTATCTCCTTCGGGGACACTTGTGTTTGTTTGTGAACCGTTTCGGCACCACTCCTCGACGACGACGACGATGATTCTTGCTGCTGAGGTTTAGGCTTTTTAGCGTTGTATCTCTCCTGATGCTGCTTCTTCAACCTAGGAGTATTAGTAGTGGTTGTTGAGTACAGAGAAGAGTGATTTTGCAAAACAGCAATGGGATGTGGATGTTGATGTTGGAGGAGCAGCAGCAGACACTTTCTTGATGAAGCACGAGACGAGAGCAGAAGCTCTCCTGAAATTGCTCGACTTATCAAATTCATGGTGCCTTACAAGGCCATATATCTCTATCTCTCTCTCTTAAGGCCGGAGTTTTCAGAACTTGTGTGTTTATTTTTGGATTGGACGAAGGAAGAATAATCATATATGATGTCGCAAAGAGGAGGCGCTCAGGAGCTGGGTACCAGGCGGAGAGCAAAACGGGTCCAAAACCTAATAAAGCCCTTAATTGTTTTCAGTATTTTATATATCTCTGCTCAACTCTTTGGAACTGCATCGAGGTCCACAAAATTCACTCGTCCACCAACTCTTCCTCAAGGGGTCGGGTAGGGTCAAGTGAACCCACTAATCGAACCGTTAAACACGAGTTTAAAAATAATGTAATTGATTTTGACTCAGTTTGTATTTGGATTGGTATGGTTCAGTTAGGTTAGTCAAATTGCTTAAAGTAGTGACTAACTAACTAAACTACTAAAATTAGGTTCACAAACTTTAAAACCAATTTCGACTCGGTTATAATTTGAGCAAGTTCGGATTGTGTTTGGGTTCAGATTGAGTAAGCCGGTTTATCAAGTTAAATTTTTGAACACTCCTATCCTGCATTATTTTTTGTTATCTCCATTAAATTCTTTATGATTATATTGAGTTCCAACAATTAGCTCATCCATAAGTCCATAGGATCTTTAATTTTGTAAAAATTGTCCTACTCCAGTTTTCAAGACGAGAGTCTTTTGATTTGGAAAAAGACCGATACTCTTTATATTATAACTCATCATTCTAAAAAGACAATTCATTCCACCAGATACAAGTAAATAAATCTTACTTGCATTTATTAATGTAGGTCACACTTACATTGTATTTGGTGAGTAAGAAAGTAGGTGAGAAAATAATTTATGTATAGTTTTTTGTTTTGATTTATTATTTATTTTGGGAAGAAGGGTGTTATTGTTTTTTTTTTTTTTACTGCAAGAAGGGTGTTATTGTGCTTCAACATCTTTTTGTCAAACCAATCAATATCTAATAGATTCAACGGTTATTTTTTGTGTTGATATGAAATCAGTGTCAAGACTTTGGGAGCCATTCAATATTTATTATCAAAACTTTATTAATGTCTGATTAATTGTGGAGAATTTACAGTAACTGTTGTTTAGGTTAGGCCTACAAACAAAGCCAGCTATTTCTGTTGCAAAACAAAACAAAACAAAGCAAAGCAAAATGCTTAAAAGTTTGTTTAACTGGGACCATCCAAGAAGCTTTGCTTCTTGATGTTAGGTTTATGGACCACATCCATAGCAACTGCTGCTGCTGCTGCTGCTTTATGATTCTTCGCGGTAGTATTATTAGTAAGAGTGGTGTCACCGTCAGCTTTAACAATTTTGTCGCAGTTTCGGCAGATTGCTGCAAGCTTTGCTGCTTTGGGGAATTGAATATACAATGGAGGAGGAGGAGGCTGTTCAAACTTTAATGATCGCATCTCTTGCAACTCTTTCTTCAACCTACAGTTCTCATCGCTGAGACTTTCGCAGCACCTCTTTAAGAATTCGCAGTCTACCTCAGTTTGCTTCAATTTTGTCCTACATCCGTACAAATTAAGACATCACTTTATTATTAATTTGTGTATCATGCACCATGTCGGTCCAACCAATAATAATACAAGAGACTAATAATACCTACCTTGCTCTTCTGTTTTGAAACCACACTTCCACTTGCCGTGGCCGCAGATTTAACTTCTCTGCGAGGGTCTGTTTTTGAGACTGCCACGGTACTCAATCCACGCGCGTTAAATCGATTGTCAAAATGAGACGCCACAAAGCCAAAATTTATAAACTACTAATAGTGTGAAATTGTGACTGGTTTTGGGTGAACAATTTAATAAAGACTTGTGCTGAAACAATTACTGTCTACTCCATTTATGCAAAACAACATTTCTTCACCTTCTGTAATCTGTTATGTTGTTGTGATGCAACTAATGGCAGCAATAAACCATGCCTAATTATAAACTTCCAATGCCCTTTATTATGACAAACCCATTATTTATGGGCGACCAATATCAACTGTTCAAATGACAAATAAGTGTTACTCGGGCGTAGAAAATGTAAATTGCCCAAGAAAAGGAAATGTGAAAAGAATGAATAAAAATTAAATTAAATTAAATAAGGAGAGAGAGAGAGAGATAGAGAGGATGGGAAATACCGGATTAAGGGTGCTATGCAGTTTGAAGCTTTCTTCAAGCAAGGTGGATTGTTCCTTGCTGAGCCTTAGTTTCTTTCTGCTGTAACTTTTGTTGTTGCTATCGTTGTCATCGTTGTTGCCGGAATTACAGTTGTTATTTGCTAGGCTGATTTTGTGCACGTCAGTCGTCTTTGAACTCGATCCTTCTATCTCACAATTTGCATCGATGATTTCTTCTTTCGGCTGAAGGGGAAAGGAAAGGTCTAGGCAAACAACTTGCTTCTTTTTTGGTCGATCTAACTTAGGCATGAACTCCCCCACACCGATCCCAAGACCAAGTCCTGTGTTGCATGTTTCCTGATCATTATCTCCCATGGTTGAGAGAGAGAGAGAGAGAGAGAGAGAGAGAGAGGAATGCAGCCAATATTATTGACAAATGGTAGAGTCAAGGAAAGGGAGGATTTTATAGGGTTTATTTTAGTAATGTCACTGATTTAATTGATCACTAATGAAATCAGATTTTTAATTATGTATTAATATAACTCATAACTAATGAGAACAAAGAGAGTATAATATGAAAGGGAGTTACAGCATGCGTTAGAACTTATGACTCCTTTGTAGGAAACCAAATTTTTTGACTTTCACTTACAATTTTGTAGAGCTCCCTCCACAGCATTTAAAGGCGCACAATGCCTCTCTCTCTCTCTCTCTCTCTCTCTCTCTCTCTCTCTCTCTCTCTCTCTCTCTCTCTCTCTCTCCCTATCTTTCTTTCCATGCACCCACCACCCACTTATAAAAATAAAATGCTGTCATATCTAGAGGGCATGAGATTTTCTCCTGCTATCTAGGCCAAATCTGAGTTGTAGTCGTCTACTGCAATAAATAACCGATGTAGCTGTCATTGTGATACTGTGTTTAGATTGGAATTTATTAGGAATAAAATCATTAAAAAAAATAAAATGAGATTTTTTAAATTTTTATTTTTTTTAATATTTTTTTACTCTCTTATTTTTTTAACAATCAAAACATATAATATAATTTTTTATATTTTTATTGGCACTAAATTTTTTTATCTAAATACAACGTAAAAGAAATCAAGATCAAAGAATGAAAACAAAGGGCGGAAACTGAGTTTGGTTGTTATAATCAGGGAACAAAATTTTCATTTGTTTTTACGGAAACGATTGAAGTATTTTTGTTTCTTAAGGGACCGAAACGAAATACTAATGGAATAACAATACACTATTACTATAACCAAAACACATTGAAATATAAAAAAATACATCAAAACATAATGCTACAAAACTAAACAATAAATTGTATTAACCCGAATTTAAAATTTTTATAAAATATGTATAATTTTTATACAAAAAATTATATTTACTATTTTAATATTTGTCACTTTTAAAATATTTTTAAAATATTTTTAAAACATTTTTATTTTTAAACTAAATGAAACAACTTTCAAAACGAAATTTTGATACTTGTTATAACACGCGCGCGCGCATATATATATATATATATATATATAAACAGATATTGTGAGTGCATTGATTAGCAGAGTCTATACATACTTACAGGCGCTGTCCTGGTTTGAGTTGCACTGAAATAATAAAAGCTGTGATCAATAATGATCATGTCAACAGTGCAGTCACAGAAAAGGAAGCATCTATATTGCTACGGCTCAAACTACTAATCAAAGTCACAAAGTCGCTTTCATTTTTGAACTTTTGACTCTTACTTTGGCCAACAGCCTTACATTAATTTCCTGTTTGTCTTTGCTGAAAGTATTAGGGGAAAAGAAAGTATAAGGAAAAGGCCATTTGACCATCGGTTACAAAATTGCAGGGAAAGACCAACTTATTTGGGATTTGAACACTAGTAATGAAATATAAATCCAAATTATCTATCAATTTTGATGTTCTCATTCTCGCACCACATTGTGTGACTGCGCCACTTGACTATCACCACCTGCTCTTCTCCTCCCTCCTCTCTTCCTTTTTTCTAACTACATAAAAAGTGGCAGTTGCCTCTTCATTTTTGTCGACCCATTTTTGGTCCAATTTTGCCACTTTTAGTCCCAGCACAATTGTGATCACAATGGATTGACATTTGACACTTTTTCTAAATTCTTGTGCGTATTACACTGCCTTCCTTTATGCCTCCTACTTTCATTCTATGCTGCACATATGACTTGTTAGTAGTACATGTAAGACAAAATGGGACTCATAATGATAAAATTCAAATAAATTTTTTTAAGGAGTTATTAAGTGATTGCTTTTGTTTAAAAAATAAATAATTTTTTTTTGAGTGTTTGTAAATGGATTAATTTGCTTTCATAGTGGATATTGTGTAGCTTCATATTGAAAGTGTTAAGTATGAGCTCTCATGTTAGATTTTTCTTCATGTAGATTCTCTATAGTGGTTATTTTTCATGCGATGTATAAATTTATATGATTCATGTAGATAATGATACTATATGAACTTGAGATGGTAATTAGCTGAAAGCCTACAGCTAAAATAGAAAAAAAATGAAAAAAAAAATTATACACATACACATATATACAAACTTGAGATGAAAAAATAGTTTAGTAATTTGGTAGTACTGAGAGTATTCTGTACTAATCCTTATCGAATGCTGACACGTGTCATAGAATACTACATTAGCAACCTAAATTTATAGTGTAGTGAAAAGACTTTTAAAGTAACATCCTATTAGATTTTGACATATGGTATTTTTTTTTTTGAAAATCTTTTTACTACATTACAAATTTAGGTCAATGAGATATTCATATGTCACGTGTCATTATTTGATAAAATTATTATCAAGTACTTCGTACTATGACTTTTTTCCCTCAAATGAAAACAAGCTAAGCAAAATCACAACCACGTTGAAGAGCCACCCAACAAAGGATGAGAAAAAACTAAAAAATTCCTCAGTAACTTTTTATGTCTATCTTTCCTTCTCATTCATAATTCTTTCTTCAATGGAAGAAACTAAAAAAAATTTTATTGGACTCAACTCAAACGAGGTTAAAGTTTAAAGAGTACCACTATATTGTATAAAAGACAAATTTAATTTAATTCAAAAACTTGCACACAATATAAAGTGTTTATAATAATTTTAACACATCCAACTTACCAGTTTTACCGTCGCGTCCAACCAACAAATAACCATTAAAAAAATTGCGTCAAGAATTGCAAAATAAATAGATTAATGGGGTGTTTGGACGCTTGGCTTAAATGTCATAAATTACAAGTTATAAGTTATAAGTTACTTTTAAAAAATTATTTTTAAAATAATTATTCTCAAAAAACATGATTAGATAAAAACTACTTTTTAAAGTCACTCACCTAAATACATTTTAAAAAAGGCATAAGTATAAATTATAAACTATTAATAAGTTACGTTCAAACACTCCCTAAAGACATGACTCTTTTTTACAATACAGACCAAATAGTCATTCCCTTTTTTGAAAATTGTATGGATAGAAATGTTTAAAACACATATACGTAATTGTCACCACTATTTCTCATGTTATACAGTCATATTTTTAATGAATAAATTACATTGACCTCCTTTAAAGTGTTTGATAATTTTAAATAGTTCTTTTTAAATTTTTAAAATTATACTACCCTCTCTTATTTTATGACCATATACAAAAACTTTTTTTCCGCCGTTACACAACCGTTAAAGAGATGATAGAAAATGATGATGTCATTAGTTAAAAAATTTTAAATGTCAAGATCGCCCTTTGTCCAATTATTATAAAAAAAATAATTTACATAAATTTTGTTTTGAGATATACTAAAGTAAATAGTTATTTACATTCTCCAATTATTTAATGCCACATCATTCTTCTCCTAAAAGAATATTATGCCTACCACACTGGATCTTACCCCAACACCAAACCCACTTCCGGAATCCTCGCTGTCTTTTCTTCCATCTTTTCCTCCGATCGCCATTTGCATGGCAATCAAAAACCAAAGAACAGTTGCACCATGAATCTCTCTCTCTCTCTCTCTACACCAAACTCAACCACACACCACCAACCCTGCACCTCCACCTCCTCCATGGCCGAACTGCGGCACCCCACTTCATCCCCCCGTCAATATCTCCGCCTCCACACCGTCATCTGTTTCAACAATTAAAAGGGCAAAAAAAAAAAAAAATGTAAAGACTTTTTTAGGCCACCTCAAGGACAAAATGACTACAACCCTCCATCTCCTTCCGTGGCTGCCACCACCAACTCCAACTCCAACTCCAACTCCAACTCCATCGGGCCACCACAACACCACCTCTAGCACCACCAAGAACACCTACACCGTAACACGCCATCCCCAAACCCACCCACCCCGATCCCCTCTCTCTCTCTCTACACCCACACACACACATATATATTTAAAATCCGCGATAGTCGATAGCGAAACCCCTTTCCGAAGCCCTCTATATATGTATATAGCATTTACAATGTAAAGACTTGTATAATGACCAACTCCAACTCCAACTCCATCGGGCCACCACAACACCACCTTTGTAGAAATCAAAACCCTAACCTTCATCTCTTAGTCACTCTCTTGTAGCCGATTCCTTCTCATTGGACAATGCCGCGAAGTCCCAATTCGTCATTGGGGGCAATGGGTTGGCTGTCGGAGATGTGTATATATATATGTATATGTGTGTGTTTGTGTGTGTGTGTGTGTGTGTGTGTGTGATGAAATGGGTGGGTTGTGGGTTTGAGGAAGAAGAGGTGCAGAGGAGGCGGTCGTGGTCTGGGGGTTTAGTGGGGGTGTGGGGTGGCGCTGTGGTGTGGTGGTGTTGCCGGCAATGGTGGGTTTAGTCTATGCCGGAGATATAAGTGGGTCAATGAATGAACTGTTTGGTTAGCAGGGCAGAAATGATCATTTGATTGTCATGAAAATTCAACTTTGTGTGAGGGTAATACGATAAAAGCACAACTTATGCGACGATTCTAACTAAAGAGGTCAGTGTTATTTCAAAAGTTTAAAAGAAATTATTTGAGATTGTCAAATACTCCAAGAGAAATTATTATATTTATTTTATTTTTAATGTATTTTTCCTATTCATGAAGTCTCTTCTACAATGTTAATTTGAAAAATATTACTCTTACATAATATTCATACAAAATTGTGGGGGAATATTCCACAGCCCAACCCAACGGATGAAGTCCAATATATGCGGATTAAAGTCTGGGCTGCGTGGCGGCCCAGAATCAGAGTTAAGAAACGGGCCGACCCTAGCCGCCGACCTGCTCCTCGCCATGGCCCAAACCGCTGAAAGCGAACCTAAACTGCTAAGCGGTCTTCAAGCATTAAATGCAGAGTTGACCTGCATTAAATGCGTGGGTGGCTGCCCACGCAACGTCGACGTGCATATTCGATCAGCTGGAATTCCCAGCGGCGATGCGCCAGATCTTGTAAGTGGTCAGGCGGCGTCAATGATGGAGCCTACCCTGCAGGCCATGAGTGCCTACTTGTAGGACAAAGCTGAGCACACTATAAGTACCAAAGGTGTCAAGGGCCAGGTATGGACAATTAACTCAGAATATTCACCACTCTCATTGATTCCCATTGCGACTAAGTTTGCTAACTTGATCTTCGGAGTGTGCTCGGCCCTTTAAGGGTCGACCCATTCTAACCATCCTCTTTTGCAGGGAGTTTGGATTCATTCATTTGGGCCAGAACGTTTGGCCCAGCCTTTCCGAAAAATTCCACCTACAATTGGCGTCGTCTGTGGGAAGGCTTAGAAAAATCATGAGTCTAAACAACCAGAGATATAGGAGAGAGAACCACGACGGGAGAGGCGTCGGAGCCTCCTCCAGTAAAGATCAGATCGATTTGGTGCATTGCCAATCTACACCAGTAGATCGGCAGAGAAGGAGAACACTAAGGTCGGAGATACGAACGCCTGCCGAAAGCCACCAAGAAACACTGGATGAAATGCGGAGGGATACGGGCTATGTCAAGGACAGAAACTTCCTCAGAAACCACCCTCAAAACCTTGCCCCGTCGCCCTCCAGTGGGAGGATCTCGAGCGAGGATACACTCCGTGCGGCAGAGAGGGAAATTCGGTGGCGCGGAGAAGAGATAGCCTACCTCACCTCCCAAGTTCGGGTCATGAGGGAGGCGTTCTCTGGAAGGAATGAGCGCGGGAGAAAGAGTTCCCCCGATCAAGAGCAAGTTACTGGCAGCAGGAACGATCCAGCGCCGCGGGGAAGAGGGAGTTATACTCCTAGTACCGAGCGTTAGGACAATAGGCGCACAGACCAGCAGAGGGGAAAGAGCAAAACCCCGCCAAATAATGAACCTACTGAAGGAGATCGGCGAAGAGAGGACTGGGAGAAATGGTATGACGAAAAACAGGAGGATAGGAAGCAGCAAACTAAGGAGCGCACGGCCCATGACCTGATGAAGAAGGCCCTGGATCAAATTGTGTCTTCGCCATTCACAGAGGAGATCGAGTCCCACCCTATTCCTCGAAAGTTCACCCCACCAAAGTTCACCCTGTATGACGGAAGGACCGACCTGATTAACCATGTTCGGCATTACAAACAACTTATGATAGTGTGGTGCAGTGACCAGATGCTGATGTGTCGAATCTTCCCCTAGCCTAGGAAGTGTGGCTTTAAGGTGGTTTGATAAATTGCCACTTAAGTCCGTTTCTAGCTGGAGGCAACTTGCCGAGCTGTTTACAGCTCATTTCATAGCAAACAGTTTGTAGCCGAAGGAGGTTGATTTCCTGTTAACATTGAGAAAAGAGGAAGGAGAAGGATTGCGAGCATATGCTCGACGGTACTGGGAGGCTTACAATGAAATTGACGAGTGCAACGAGCAATTGGCTGTGACCCAGTTCAAGATTGGCCTTCCTAGGGAGCACCGTTTGCGACAATCCTTGATGAAAAAACCAGCCCTCACCATACAAGAACTAATGCTGAGGATTGAGCGCTATGCGTGGTTGGATGAAGACACGCCCTAGCCAGCATCGGTCAAGGTCGGCGTTGCTACAGAGAAGGCAAATAAGAAGGAAACCAAGAAACCCCGATCAGAAGATGATAAGGGAAAAAGGATAACAGAGGGGGTCTATACAGTCTTTAAAGACCCCATCTATAAGATATTGTCCCAGATCCACGACAAGTCCTTTTTCAAATGGCCACCAAAGTTAGGAGGAGACCCCGCAACTCGAGACCAGAAAAGGTTTTGTTCCTACCACCGCGAGAAGGGCCATAAAACGGAGCAATATCGGCATCTCAAAACCCATTTGGAAGATTTGGCCAAGGTTGGCCATCTCGACCAGTTTATTGATCGGGAAAAGACGAATAAGAAGGCCGAGCGACCTTGGGTGGAGGACGCGGCTCAGAAGAAGACAGAGGTAAGGCCGATCCGGGTAATCAATGTGTTACACGGTTCAACTGAATTAGGAACCATCGACCCACATAGATACCAGGGTGAGATGCAAAAGGTTGCACACTTGAGGGAAGTAATGCAAATACAACCACCCAGCAAGAAAACCAAGATCGGCAGCGGTCATACGCCCATTGCCTTCACTGATGAAGATCTCGTCGGAGTGCAGACTCCCCATAATGACGCCTTGGTGGTCACGTTAAGAATGACAGACTGTGACGTCAAAAGATTGCTCATTGACCAAGGGAGTTCATCCGAAGTTATATACTACAGTTTGTTCAAGAAACTGGAACTTAAGGAGTCTGACCTCCAGCCATCACTCAACCCATTGGTCAGATTCAACTCGGATCCCGTTTGGCCCATAGGGAAAGTAACGATTCCGATGACAGCCGGAGGAATCACATTGCAAATCGAATTCCTGGTGGTTAACGTACCCTCCCCCCCTAAAATGCCATCATGGGACGAACCTGGTTGCACCTCATAAAGGTCGTTCCTTCTTCCTACCATCAATTACTTCGATTTCTGACCTCTGCTGGAGTTGGGGAAATCAGGAGAGACCAAGTAGCTACCAAACAATGTTTCCTAATAGCATGTGCGACAAAGACAAAGCCTGAGAAAGTGTAGATGATGGAGCTGCATGGAGACACCCCCACTATCGATGATGTGGGACAGACACCTGAGAACAAAGCTGTGGAGGACCTGAAGAAGCTCTAACAGCAGAACAACTGGGACCGTCATGGATGGACCCAATCATCTCTTACCTCGACAAAGACGAACTACCAAAAGATAAGGCTGAAGCTTGGAGAATCAAACATACATCTCTGAGATATTGGCTGTCACCAAGTAAGGAGCTCTACAGGCGTTCCTTTACAGGCCCATATTTGCACTGCCTCCATCCAGACCAAGTACAGGGCGTCTTGTTTGAAATCCACGAGGGGGTATGTGGAAGCCATGTCGGCGGAAGATCAATAGCACACCGAGCCATTTCACAGGGATACTAGTGGCCTTTCATGCAGAAAGATACAGCCCAGTACGTCCTAAAATGTGACAAGTGTCAGAGGTTTTCCCCTATCATCCACCATCCAGCCGAAGATCTTACAACCATAACCAATCCGTGGCCTTTTGCCCAATGGGGACTGGACATTGTCGAACCTCTGCCCCGAGCTCCTGGCAACAAAAGGTTCCTCATCATAGCGACTGACTACTTTACCAAATGGGTAGAAGCAGAGCCTTTGTCAACCATCAGGGAGATCGATGCCAAAAGGTTTGTATGGAAGAGCATAGTCACGAGATTCGGGTTGCCCCGTGCCATTGTTTCAAATAACGGCACCCAGCTCAATGGTAATATGTTCAGATCATTTTGCGAAGGATTGGGGATCAGAAACTATTACTCGACGCCGGCCTACCCCCAATGCAACGGGCAAGCTGAGATTTCAAACAAAACCATGCTTAACGGAGTAAAAAAATGACTGGAGAAAGCCAAAGGGAAGTGGATGGAGGAGCTACCCAACGTTTCGTGGTCCTATAGAACAACCCCAAGGAGGTTTACCGGCGTAGCGTAACCCCGTTCTCCTTGGCATACGGGGTGGAAACAATCATTCCTTTGGAGGTCGGACTACCAACTATAAGGTCGGCAGCTTTCGACTCGGGTCTTAACGACCAGGCGATTATAAAAGACCTTGATCTTGTCGAAGAAAGAAGGGAGACCGCCTTGATCAGGCTCGCGGAATATCAGCGACAGCTAAGACGCTCCTACAACAAATGGGTCCGCCCGAGAAACTTTGCTCTTGGCGACCTAGTCTTATGAAAAGTGTTGGGAGCGACCAGGAACGCGGTAGATGGCAAGCTCGACCCAAACTGGGAAGGCTCTTACAGAGTGACGTCTCAGGTCGGCATCGGGGCATACAGGTTAGAGACCATTGAAGAAGGAAGACAATTGCCGCGATCCTGGAATGCAAGCAACTTGAAGAAATTTTACCAATAGTGCAAAGCTTCGTGCAATGTAACAGTTCATCAAATGTTTAAAGCTTTTTTGAAGAGTCAATAAAAATGAAGCTGTTCAAACAAACATACTCTGGACACTCTGTGAACTCACAAAAACCAAGTGTAAAAACTTGGTCCTGTCCAAGTTGGACAGGTCGGCCAAAGAAGGCCAAAACAAAAACTAAGTGTAAAAACTTGGTCCTGTCCGAGTTGGACAGGTCGGCCAAAGAAGGCCAAAATAAAAATCAAGTGCAAAAACTTGGTCCTGTCCAAGTTGGACAGGTCAACCAAAGAAGGCCAAAACAAAAAACCAAGTGTAAAAACTTGGTCCTGTCCAAGTTAGACAGGTCGGCCGAAGAAGGCCTAAACAAAAACCAAGTGTAAAAACTTGGTCTTGTCCAAGTTGGACAGGTCGGCCAATGAGGTCCACAACAAAAACCAAGGCAGATTCAGTAATAAACGTCAAGATAAGAGACAAAACGAACTTGTTCATTAAAAGCATTGATGATTACAAAAACAGCCTAGAAAGAAAAAGAAACATTTATGCCGACTTCTCCCCCGGCTGCGAAGTTGCCTCCGGCAAACCACCAACAATCTCTTCCACGTCCTTAGGTGGTTCGACAACAGCCTTCACTTTTTCAGCCCTATCTTTCTCAGCAGCAGCTTTTCCAGCCGCGGCCTTTAAGTTAAGTTCTCGTTTGTACTGGGCATTAGCAAGCACTTTCTTCTAGCAAACGACGCCGTCTTCAGTGGTGTCAAAGAAGTCCGGACAAAGACCCCAAACGTCAGAGGCCTTATCTACTTCTGCAACGACAAGGGCACCGTTCTAACCCTGTCAGAATATGGAGCGACTGAGGTCCATCATCTCTTGGGCCAATCGATTGGCCCCCCTTTCTTCACCCCTCTTCAGTGCAGCCTCTTCCTCCACCCTCAGCTTGGTCACTTCGGTGTTAAGAGCCTCGACCTCTGCATTGGCCTTATGCAAATCCACGGACTGCAAATCGAACTTCTTTTCAAGATCGGTCAGTTCCTTGTCTCTCCTCTTAAAATTGGCTTTCATCAACAAAAGCTCGGCGGAAGCCTGTTCGGCCTGCTTCTTGAAGGTAATCCGGTCCTTATTGGCACCGATCCATTCCTTCTTTAGTCGACCGTGCTTTTCAATAAGTTCCTGGTGCACCTCGGCGAGCTTCTGGAAGTGGGTCATCGCTTCCAAGGAATTTAGGCAGCCCTAAAACAAGAGAAAGTCGTGCTAAAACAATTGATCAGAAAAGCCCTTGAAACGGAAAAGACCGAATGACGGCTTGCCAGTAGTGAATCATGGAAGGCTCCCATAAAAATGGCCGCATCACTGGCCTCGCCCAATTTAGCCATATCTTTTTTCTGGAGAACGCTCTTCATGACGCCGAAGGCTACCTCGACCTGCTCAATCATCAAATTAGTTGTCGAGAGAGGTCAGCCTAGAATATTAGGCGTAATGGTCACAGTTTCGCCGACCTCGTCCACTATGCCTTTTCTTTTCTGCTTTTTGGGCGTTAGAGTCGGTGGGGTATCCTCGGGCTTCCTTTTCTTCTGTTGCCGAGTCTTTGGCTTCTGTTACACAGGAGGGGCTTCCTCCACAGGAGTTATCACCAGCTCGGCTGAAGGAGTTTCGGTGGAAGTGGTGGCGGCCGACCTTAACGGCTGGCTGGCAGTGGCAAACATTCTCTCCCTCAGACTCATGCTGACCTCTGCGTCGGGGGATGGAGTAGAATACCGTGTTCTCGCTGGAATCTTTACTTGGCGGTCGGGAGCAGTGTATGGCGATGAACTTGATGCCGAGCTGTGGGACTTGGATCGCGCTTCGTGTCGTTCTTCACCAACTGGCTCCGATGGGGGAGCAACTGTGACTGTCACACCCGTAGGACTGCGCGCCCTTTCGATCGCGATGCCGGTAGGGATTTCCTCGAAATCTCCCTCGGCACCTTCCTTCGCCAACCTCGCGAGGGTACTCTGGGGAACACCCGTCTCAGCAGTAAAGGTCGAATATCGCAGAGGGTAGGAGAGCAAAATGTGTGTGGCCCGAGCGACGTATTTTAGTCGACCCTCGCCGACGTAGTTCAGAACCTTCTTGAGGTCGTCAGAATTGACTAACCAGTCGCGTGCTTTCGACTGCTTCCTCGTGTCTACAAAAATTCAAGAATCAAATTTGATGCACATCAAAATTTAAAATGGTGCACAGAATGAAAGATCGGCATCAAACCTAGTTCAACGGGCTCTCTAGGGTATCAAATCGCCGGTCTATCCTTCTCAGGAACGTTGCCGAACTCCCATGGACCGGTTACCCAAACCCTAACGTCGTCGACGCCCTTCCCTGAGGAAGGCAGACACTTCACTAACTCTAAGGACTTCTTTATGGCTCGGAGGTAGACTTTGTAACTATCTCCGACTTTACAAAGAGTGTAGCAGTAGTCTAGTTCGGTGAGGCCCAGGTCCACAACCAGGCGCCGATTTATTTCAAGCATGCCGAAAAAGATCCTATACACATTTGATGCTAACTGGGAGGGCGATACTTTATTTTTTTACTATGAACTTATGAAGAAGAGGGTGTAGGGGAAACCTAAGTCCCCCCTCTATGATGGCAATGACTGGGAATGACACCCCCTTTTCGGTTTCACCCATACGATAGTCATTGGGATCGATCAGCTCTAAGTTGATCTCGTCTAGGATGTCAAACCTTGCCCTGAACGAAGCAAGGGCCGACGGGCCATCTAGCATTTTACGAAGACGGGATGCCATCGGGGGACAACCGTCAAAACACAGAAAATACAGTGAAAAGCAAAAGAGTTACAGACTCGAAAAACACTTACAGTGGTGAGTGCCGAGACAGCCGACGCACACGCTACTCAAAAAGGCGAGGAAAAACCAAGTGTTTTTCGACTTAATAGGGCATCACTCTTTTATACACACCAGAGCCATCGGTTCATCCGCAGGAAAATGGCGTTAATCATGACGCTCTGCCGAAGCGTCACATCGGCTGTCGATTCAATGACGCCTCATTAATAAATCTTTTAAAGTCCTCGCCATTCATGCGGCACGGCGATCGTTCCAGCCCTTGGCCATTTCGGGAGCCAAAACGACACAAAGGTTGGGAGGCAATTGTGGGGGAATATTCCACGGCCCAACCCAAAGGATGAAGCCCAATATATGCGGATTAAAGTCTGGGCTGTGTGGCGGCCCAGAATCAGAGTTAAGAAACGGGCCGACCCTAACCGCCGACCTACTCCTCGCCATGACCCAAACCACTGAAAGCGAGCCCAAACCGCTAAGCGGTCTTCAAGCATTAAATGCAGAGTTGACCCGCATTAAATGCGTGGGTGGCTGCCCACGCAACGTCGACGTACATGTCCGGTCAGCCGGAATTCCCAGCGGCGATGCGCCAGACCTTGTAAGTGGTCAGGCGGTGTCAATGATGGAGCCTACCCTACAAGCTATGAGTGTCTGCTTGTAGGACAAAGCCGAGCACACTATAAGTACCCAAGGTGTCAAGGGCCAAGTATGGACAATTAACTTAGAACATTCACCACTCTTATTGATTCCCATTGCAACTAAGTTTGTTAACTTGATCTTCAAGGGTCGACCCATTATAACCATCCTCTTTTGCAGGGAGTTTGGATTCATTCATTTGGGCCAGAGAGTTCGGCCCAGCTTTCCCGAAAAATCTCACGTACAAAAATTTATATATATAATGTGATAGTGATAATTTTATAATTAAAAATTATTATAATAAATGTTTTGGAATAAAAAGTTCTTATTAAGTTATATTATTTTATACATAAATTTTGTATAAATTTTTTATTTATATAATATTATTCTATTAATTTTTATATATAATCTAAAAATATCAAAGCTGTCCATGAGTTGCACGGGTCACTTCAACTAGTTATTTTTATTTTTATTTTTTTTATACTAACTAGTTATTATAAAAGAGCGAATGGCTCTTTCCGTCGACTTGTTTAATTTTCGTCGATCATTTTTTTTGACACTTTCCGACAACTTTAACCCCGAACAAAAACCAAATGCCACACAGACTGAGATAATGTGATGGAACCTCTCGCCATCCTTATCCGAGACCCTCATCCTTATCATAAACCAAATAGCTGTATTTGGCTCAATTAAATTCAGACTTTGCTTTTTCCCTACCAACCTTTGCATAGTAATTAATTTAGTGCCGTTACTAGAATACTGGCTGGTACGCATCGTATCAATCTTTATATAATATTGGCTAGTACGTATCGTATTATACTAGTTAAGAAATCGATCAATATCAGACAATAATGATAGTATCGATAATATCGGACGGTATCGATTTTGTATAATTTATTTTAAAATAATTTAATTTTATTCTCTTTAGATGATAATTGCTAATTAAAATTTATTTTAGGCATATATACTAGATAATAATATGTTTTTTAAAGTATTTTTGAATATATATTTAGGTTAAATAACACATTTATATTATATTAAAATCTTTAATATTTTAAATATATATATTTTTATAGCATATGATATTTATGGTAATAAATTCAAGATGATATCGAGTATTACACCAGTACCTGTATGTACCATACCAATAATAAAAAAAATACCTTAACTGATACGATATTGCTAACTATATCTCTGCTATGTTCAGTCTTTGAGTACAAGTGTAAGACCCTGTTATTTTCTCCTTACTCAATTCTCGTTAGTCTTAACCCTAATCATTACTATATGCATAATGATCATGCATAAATAAAAATAAAAATATTCTGTTAGTAGAGAGTAATGCCACTATTCTTTTTTTCCTTTGTTTTTTTGGCCCGAGAGAGAGAGAGAGAGAGGTGCCCTAGTGAGAGCAAAGGTCAGATGGAAGTGACTTAGTGGGGTTTCCTGTCATTTAAGAAAGAGAAACCCAAAGAGGAGTAAACTGAGAAATTGCCCTAAAGGAACAACACAGACATATTTGCATATTTATTTATATAACAAATTAACACATTTGTATATGTAACATATATCAATTTCTTTCTCTACTTTCTTTTGCCAATGTTTATTTTTACTCTACCAAAAACATAAACTTCACTGACCTGAGTTACTGTTTGGGTTCTTTTACACAACCCCTCATTCTCTCTTTCAAAATTTTAAAACATAACTCTTGATGTTCTCTCCTAAACTCACTCTCTCTCTCAAATTTTTTTAATTCCCTCCTTATATAAAACATGGTGCAGATTAATGGTTCTAATAAAACTCTAGATTTAGGATAGGTTAACATTTGGTGGTGATTGTTGGAGTCTTCTTCTCCTTACATAAGAACGGTTCTGTACAAAAATTTACGTTCAAGAAGTTTCAAGTTTTACCCATATACATTTACTTATATGTATTCTTCTCAAACAAATTGTACACATGCACACGTATGCATATTTAGGTGGTTGTTGGTATCGGCGACACATCCATTCGAAATTGTCAGTGCAGTAGCCAAAAAATCAGTTCTGAGGCATTGAAAGCATAACAAAAAGCACCTACTACAAGACAGCCCACAGAGTACTGTAGAAGTACCAAGAATCGTATAAGAAACGCGTCATACATACATATATAACCCCTTTTTAGGTTGCACAACAAATATCTCGCATTATCATATGTTTTCCAATGAAATCCGCAAATTTAAATCCTATTAGTGCTTTGCACGGGCCACTTTAAATAGTAATATATAAACAAATGCCAACCCCCACCCTAAAACTTGTGTTTATACATATATCCATAAACAAATATCAACTATTAGTGCTTTGGCCATGAATTGATATTTTAGAAAATCGATGAACCAGTTGGTATATATTGAATTGGATGATTTTTTTAAGAAATGTCAAAATGGCACAAGCATGATTTAAACGCTTTTTTAAAAAAAAAACATTTCTTTTGTGGTCTTTCGACAAAAAATAGAATAAAAAATAAAAAGTAAAACCCAAAAAAGAAAAAAGAAAAAAAAAGAAAGAAGAGGATACGAAAAAAAGGGACGAGTCAAATAATGCACATTTCTCTCTTTCTTATATTGTTTTGTCATTTTAATTTTAATAATGCACATTATTATAAAGTTTTACACCATTTCTTTTATAAAAAAAAACACCATTGGACATTAGATTAAAAAAATACTAAATTGATTGAGCTTAAAGTCAATGAAATCAAATCCCACCAAAAAAAAAAAAAAAGAAGAAGAAGAAAGTCTTTCACTTGATTAGATAGAGAATTAGTGCGTGTAAACTAGCCCGGATTCTGACTAAATCAAATAGGATCAACTTGTATTAAAGGAGAGAGAGCGGATCATATTTGACCAATGCATGCAATTAAATTTAACAGAATTTAGTAGCAAAATTTGACTCAGAGGATTATGGTATGCTGCATATTTGGACGTGTGTCTCAACTTGTGTGTAATATTGAATCTAAAAAGAGTACTGCTCGTATATTTGCTACATGAGCTTGAGCTCCTGGTCATTTTCTTTTTAAAGAGAAAAGCATTTAGTCGAGAGAGAGAGAGAGAGAGAGCATCGGACATAGATGAGGTGACCAAATCTAGGCTTCATTGTTGAGGACGAAACACTGATTAATGCATCAACCGTTAATGGTTTTGGTTGGCATGGAGGGCACACGTGATCTCAATTCTTCCCTTTTACCTGCACAAACAAAACCAAGAAGAAAAGGCTTAATAACTGCTTATGAGCATGTTACTTGCGTGTGTATTTGTTTGTTTGAGAGAGAGAGAGAGAGAGAGGTGTAGGGACAGTCTTCGGGGGCTTTGGATTGGTCTTTGTGTCATCTCCTTCGCGTCTACAGCAGCACCATACGCATGGGCTGAGGCATGTCACCCCGACCCACCCCACCCCTCCCCTCAATCAATAATTGACTCTCTCTCTCTCTCTCTCTCTCTCTCTCTCTCTCTCTCTATGTTATTCACACACACAGACACAGATGCATCGGATAGAGGGTCTCTCTTATATTTACTTGGTATGTATCATTCATACCCACGTTTCACTTTCTCAATCACCCAAGAAAAGAAAAGAAAAGAAAGCTTCCACTTACTAGCCAGCACCAGCACCACACCAACAACAATGAAATCTTCGCAAGTCAGTTTTTTGTGCCTCCTTGGAGCTTTGTTTTTTTATTCCAAATGCGTCAGCTCTTCTTCTTCATCTCCTCTGACTTTTCTCCCAGGGAGGCGATTTGCCATGAGAGAATTGCTCGTCTCTCCCTCCAACCAACTAGTTGATTACCAGAAAATCAAGGTAGGAAAGGACATATCTATATATATATATATAATCGGTAATTCAATCTTTAGCTTCCCAAACAAATTCTTTTTTTACGTTTTCGAATATATATCTGAAGGTCAGCATTGTCTAACCATTGATTGTTTTATCATTGATTTACTGGGGGATAGGTTCTGGATCTACCATTTGCTTACATACCAACATTTCTCAACTTATAATTAGTTTGCATGATAAATGTAGGTTACAGGGATGAGATTAAGTAGGAAAGGTGGCTCAAAGGCAACAGAGTACTCTAGAGGTGGAGAAGATCAGGACTCAAAAGACTCCGAGGAGGAGCTGCTGGTTTACCACATTGATTATCATGGAGTGACGACCCATCCAACTCCAACTCCAAAGCACCCCAAACCATAGAGCACCACTAAATACAAATTACACCACCATCTGGTAGGATATTGCTGCTAATCCATCCAGCATGTGGGTAGCCACTAGCTGGTTAATACATAATAGATGTAATCAAATGTAATGCTATGTCATATAAAATCACAAAAATAAAAAAAAATGCAGGCTGAATTTCGTCGTTTTGTATGCCTTTCTATTAGTCTGTTTACTATTAGCATTGCTACTGCAAACAACGTTTACAATACAACAATAGTAATTATGGAAATGGTTAAGAAAGCAAACACACCTCTATTTTTGTCGATTCAGGTCTCAGGTCAGTTATTTGTCAATTACAATGCAAAGAAAGCATCCCACTTATATATTGTTTCCGGACCTTCCTGTATTTCTCAAGCAGCATTTTGTAGCACTGTTCTACATCCTCAAATGCTACCTCCCTACAGAACTTAGACTTGACCTCCATGAAAGCAGCTTCTGCCTTGTCTTTATGCTGATCACAAATAAGAATAAAGTGATCGCTATCCATTGTTGGAATTTTCCATTTCTGTACCTCAATTTCTTCTTCGTCATCAAGATGCTGCAACCATCTTATTCGTTCCAAGGGATCTTCACTTTCCCCAAGAGACAATGTCACACTCCTAAGTGCATCTGAGAACCTTGATTTAGAATCAATGCTTTTAATCAAATGGCTGAAAATTGTTCTCTGGTTCAGATCAAGCAAGTCTTTGCTATCTGACAATAATGAAATTGCACCGACCAAGCAAGCCTTCCGAAAAGTAGGATCAGCATCACCAATTAGCTTGATTGCAACGTGCATTAGGTTCACAGAGATAGCATTCAGACTCCCAGACAACGAATCACAAGATGTATAATTAGATTGCTTCTGATTCTGATACCAATTTTGAAGTCCAACATGAACAAATCCCTCCCACCTGCATATCAAATGAATGATCACGATAAACATATGACAAATTAACTTGTATCGTGGTGATTAACGATACAATTTTTTTTCCTTTTTTTTTTTCTTTTAGTTAACACCAAAAATTCTATAACTAATACTTTATAGCTTTTGGTTAAGAAGCACGGACAAGCTAACACGGTAATTTTCAAAAAATACAAGGCACGACACGGCAGGGACGCGATAAAAGAATATATTTTTTTATATGTCATATATATAAATATGTTACAAAAAAAGTTAAAAATATAAAAGATAATACCAATTAAAATTAAAAAAACAAAATATTTAGTCAATTTCATTTCATCAAAAATAATAAAGTAAACAAATACATTAAAAACAAAAAAGTTGTTCCATCAATACATAATATTATAAAGTCATAAACTACCGAAAACATTAAAACATCATTACACTTCATGAACTATCCATCATTATCTAATATAAAATTCATAAAGAACACACAAAACAAATTAACCATCAATATCAGTGGCATGCTTGTTTTTTTTCTTCTTCTTCTTCTTCTTCTTTGATCCAACAATTAGTTTTAAAATTTATAGTTGAGACCCCGTTGTGTCCCTAAAGTGTTTAAAATGGGGCACGCATGTTCAAGACGTGTCCGATATAAAAATAAATAAATAAAAAATCAAACACGTAAAATGAAGTGTTCGACACGTGTCCGCGAATGTCCCACGCATGTCGGTATCCGACACGGGTACAACTCCTTCAACGGAGTGTCTATGCTTCCTAGGCTTTTGGCATATCAAAATTTAACAAAATGTCTATAGCACGGCATTATGGCTTAAAAAGGTTTGAAAACTTTCAACAATTTCGCTTAGCATTTTAACCATAACCGAATACTATATAGCCATTTCATATTGCAAATAAGAAGCTTTTTACACATGAATGATGCCAAACCACTACGATATTTGCTTCACTGCTTTACTTCTATATATAAGAACACTTGTACTAAATACTGACTCACTTTATACTTCCATTAGTGGGTAAGTGTACCTTCTCCCATATTACAGTCAACAACATATATAATCAACCCCGGTATAACCAATTTGACCAATTTACATACTGTACAATGATGAGATGATAAGCTTATAACCATTATAATTATTTTTTGTAGCTGTCTGTTGGTCAGCTTTTCCAGGGACATTGGGTCCATAATCTTGTGTTCATGTATGATTGACAAGAATGTCCAAATCATATAATGCTGCCACAAATATGGGCCCATCCACATGTGCCCTGCTGAGCTTCAGCTTGGAGAACAAAAGCTTTCCAATCAATTAGCAGTGTTCTGGTCTATGCAGGGAATCCATAACAATAATCCAAGAGAAAGCATGGACGTAAGTTCAAAATGAACTAAAAGGAAAAAGCAACACATCAGTGGTTAAAAATATCAGGACTATAGGACCAGCTTCTGAGGAAACCATTTTTTTTTTGGGTATGAAAATGTAACTGCATGAAAAAGGAAAAAGGGCACCACAGAATTTTTAAGTATTTATACATGTACATATTACAGGAAAACAACAAAAAACAAACATTGTAAATAAAAGGTTACAAGCAAGCAGATAAGTGTGCACTCTTTTTTCCTATGCGGCTATCCTCTTGAAGTGGAACCAAAGTTGTATTCCAAAAATTTTATCCATGCTTTCTTGATGGTATCAGTTTCCACAATGTTAACTGTTAGATTGTATTCAACGAACCATCCCACATAGACCAAACATTTGATCTCATGGACTGGATAATAAATATTAAATATTTCCAGCAGATTCATGGCCCAGCAATTGGTGTGTAAGCATATATACAATAAAGTCAGCAGTACAACCAGAGGCAGTAGGTCAGGCATTTTGGGTCTCAGGGATACTACTACCCTATGCAAGGAACTAAATAACAATCTGTAGCTAAGTCAGCACACATGCTTTAGTGAAAACACATAAGAGTGTTTCAGTGTACACAAGTAGTTCCAGTAAACTAATACCAAAATTACCAGGAGCAATAACTTAGCCATCAAAAAGCTGCAAATTTCACAGTAGTTTTCGTCAAAACAAAACCGCTCGTTGGTATCGGTGGCACTTAATTGCTTAACAAAGAAAATTTGGATACAAAGAAGATTATCAAAACCTCTACTTGGCAATATGATCACAGAAATATCATCAATAAAAACTGGCAATGAAAGAGAGGGATTCATTAAAGGACATAACTGATCATGAAATAATGAAGCAATTATAAAAAAATCATTTAATTTATCCCAAACCAAATCAAATAATATCAAGGGGTACTTACTCGAATGGAGGTTCCACCTCAATAGCAAGCGTCAGATGTAAGGAGAACTCAGCAGTCTCATTGGGCCTGTCATCATCCACAACAGTACATGCCTCGTGTGGGAAACCTCTAGGAATATACAAAACATCACCTTCTCTCAGCAGAAAATGTTTGTATCCACCCATCATCGACCTATCAGCCTCATACAGGCTATCAACAGATTCATACAAGTGTGGTAACCCGAGACTTGACTGAGGAAAAACTTTCCATTGTTTGACCCCAACAAGTTGGCATACAAAAACACAGTGGTCATCCCAGTGACAAGCCAGACCCTGAGAATTAGGCGGAGTGAGGTACATATTCACACCTGCTGATGGTTGACCAAATAGATACGCTAATCCATCTACAATAGCAGCAATACTCCCAAAGCGGAACTCCATACCACGCAGAGCAATTGTGTAACCTTCTTTATATGCTTCTTTACATCTCAAAATATCATTAACAAAGAGAAACTGTGGGTCCTGAATGCAGAAAGATCCTGAACGCTCCTGAAAAAAATGCCTTTCTCTTTTTAAATGCTGTGTTTTCAAGACCCGTATGTCCTGTTGGTAGACCATGGGGCAACCCAAATGAGTTCTCACCTCCTTCAGGAAACTAAGGATGTCTAATTCATCTGAAGCAATAGGTGGACAAGATATTAGATTTTTAAGGATTGTAAAAAGAAAAGAAGGTACTGCTTCATCAAAGTTAAGAGACTGTTTAAACGAACTAAAAATATCATTATGCTCATTTGAAGCCTTTGAGAGGCTCGGTATAAGCATAGGTGACACCTCCCAGTGGTCCAATATAAAATGTTCAAAACTAGACCCATCCCAGCTGAAAATGCTTCTCTTAACAACATCCATATGAAAAGGTGTGGCAAGTTGATCAGCATTAATGGAGAGTCTGAAAATGCTTTCTGCCAGATTATTTGTTCTAATATTGCTTACACAAAAATGGTTCTGTTGACTGTGTTTCAGGATGGTGCTGAACAACATTTGTGCACGGACTTCTGCCCACAGCTTTTTCAAGCCAGCCAAAAAAGTTTCAAAGAGGTTCCTTGGGATCTTCTCGAGTTGGTCAATTTTGCATGTGTTAATGAGAGTAATTGCAGCATCAAGAAGTAATACTGGAAGCTCATCTTCCTTGAATCCTATTCTAAGTCTGGATTCACTTCCATGTTCCTCAGTAAATAGAGAAACCAATGCTGATGAAGTTTTCGGGACCTGAAGGAAGCAAAAACTAAAAGATGTTAAGTCAGACTTATTTAAGGGTATTATTGACATAATCAATAAAGTAGCCATTACAAAACACATCCAGAATCTAAAAAGCTGAGAGATTTTAAAATGGAAGAAGGATTTTTGGAGAGAGAAGCTCTAATTGAAAAGAAACGCTGAAATAGACAAGAACTACATTGGAATACCAGACTGGGTATCAATCTCCTCCTTTTGGAAAATATTGCCAACCAACCCTTTTAATAGTTATAACCAAAACCCAATCCAGAACTGACTTAAAAGGAAGCCCCAATGACAATATGAGAGGGAGCCCACCATGCATCCTGAATTCTCAGCGAGACTCTTAACAACTGCCCTCTCCAACCCATACTTTGCGGCAAAATTGTTTTTCCTATGATGCTATTCACTAGATTCAAAATATGAATTCTAAGAATGAAACAAAATAGGGACCATGAGTATGTTATATACAAACAATAAATACAGCTATAGTTGGCACGTAGGCAATCATCAGTTTCTATCCAACAAATTGTTGGTATCATGAGAAATTGCATTAAGACCCAATTCCCCACTACATCTGTTGGCAAACCTGAGTATGAGTTCCTGAAATACCAACATTTCAGCTTTATGTCCCCCTGTTTTGAACCAACAGCCCAGACGAACTCCAACTCACTGCCTGAACTTGATGCCACCTTCATTTGTTAAGATTAACAAAAGATGTCCTTTGCTTAAAGAATGGATCAGACATTCTATTCTTTTTGCTTTAATTACACTTAACACCTTTGTACTTTAGTTGAAAACTCACTTCAGTCTCTCTGTAACAGTCAAAACCCTGCAATTATGGTCAAAATGGCAATGTGGATCTTCCGTCAACAGCCGTTTGTCCAACTAACAAAAAATGTCCATGTGATGCTCAAGTGGGCCATCAATTACCCTTTTTTCCCTGTAAAACAATCGCAAGTAAAAATGGAGTTACTATACTTAATTACTTAGCACCCTTGTACTTTACAATTATCCGAGTTTGGCTCCACATGGGCGTTTTTCTTTTGTGGGCTGTCAAATACTTTGTTTTTCCCTTGGAACAATAACAAGGAAAAAATATGCTTATTACACTTAGAACCCTTGCACTTTGTACCGGGTTCCCTTTTGGTCCCACATGAGCGTTTTCCATTTGCTGGACAAACGGCAGCTTACAAAAGGTCTACATTGCAACTTCGTAAGTGCAAGGAGTTGAATACTACAATTGAAAAATGAGGGATCAAAGTCAGATTCGATGTAAAGTGCAGGTGTGATAAGTGTAATTAAGCCATTCGTTTTTCCTTCTTTGATAAGTACACATTCTATTCTAGTTTCTTAATGAAACTTATGAGATGGTGCATTGAAATCCCTTTTCCAAGTCGAGATTTGATCACATGAGTGCAACTATAACTTAATATTACTATGTGATGGCTGACATTGATCTATTATGTGGGACCATTCAGTTCTTGGTCCCAGTCCTCCATTATGCCGCCATCACTAGGAAAGATGTACTAAAGCTTTGTTGGCAGAGCTTATTAAGGAAGAGCATAGATCTTTTACTTCTTCATAGCATTTAGATATATCATGACTCAGTTTACCTCATGGAAAATGTGAAAGTTACCCTATTTCTATTTAGGTAATGAATCATCACAAGATAGGAAAATCCTTTCACCATGGAATAGAATTTTCAAATTATGAGAATAAGACTTACATTGGATAATTTGTCTCAGAGCAACAGTGGTCCCAGTAGCACAAAGCATTATCCGTAAGACTCTATCTGATTCATATCCATAATTGACAAGAAAGTGAGGCTCATGAACTGAGTCAAGGTGACCAAAGCTGCCCATCCACAAGTGTACTTGCACCTCAAGCCCAGTAACTAGTTTCCATCCTTTAATAGCATTACTCTTTGTACAAGACTATGAAGCTGTGTGCTTGCTGGTGTTTTCCTACAGGTAACATCCTGGCAGACAGCTTTCTCTGGATATTTCATTCCCCATCCAATTTCGAATTAACTAGTTGTAGGTACATGCGTTACAACCCATACGGGTTGTGCACATCACCACCTTCGCCAGTCTCTCATGCTGACGAGACATTGCCAGGGGGCAGGCTGACGCATGCAGCGCCCTAGCCCAATCCCACTGGAAGGGTACACTCCATGACCTCCCCTGGCCCAACACAAAAGGATTTTTTATTACCTTTGGGCCGCCTTACCCTTAAGAGTCCTTAGGATCACACTTCAGTAACACCAATCCTTAGGCCTTGAGTAGAGCCCAAGAGTGTATCTCTCCAGCATAAGTCATGGCACCCCTTCAACTAACCATGACCCTACACATGGGATTATCAGGGACTTGTAGTTTGGAGGTTAGAATCCATGGGATTGTCAAAATGCTGACCCCCCTCCTTAGAGGAACTCCCTTAAACACAATGAGAGAGACACCCCAAAATACTTCGATGACGTCACCAAGAAAGAAGAGATAAAGACCTTTAATACCTGAGGTCAACTCTGCATCTGGAGTATCACATATCCCTCAACAAGATCCTGGATGTAAGGCTGATCCTCTTTATCTTCTGAGAATTGATCTTCTTGATCCTCTGAGGATGAGAGGGACAGCACACCACGCGTTGTCTATTCCATCCACACTAGCTGCCTATATAAAGGCCCTAGTCCCTCCTCCAAGGATCATCACGTCAACTCATCATCTATTCATCAAGTATCAAGGGCATTATTCAGTTCACGGCTCTCTCTCTCTCTCTTGGGTTGCCATTGATCATCTCCCTTCTGCTCTCTGGTTAGTTCGGTGTTTATCGAATGACTGTCATACTTCCCATAAGGTATACATACACCCACGGCCTCTAAAGTTGCCCACACTAGTGCTGATGTAATTTCTTGATGCCTACAGTAACAGAATCTATACAACTACTTTTGGTTTGATTGAAATCATGAACTTACTATTTTCCCACCATTTGCTTTGTTTTGATGAGGGTGAAATGATCCAAATTTTATTACCCATAACCTTGCCATGCTTCAATGTTTAATGAATCCCTAACGCATCTCAGCAACGAATGGAATCCACCGTAAAATCCCCGCAGTCCAATAAAGTGGTATTGAAATAAACTAGCTAATTGAGCCAATATCGCTAATGCTTCAATCTTGCATTGTGAGAGATCCCACCATCTCTAGGCTCCTCCCAAGTGTTAGGTCATTGGGAAGAACATTGAAAAGTTGAGGCTCAATCTTCAACTGTGTTCATCCATATTCAAAGTGGTTGAATCCAAGTTGAAGGAGTTCAAGAACAAAACAAGGATTCATCAAATTTCAACAAGGAGGCTTAAAGTTTATCATCACTATCTTCTACTGACATAGTTGGGTTAATATAAGGCCCGCAAATCTGTGATTTTGTTTCTACCTCTTAAACAAGTCATGCACAAGTTTGTGAGACAAATCTGAATTTTTTTCAAGATACACTTCTACATGATTTTCTAAAGCCAACAAATACTAGATTTACAGGGCACAAAAATGTCTGATAATCCTGCGGTTTTAGAATTTTGTCAAAATTGAGTATCTTCTGTAGTGAAAGAGAGGTTGAGGAGAGTTGTATGCCCCTGAGGTGACCCTTCTAGGTTCTGTGGTTAGACCCTAAATGTAGATTTTTTCTTCAATAAAAAAAGCATAGAGAGAGAGAGAGACAGAGAGACAGAGAGATGTTTCGAGGAAGATGAAAACAAATGAGATTATGAAGGGAAATTTAAACAAGGAGAAATTTATTAGTTAACTATATCAAACCAAAGAGTGGAGTGCATGAAGCAAATATAAGAAACAAATAGCACCACAATAAAATTTTAAAAAAATCTAACATTTCACTGGGATTCCTGTATGCAGGTTTTACATGGTACAAATGTTTAGATGCCTTTTCAGTATCAAATTGGATTGTAATTAAAGAAAACTGTTTTTTTTTAATACCATGAATATTTTCCACAAAAAAGTTATGTATTGGAAAGAAAATAATCATGCCTTAAGCTCGTCATGCAAAATGATGACAACAGTTCTTCAACATGATTGTCAAAAACACAACTTAGAATTTTTAGTATTTGATCAATTCGCAAGATACAATTATTTTTCATGAGAAGTACACAAATAGCCATGCCTTTTCTTGTGTTGAAAGTTTTTTCAGTCTCAGAAAGCATGATACTAGCAAGTGATTTACACTGATCTTTGCTTCCTCGCTTCCTTCCATGTTACTCCACAAGGAGACATCTTTACATGTTACAGTTATTGCAATTTAGGTTACATCAACGTAGGAAACAAAGGCCACAAGTGGATAATGAGAAATCAGAGGTATGTTGTTAGCGAGTCTTATTTCTTATTATTTCTTATAAAGGTAGTCTTGTAATTTTGCTGCTTATTTGACTAGTATATATGAATGCTAAGGTGTAGGAATTACATTACGTACCCCTAAGCCTATTATCTTTCCTCCAATCTCTCTCTCTACCTCTTCTTTTCTCCTTCCGTCTGACCTTAATTTTCACTTTAATTTGGTATCAGAGCAACATGATCCGTACCTCGAACACCTTAGAACACTCTAAGAGTTGTCGCACGATAACAGAGATGTATTGACGTCATCATCCGTATGATGACGTCACACTGTATGTTCGCCTGATTCCGGCAAACATATCTTTTTGATCGACTTGCCCTCCTGGTAATTACGATGATTTTTTCTTTATTTTTTTTTTGAAGTCGTTTGATGCAAGTTTCAGAATTTTTTTGTATATTTGGAATTTCAACCCTATTTTCTTCGATCTGCGAATTTGGTCATTATCCAACCTTTTTGCTACTTTGAATCTACTGTGTGGGTGCCGAAAATAGTATCTGAGAATTGCTTTGCTGGTTTCTTCTTGATTTGGTGGATTTTTTGCTTTTTTTTTAGCAAAACAAAGGGTTGGCTGCCTGTTTTGGTCATTACCCGACCTTGTTCCTCGGCTGCCTGTTTTGGTCATTACCCGACCTTGTTGCTACTTCGAATCTACTGTGTGGGTGCCGAAATTAGCATCTGAGGACTACTTTGATGGTTTCTTTTTTATTTAGTGGAATATTTTCTTCGTTTGAGCCAAAAACAGCCCCAACTAACTTGTTTTTGGAGTATTTTTGATGCCTTAGCCCATTTTCTGCTCTTTTTGGTTAGTCTGCTGGCGCTTGTGTGGCTCACTGCTGGTATCTTTGCTCCTTGTTATTTGATTGATAAATTTTCTTATTTTCTATGGCTGTCCCAAAGGCTTTTGAGTCAAAGGCTCCTGAATACAAAGGTTTTTTTAATTAAGGAGGATGATCTGTCTCGCTCCATTACTTTTAAGCGATTTGATGGGTTAAGCTACCTTACTTGGGCTCATGCGGTGAAAATTTTTTTTCGTGGAAAATAAAAACTAAAATTTATTACCGGTTTACCTCCTTCCTCTAAGGACTCACTGTCTGATGATTGGCTGAGTGAGAATTCCATTGTTATAGGCTGGTTGTGGCATAGTTTGGAACCTTATATTGCAACTACCATTGAGTTTAGTGACTTCTCCAAGAAAATTTGAAATTCTCTTACTGAATTTTTTTCACAACAAAGTAATGTCTCCCGAGTCTTTGAATTGCATGAGAAGATCTTCACCACTACATAATCTGGCAAGCCCTTATCTGATTATTATAGAACCTTTAAGAATTTGTGGGAGCAACTGTTGTAGCTTCGTCCCTTTACTGCTGATTTAGAACAACAGAAATGATATTAGAAGGATTTTATGATTGCTTCCTTAGTTTCTGGCTTAGACCCCTCACTTTGTTGCTTCAAAGATTAGATTCTTGTCAGTGAAACTCTCCCTACTGTTGCCAATTCATATTCTCGTCTTTTGCCCTCTTCTTTGGGCCAGTCCTCCTCTATTGGTGGCCCTTCTACCCTTACTTTGGAGTCCTCTACCTTGATCACTCAAAGTGATTCTCGTGTTACCTTTCGCAGTGGGTCTCATAGTGGTCGTGGTGGCCGCAATTCTCATGGTGGCAACTTTCGTGGTGGTGGACATTCTCATGGTAGTGGAGGTTCTTCTAGCCGCAGTGATGGTACTCAAGGCTGCAATAATCTTAAGTGTACTCATTATGGTGATACCAATCATACTAAGCCATGGTGTTAGATGAAGTATGGGAAGCTGGACCGTGTTAATCATGTTACCGATGGTTCTACTGTTGCTCTTATCACTCAGCTTAATGATATTATCCAGAGCCTGAGTACGGCACTTCCCTCCTCATCTGCTACTCAGCTTAACGATGTGGTTCAGACTTTACGTACTGTTCTTCCTTCCCCTTCCATTGCTACCTTAGCTAATTGAGGTAATAATGCTTGTGTGGACACTTTCTCTTCATCTTGGGTCATTGATTCTGGAGCTAACTCACATATGTCTGGTAATTCTTAGGGATTTCTTTGTCTCAAATTCTTCCTCTTCTTGAATTGCAAACCAATGAAATATTAGAAGCGTGTTAAAGCTGGTGGGTGAGATAGTATGACGACAATCAATGTGGATGAACTGAGAGTTTGAGGGTTTGATCAAAGATGGTGGTTATGAGATAGCTTGACGTTTTCTAGTGGTGGTATATTTTTTGGATATGCTGGTGGGTGTTTTAGAGATTAGAGAAACAACCTCCTCTCCTTTCCTGTAAAACGATGTGGCACAAGGGAATTGGAGCCTTATCAATTTAAATACCATCCTATGTTTCTTTTCAAGGTTATGTGGCAGAGCAAGATTTGGTACATTTATTACTATTATTTTCCATTTGATGTAGAGCAGGGGCAAAAACAGATATTATATATTTTATTCACTTCAATAAGTATTGCATTTTAAACTGTTAAATGATGACACCAGCTTTTTCATCTTATCATGGGCAGTTTCCTAAACAGCAGGGATGTCTATTTAATTTAAAATTCAAAGTATGGAGTGCAACGTAATTTCAAAAACCTGAGGAGAGATCTCTGTAGTTGTGAGAAACTTTAACACTAGCCAGAGCAATTTGCCCAATCCTTCATCTTGACATTTTTTTGGTATGTCCTTCCTCCCGAGACTCCTGATATGTTCATGACTTGATGTCATACTTCGCTTAATCTACTTGATTGGAAATAAAGTTTTCAACCCATCTAATTTCCAGTCTGCTAACTAAAATTGCTACTGAATTTCATTAGCTCTAGTTTGTAGGCACTGAGAAACCTAAATCGATCACCCTAAGGGTAGATGAGATGGCCAGGAACATGCCTCAAGAAGCAAAGGTGTTGAGTTCAAGTCATCCCCCTTGGGGCCACTCCAAGAACCTTAATGGATCAAAGTATGCTACCTAAAAATCAAGAGTAGATCATGTTTCTCACATACACCAGACCCTTATGTTGTGTTTGGATCAAGGATTTGGCGATGGAAAAGGAAAAGGTAAGGGAAAAGAGAACAAAATGATTTTTGTTCTCTTTTTCCTCACTTTTTCCTTTTCCTTTGCGTTTCCCTTGATAAATCTGGATTCCAAACACAGCCTTAGAGATCTTATTTGGTGCAATTATATTCATAAGTAGAGGAAGTTCAAAGAAAAATAATTCAAATTAACAAAGTGATAGTTATTTTGAGGACAAATTAAGATGGTACTCAATACAATACTTATTACATGAATGGCATGGTGTAATTGGCAAGCTTCAAATTTCAAGCAACGAGTTACACTAATTACGAGCTTATCACCTTGATTGGTCATGAGAACATTCAAGAGCATACCATCTAATGTCTATGTATAAGTGCCAGAGCCGGATTACAACCAAACCCTCATTACAATGCCATGTTGTAATTTAATTAAACGAGGCTAAAGAAGTTATTTACCTAGAACAATAGGTCTCAGCTGCTCCACAAAGCTTGGTAGAGTCAGTCAAGATTTTATTTCTCTCCTCTTTTTTGACCTTTTTTTTTTTTTTTTTTGTATCAACCAATCAAAGATTAATTCAACTAACTGAGTATGAATAAGAACCTTATATAGAAGGCAACTCAAACCCAAGTTCATTTATAGGAGACCAGCTGAAAAATTAAATACAATCTAGCATAACCTTTAACGTAGGAAATTCCTATGAATCAAATCCCATCTATTATTAATTGAACTGAGCAACAAACAAGGAAAATGATCCCACCATTCATGATGGTCAGAGGTAACAGTTAGCATAGTCTCAAATCTAGGGAATTTATTTTATTTTAGATTTCTAAATTACAGTTTGTTGCCCTGCCCAGAATGTGTATTCCTCCAATTTTTATCCTAAAAAGAAGTTAGTCTGAAGGCAGCAACTTTGCACCCTATTACAAAAAACCAACATTGCCGAGACCAGCATGATGCGATGCCCTTAGTAAAAAAAAATGTAATTCTGTAGCTCTTGTTGAAATGTATGTGTGTATTAATCCAAAGAAGTCTTTATGTTACTCGATTTTTTTTAATTTTTTTGAAAGTGGAAATGCATACTACAACTTTATCAATTTAATTGATGGATTTATTCTTCTAAAAGTCACACTTTGGTTCATCTTTAATGACATCTTAAATCCTTTCTCATTTTATCCTACTCTCTTTTGGTGAGGATGCTTGCCAAAAGGATCAACAATGGTAATGAAGATGACCACATGTGGGCATTAATTCAGACAAACTCAAAAAGTTTGTAATCTTAGCTTGGTTGTTCTCAGCCCTTTTCAATTGACGTATTGTCAGACACTCTGTAGCAGAGTGTTAATATGACCGTTCACATCTATAATGTCATATACTCAAGGGGATGATTATCTATAAATATAGAAGTTGGGTTCTATTAATGTTTTATGGTCCTAAATAGCTATAGGATTGGATCTCACTGTTTCTGTTAGGTGTTGATCTTTTGGCATATTAGTCGGGTTTCTAATGTTTGGCATTAGAGCAACTACCATAATTCAGCTTCAAGTCACCCACCTAGGGAAGCACTACCTGGAGCATAGTGAAAGCCATCTCAAGGAAGAAGGGGCTACCTACCAAAGGCGCCTACGTACCCAAGGCCTACCTACATAGCACAATGAGAGCTGTCCCAAATAGGGAGAAGGATTACTAGCCACCAGAGTGAAACCTACCTAAAGTGATAGACCTCAGTTGGGAAGTGTGGTAGTATGATACAGTCCTAAAGGGTTGTATGATTTGATCTCACACAATCCTGACAATGGTAAAATCCAATGGGGAAAAAACGGAAAGAAAAAAAAATTACTCCATAGCTTAAAATAGTTGACAACTAAGAGTTCATGGAATGGAACCTCATGTATCAGTTTATCCAGAATCAACATTGCAATCAAATAGGTGGAAAAAAGTTCTACAAATTGTAAAACTGATGTGGCAAACACCTTGACACCAAAAGTTTAAGAAAAGGAACCTCGAATATCATTTTATGCAGAATTGCTAATGCAATCGAAAAATCAAAATGAGAAACAAAATCACAAATGGAGAGAGCAGCAAAAACATTCACTGAAGCACTCAGAACTATATACATAGGCTGATATTAATGGACAGAAGAAGAGCAAACTAAAGGGTAAGAATGAGATGCTCACATAAGACAGTCCAGAGCAGAGGATTCTAGGAGGCGTTGTCGCCCAATGGACGTCGTGGACATATCCAAAACAGCATTACAAGCAGCGATTGATGTGCTCCTCCTCTTAGAACTTGCTAAGGCAGAGATCAGACCCTTCACAGTTTCGTCGTCATCGGCTAATTGTTCATTCATCTCCAACGAAAACAGCAAAGCTGCCCCGATAAATTCCGCGCACTTACAGACAATCTCAGCACATCTATAATCGCCACAATTCCAAGAAATTAGCACATTTTAGGAAACAATCAATCAATTGACCAAAATGGCTGGCATGTGCATATGTTGTTTGTGGAGAGAGAGAGAGAGAGAGAGAGAGAGACGATCATTACTTGGAAGTGAGGAGGACTGGAATGAGGGATAAGATAGCAACGGGTAGGGTTAGTTGGGGAGTAACAATAAACAGATCAAGAGAAGAAGAATTCGGGTTGGGGATTTTGGAGAGGAGGGAGAGATGAAGTTGGTTTAGGAGTTGGAGTTGGAGTCGATGATAAGAGTTTGGTCTGCGCAAGTAGCTCTTCTTCTTCTTCTTGTTATTGGTATTGTTAGTGGTAGCAGCAGCAGAAGCTGCACAGAGGGCTGCGATCATCAGGGCAAATATGTTGCGGGAATTGACCGTCATGCTTTCCTCCTCCTCCTCCTCCTCCTCCTCCTGCTGCTGCTCCTGTTGGAACTCCATTTATTACGATTTACTCTTTCTGCAGCTACGCCCTATCCCTGTCAACTGATGATGATGATGATGGTATTGGTAGCCTCGTACTAGGGCCTATGGAGGCAACATCTAGGCTTAATAGTGGGAGCAGTATGTCCTATGGCTTGCTTTAAGCTATCCTTCGGTACCTAGGGCAACAAATATCTTTTTAATTTTTTTTTTTAAAAATAATTACACTTTACCATTCGAGTTTAAATAAATAACCAAATGTCTGGACACCTGTTAAAAAAAATAAAAAAATAAAAAATTACATACGCCAATATGTAATATATATGTAATAATTAACAGCACCTAATCAATCATTTCACCTCGTCTTTTTATTCTTTTGTTTGAGACTTGTTATATTAGCTCCTTTTGGGTATGTAGAGTATTTACATTTACAACTTCAACTCAAATGCATACTTCTCTTTATGTTAGAGAATAGAAATCGACGTGCAAGCATTATACATACTAGGATGCATTATAAGAAAAGTGAAGAAGGACAATTTTAAAGCATCCGATGAATGTCCCAAATTTAATAGTAGAAAATTGTTTAATGGATAGTTGTTTGGTTTGCTTATAAGATTAGATCATGTTTGGATCTGTTGAATGACTTTGAAACCCCATCAACATGCTTTTCCACTGGAACGTCACCGCTTACTCATGGAATGGATTAAAGTTTTTATTCATTTGTTTGTTTGTTTGCTTCTTCTTTTTTATTGTTTATAATCAAGGGATTAAAGTTAAAAGGAGATTGAATCTTGTGTTTTTCTCCGGAAACAACAGTTTAAAAAACAAACTATACCAATGTCTGCTTGTCGTTGCATTTGAACAATTCCGTGTGTTATAACTTTGGTACTCACAAGCGAAACGCACGAAGAAAAACCGACTATGCAAATAAAAACACTATTAATTTATCAAAAATTATGAGAGAAGAACCCTTACATTTTATTTGTAGGGAAGCTCAAATCCTAAACCTAATCGGACTATAACTAATGGAAATTATAGAAACGCAAAAAATTACTAAAAATGACAAAACTAAGCTAAACCTAAATTTGGATACTAGAAACTTAAGAAATATACCAAAAAAACCCAGAGTCAAAAAGTCCTAGACCTACTTATAAGTAAACATAAGTTTTTCAAAATGGAAAATTTCCACTTCTACACTGGTAAATTCTAGTAAGGCTCCTGTTAGGCAAGTAATTTGGCATAAATTGGGGTAGACGGTTGATAATCAGAATAGATTTAGGTAACGTGAGGCCATGGTTCAAATTTCTAGATAAATAAAGTGTCTAGAGAGTAAAAATGATGGTGAAAGCGAGAGAGCGGTCCCATAATTGTAGACATTTTTGTAATGCTTCTTGAGATGCTTGACATGTAATTTCCTTCATCACGCATCAACTGATACGTAATGGACAATTTTCTTCATCATACATCTCATGATGTGTGTGGCTGACCTAATTTGTTGCTCAAGCATCGAGTAACCATTTTGTGCTTTTGTTGTTTATATGAAATCATCAAATCCGCCAAATGGCTGACAAAGGGAAGAACGGCAACCGGGAAATTATTGTCGTTCGTCGACCGCCATGCTCTGGCTAGAGTTATCAATGATCTTATGATCTCTGATTAGTGGTTTTGCTATGACAACAGGGGTTGCAAAGTTGGGTGTCAACATTTGCTTATTATAGTAAGCTCAAAGGGAAACGCAAGTGCAAGTCTTCCTCATGTCCCACAATATTGTTCCAACTTGCTTAATTTGGCCAGCTTACAACGCGGTGCTCATTCAAAAAATTACCTTATTCAAATCAGTGTTCAAATGTTGGTTTAATCAGCAATCAACATTTGGATTATAGTTTACTACATGGTAATTGGTTCTCAAGGGCATAGTGGCCTAATTTAGGAGCATGTTGGCCAGGTACTAAATTGGATTTATAAAGAGTACAATGGCCAACATAGGTGGCCTTGAAATTCAACTTCAACTTTGGGCCTATTTAGTTACAGTTATGTTTTCTCTTCGCTGTTTTTGTTTTCATAATTATTGAAAAAAAGAAAATGAAATACGTTCAATTTCAAATTTTTTGTGTCCACTACCACCACTACTAGTAAATAATATTCTTAATCTAAAACTAATAAAAAAAAACAAATAACAACTTTAGAGCTACCAAACATGTTTTCTACTTCCTTTTGTTAAAAACAAAAGACCAGGGTTTTCACTTTTGTTTTTTGCCAAACCAAAAGCAGAAAAAAAAAATTGAAAAACGTAAAGCATTATCAAATGCTAATAATTTATAGCTAGCACAAAAACAGTTTTGGTTTTCAGCATTTGGCATGAGGTTACGAACCAATAGTTTGATGCTAGACCCACTCGATAATCAACTTATTTTGATATTTTCCCTAGAGCCCAAGACCTGTTATGGCTTTAGCTATACTTATAGTCTAAGGAGACCCAAATCTATCAGACAAACCCTTCAGAGGGTGTAGCATTCGGTCTTATTAACTAACCTCCCTATAGATAACCAAAGTCGAAGGTGGTTAGAGACTGGGCATGAGTTTACTAGGCCTAGAAAGGCCAAAACCATACCCATATAGCCTTTTCTCAGGCTCAGTTCTTAGTTATTTAGCCCCCATAGGCTGGCCCTAAAACGGGACGAACTCATAAAAACTACCACTTGTTCTTTCTAGAGAAATCATAAAGGTATATTTATTCAAATTATGTAGTTTGTCGAAACAAATGTACACCAATTCAGAGAGGAATTGAACCTCTACTTTCAAGGTTAAAATACCAATCCAATGCGACTTGTCTATTATCTTATATTTGTTCAAGCTTTCCACAGCAAAATTAATTTTCACAATTGAGCCCCCAGATCTGAAATAAAATTTTCAATTGCTTGTCTTGGTTTGTTAAAAGCTTGGTTACTCAAAGTGATCAGTCTCATAGATACATTGAAACTCTTCTCGAGAGAAAAAATAATTTTTCAGAAAGGAGATGAAACTCTCATAAAATTTTGAGAAATTCTTTAAAAATGTTGTAAAAACCCCCTAAAAACTTGCTTATCATAATTCTATTTTTAAGTTTCTTCATAAATTTTTTTATAAATATTCTATTTAATTTTATATCATTTAAGTTTTCTGTCGAACAACATTTTGAGGCCTCATTTCAAGTTTCCGTGTCATTTCAGTCTTACACTTTCTATATTGACAACTATGGCAGTCTCACTTCTTGGGTGAAATAAATCACCACATGTGCCATCTTGTGGGGCATTTTGCTACGAGGGGACACATTACCTGCCAACATCACGCCTTAAATAGTCATCACATTCTCCAGAAGTCACAAATCACAATCTTACCAATATTTTCCGCAGTTTTTTTTAATTTTTTTTATGGAGCTTTAAAATTGATTTATTTATTTATTTTTATTTATTTAAAGTTTTAGCTTTTGATTTAGGAAAGGAAAAGTCAAAAATGAGAAACTTACTGACGTCAATTGAAAATTTGCACAAAAAATTCTACCATAATAATATGACAGTATATTTGCAATCACAAGTGTTGTTTTATTTTAAAATAAAAAGTTCTCATTTAATTATATTATTATGTACAAAAATATTATATTTATTTTTTTCATTTTATAACATTATGCTTTTCTTCTATACCACCTCGGTTATTCTGGCTTATTTGGGAGCAACCTAGTCTGCCTTCATGTCATAAGCCAGCACCTCTCCATAGCTTTTTTTATCCAGGGAAACCCATGATGACCCCATACTCAGAAAAAAATTATTTAATACCCTTAGAGTATTAGTTATTTTTGCTTTACCTCTCACATAGTGATGAACTCTCTCCTTTTAGATGGACAAATGAAGAATTCAACCTCTATATAAGAGAAGAAGTGAGAATACGTGACGTTCCAAAAATACTTGATAATTTCTCCAATACTGGACCCTCTCTAGTTGAAATCTGGGACAGAAGGCCATGGGCCCCTAAAGTTTTGAAGATTTCCTTTATGCCCTACGAATATACAATAGTGTATTGGCTTCTTAAAGTTTTTAAATTTCCCTTCACCCTTGCAAACTTTTAAATATTTAAAATAAATTTTTTTCTTAACCCTCCGTTTAATAAATTTTCTTTTTTTCACCCCTAAACCGAAATCTTGGTTCCGTGACTGGCGGGCCTGAAACCCATGGTCCTAGCTGCTGTTTTGAGTGTGTCCTTTCACTTTCTCTAGCTGAGTCGTCCCATTGTCTTGGAGTGACTCACAGTCACAGCTTACGCCAAGCCTATATCCGATCTTGAGTCCGAAAGGGTGGGTTGACCTACAGATACACGCTCGATCCTTTCGATCTCCTCGTGTCATAGTTTGAAATCTTCACCTACAAAATGATGTATTAATTGATACATCACCATAATAGTACTGTTGAAACTCTGCAATTAATATAATTATGCCTTTTTCTTTTTCAGACTAAATTAAGCACTCTAACCTCAAGATGTTAAGTTTGGTTTATACTAAAAAAAATTAATAAAAATAAATAGATTATAACAAATATCTTAAGGCAACAAAACTATTGTCCAAGATTGACCTCGCTCGGTGAGCCACTAGTTAAGATAATATATTCTAACAAGGCTTCTTCGAAGTAAATTTGATGAGTAATGTTATACATTCAGAAAATTCATATAGAATTTTGAATCAGAATGATGTGGCTAAATTGTGGGTCAATCACTTTAAAACAAAGAACCCACCAAAATATATTTTAATTATAAAATTACCATTGTCACATCATTTTAATTTAAAATTCTGTACAAAAATTCTGAAAGAATAGTATTTTTCAAATCTGACCCCCCAAGCCTATAAGGCTCGCATTTTAATTGCTACTATATATATATGACGATCACATAATTATTTTCTTCGGACATGTGCAATAGCATGTGCTGTGGCGACGAGTGAGGAGTAACGTCTTCTAATCCAGTACTCTACTAATCTTGTTCAACTTTGACTCTGACTCAAACTCAATTCTATAATTAATCTAACCCAGACACAGCCTCTCTCTCTCTCTCTCCTGACAACAACACTACATATTTCTTGAAAACATATATAGGATTCTCTGTTTGTTTTGTCAACGTTCCATTTTACAGCTAATATTTATCACTTGGCTACGAACTTGCAACATATATATCTTATGTATTAATTATGAGAAGACAGAGACAACATTTAACCATTCTGCATGCAGGCATCCTCTCCTCATGAACTTATAATTAAAGAGTTGCTTCTTTCTATTTTAATATATACTTTTTCCAGCTTTCCACACACTTTGTTTACTGCTTCCTCTTGCAATTAGTTCCCCTTGAGCTTCCCACTGGAAAAACCTCAAAAGCCATATTTGTGACGCAAAACCACCATTGATCTCTCTCTCTCTCTCTCTCTCTCTTGAACTATACTGCTGTAATTAACCATGATCACTGGGAAGGACATTTATGATGTTCTTGCAGCAATCGTACCGTTGTATGTTGCTATGGTTCTGGCATATGGCTCAGTCCGGTGGTGGAAAATCTTCACACCAGAACAATGCTCCGGCATTAACCGCTTTGTTGCAGTCTTCGCTGTCCCATTACTTTCCTTCCATTTCATCTCCTCCAATAATCCTTATGCCATGAACTATCACTTCATAGCTGCGGACTCTCTGCAAAAGGTTGTGATTCTTGCAGCTCTCTTTGTGTGGCAGACCTTCAGCAAAAATGGCAGCCTGGAGTGGATGATCACTCTATTTTCACTATCTACTCTTCCAAACACTCTTGTCATGGGGATTCCTCTCCTGAGGGCTATGTATGGAGATTTCTCGGGAAATCTAATGGTACAAATTGTTGTTTTACAGAGTGTAATCTGGTATACCCTCATGCTCTTCATGTTTGAATATAGAGGAGCAAAGCTCCTTATCAGTGAACAATTCCCCGAGACTGCCGGTTCGATCACCTCCTTCCATGTTGTGTCTGACGTCATTTCGCTCAATGGCCGTGAACCTCTGCAAGCAGATGCCAAGATTGGCGATGATGGTAAGCTCCATGTGGTGGTGAGGAGATCTACCTCATCCTCTCTAATATCTTCTTCATATAACAAGTCTCATGCATTGAATTCAATAACCTCAATGACCCCAAGGGCATCGAATCTTACCGGTGTTGAGATCTACTCAGTACAATCTTCCCGAGAGCCAACCCCAAGGGCTTCAAGCTTTAACCAGACCGATTTTTACGCCATGTTTGCAAGTAAGGGATCAGCTAGTCCAAAGCACGGTTACACGAATAGTTTTGGAGGTGGTGGAGGGGATGCTTTTTCTTTGCAGTCCTCGAAAGGAGCGACTCCAAGAACTTCAAATTTTGAGGAGGAGATGTTGAGAAATGGAAAGAAGATGGGAGGGAGGAGTATGAGTGGCGAGTTATACAATGGCGGCGGTTCAGTTCCTTCTTACCCACCTCCAAATCCTATGTTTTCATCAGGGTCCACTAGTTTAGGCACTAGGAAAAAGGAGGGTGCAATCCCTAACAAGGAGCTTCACATGTTTGTTTGGAGCTCAAGTGCATCTCCTGTTTCTGAAGGGAATCTAAGAGATGCAGTAAATAGAGCTGCTTCAACGGATTTTGGGGTCATCGAATCTTCTAAGGCTGTTCTTCAAGAAGAGATTGCTGCATCAAGAGGTACACAAACAACCATTCTTAATTTTTTTTTTTTTAATTTTTTTGTTTTGTCTCCATGGTCCTTGGTTGAAACCCGCATTTCATGTTGTGAAATTAATCGGAACAACATTTTTTAAAAGTTGGTTGTTCAGGCAAATCTGATCTCCACTGATTAGTGAAAATGAAGTCAATTTCCGGTAAAGACAGCCAGATAGGATGTGTAATATCTAGTTTCTGCTTTGAGCAGTTTGCTTAGTTTATGATGATATAGGCATGCATGATTTGATAGGAAATACGAGCAGTCCTGCTAGGAAAATCAAAGGCGGTAAGGAGATTGAAGTAGAGGATCGTTCGAAGTTTCCAGCAATTGGGTCTCCTTTCTCATGCCAGAAGAAGATAGACATGGAAGAAGACGGACTTGGAGAAAAGAAGCACCAGATGCCTCCTGCAAGTGTCATGACTAGGCTCATACTTATCATGGTTTGGAGGAAGCTTATAAGAAATCCCAACACCTACTCAAGTCTTTTAGGGCTTGTATGGTCACTGATATCCTTCAGGTACCCCAACTCTCTCTCTCTCTCTCTCTCTCTCTCTCTCTCTCTCTCTCTCTCTCTCTCTCTCTCTCTCTCTCTCTCTCTCTCCATGAATCATGATGTTTCTCACGGTTCCTCACAAATCTGCCTCAATCAAATACAAATAAGAGTTCTCTTTTCATTTATTTTCTCTTCTTAGTTGGAAAATGTTATTTTTACAAAAAATAAATTTGTACAAAACTGTCACTAAAATAATGTGACATTGGTAATTTTCTAATTAAAAGTTATATGATGAGAGTTTTGTTTTGAATTGAAAAACTGTAATTCAAATTTTAAACAAATCATTCTCTATAAATGGTATTACCCCTCTCACTTTTTTTGATTGTGTGACACTTCACAGACTCATTTTCATCTATTTCCCTCTCTCTCCATATATATACATATATTTTTTTCTGACTAAGTTTTCCCGGCACGTACCTGATTAATTAATGGTAGTTTTACTTGCAAGTTCAAAGAAACTTCATACCATAAGCATAATCATTAGCATACAAGCGGTATTATTATTAGTAGTACACCTCACTTCCCATCCTTTTCTCTTACTATATATTTACATATATAGTTATCTACATATAGAAATGAAAGTTACTTGGCAACTGGGATTCATTTCTCCCACTCTATCAATTCATTTGCCTTTTCCAACCTCCATATATATGACCTTTCGTTGTCCATGCTAACAAGAGAATTGCAGAATCTTCTATGTCTAACAATTTACCAATGCCTTTATTATCATTATTTCCCAAGTACAAATCATCATTTTTTTAGTAGAGCCCTCAACATTGTAAAGGCTCCAGTCAAAACTCATTCATCCATTACCGAGGTGGTTTAAATTAAAACTATGGAAAATTTGCTCTGCCCGGAGGTTACACATGACCAAATTGTAACATGCATTTGACTTTGTTCTTGCTGGATAAAACTGTATACATATTATATTTAAGCACCGACGGTACTATTTTACTGACTGATTTCTTTTCGTCCTGTGAATCAGTATCACATTGAGACAAGTGATAGACTAGTGGAAGCAAAATAACAGTTGTGAAAATTGCAAACAACAATTGACAATTTGTAGCAATTTAGTTAAAAATAGAATGCATCTCACCCCCTAACGCAAATTTATTTCTAGAAATTCAATTCACAAGATTTAAATTCTGTTTTTTTTATGTATTTTTCTCCTCCTTTTTTATTTTATTTATATTGATTTTTATCAAATTTTTTTTTTATATTTTTATAATATTCCAAAGGTGATCATCTAATTACTACAAACTATTGTCCACATCAAAAGATAACAGTGTCATGAATGTGCTATAACCCATGTTTTTACCCATGGAAATAATGACAGTTCAACTTCCCTATTTGTTATTCACTCGCAGGTTCCACATCCAAATGCCATCCATCGTGAGCGGATCGATATCGATTTTATCTGATGCAGGTCTTGGAATGGCTATGTTTAGCCTTGGTAATAACCTTTAACTCCTCACTTGTTTAAATTATCTTGATCACTGAGAAGTTGTCTTAACATATTATTCTATCTTTGTTCTGTAACAGGTTTATTCATGGCTCTACAGCCAAAGGTCATAGCCTGCGGGAAATCTGTGGCAACCTTTGCAATGGCTGTTAGGTTCTTGACAGGCCCAGCAGTGATTGCAGCTACCTCTATTGCTATTGGCCTTCGTGGGGTTCTTTTACATGTAGCAATTGTTCAGGTGCATATATGCATTATACCATCCTAACCCTCTGATTAAAACAGATCCTAATTTAACATTATTTTCAGAACAATTTATTAATTTCTGTGCACCATGTAATTCTCATATAGTTTCACCTTAAATTTATGGATTTGTTTGATCATATATTTCTCAAAAATTAAACACCCTCAATTTCTCCACAGGCTGCTCTTCCCCAAGGGATTGTCCCCTTTGTATTTGCGAAAGAGTACAATGTCCACCCAGACATACTTAGCACTGCGTAAGTATTTTGATATCTCAGCTATATATAAAAAAAATGTTGAAAAAGAAAAATATTGAATTATAAATTGACTTTAGATTTAAAAATTTTTTGCAGGGTTATTTTCGGAATGCTGATTGCTTTGCCCATTACAATACTCTACTATGTGCTTCTTGGTCTCTAAGCTCTGGCGACACAAGGGGGACAGTTTATATATATAGTATTGCAAATCCAAGACAGGCTTAGGTGGATCACTGAAGGACTTGTGTTTAAAAGTGGGCCATTGGATTCAGTGCACAACTTGGAAACTATGTGCTCCCTGCATGTTACTGTTGGGGTTGCATCCACCATTTATTTCTATTTTTTGTTTCTTTCTTGGCAATCGTTTTATATACTTTTACTACCTTACCCAGCTAGTTAATTAGGCAGAAAGTTACAGACCAAGTCCTTATAAAGCAAAAGAAAGGTAGGATTATTGATGTATTTGGTACTTCTTACACAAATATCAACGAAGGTTCTGGCTCACCATTGACTCTTTAGCCTTCCTAGAAGGAAGGAGATACTAATCCTGTATTCATATATGCACATGTATATCTATATATACACAATGCATATATATAAAGTTATGGGCCTCTTGTTAATTTCTTATCATAGGAAAAGTCAAACGAAGTTGGGAAAAAGTTTAGTGGTTAGGTAGTATAAATTACTTAGTAATTATTTTTATTAGATTTTGCCATGTAGAATGTTTTTCTAAATGCTGTGTTTGGATTAAAGAATTGGTGATGAAAAAAAAAGAAAAGAAAAAAGAGAACAAAAATTCTCTTTCATTTATTCTCTTTTTCTTCATCTTTTTATTTATTTTTTTTAATAAATTCGAATTCCAATCATAGCATGAAAGTCTCTTTATAAATTTAAGTTACGGATGAAGTAAAATACTATTTGTGATGATTTTATAGAGATGACTATTGAGAATCTAGTATTAGCTAATCGCTAAACTTTCTTCCTATAAAGAGGTGCTTTGTGAATTCTGATAATCAGTTCCATTAGATTTCCGATGCATGTGAATGCTTTCAGATTAGAAGAGGGAATCAAAATTTATATATAATGCTTTGTGCCTTTTGGGGGGTGGGGTTGGGTTGGGTTGTGTGAGAAGGGGTAGCTTCAATGTATCCTTCCAAATGGCAACTTTTGAATGCAGTAGTGCTTCCTTGGGATCCCGCAGCTCTTTATTTAAATGGCTGATGCATGTGACCCATTGGTGAGAAAAGGTGCAGCTGAAATTGTATTGTTCTTATAGATAATGGCCATTGAAGACGTAATAGATTTTCTGCTACATTGCATAGCATTGCTGTTGGAAGACAAAAGAGTCAACCTCCCTGTCTTGATTCTTGAAGGGTGCATTCTCATGAAAAATACACTATATATAAGAAGCAAGTTATTGTGTTCCCCTGTTTAACCTTTTTTTAACCTAGTCTTTCAAGATGTGACTGAATTTCAAATGGTTAGACTAGGTTTTTGTTTCCCACTGGGCCGCCTTTGGATGAATTTTGTGATGGTTACTTTTAGGCTTGAGTTACCATTTTTGTATATTTTTTACCGTACCTAATCACTTCCGGTAGAAGTAATTCTTTTTAGGCTAGGTTAGATTTAGTATCTTGGTGCATCTTTTCTTCTTCGAGAGTTTCTGTTTTGGGGATGTGCCCTCAGCTAAACAATTAGTTGGTTTTAGCAAACAACTTATAAAGAACATGGTACTGAGAATTAAAATTAAAAATCGAGTAGTATGTATTGAATTTGCTCCACCCTCTAATAGAACATAAATAGACGCTTTCGAACTCTTGGATCACAAAGATGCTCAAATTTAGCCAACACAGATTTTTTTTTTTTTTTTTTGCCTTTCATATATTTCATGTCTTTTACTACATACACCACACGTCGAATTTGAGCAAAGCATGTAATTCATGTTCAACTGAAGACACTAAAAATCTACCCACCCCAACCCCCTTCCCCATCCAAACAAAAAAAAAACAAAACTTAGCTAGAGGTCAGGGGCATAAAAGGTAAACAAAACTATGTTTGGATGTTGAATTTGTGATTGGAAAAGAAAAGAAGAAAGACAATATAAGAAAACAAAGTGAAAGAAGTAAAAAAAATTTCTTTGATTTGGCTGGGTTAAGAAAATGTGAATAAAATACACAGGTCGTTGACATCAAAGATGGTCATGAGAGAAGTCGAGGAACCCACTAGGACCCCGCTTATTATCTTTAAGGATTTGGGCCTAGCTTTTTTATGGAAATGGATAAAATAGGACAGCCAAAAACCCAAGTAAATAAATCCGATTAAGTTTGGCTTCTTTAATTTATACCCAACTGGTCATTGTACAATATTATCATTAGTAATTAAATAACTGTTAATTTTGCCTATCAACATTATTTCAACATGTTATAATAACTTAATAAGACCATAATTTAACGCTACTAGTATAATAAGCATCATATAAAGTAATACAAAAATAAAAATAACTTTTTCTTACCACATAAATATCTCTACACGATAAAACAAAATAAATGGGCTCGGGACAAGGTAGGATTATTCTTTTGAGCATGTAAAGTCAAGCCCCATGACCTATTTTCACCTTAAACGCTACGCATAGCACTATGATTTGTGAAGAAAAAAGAAAAGAAAATGTATTGGAAGAAACTAAACTTTCATTTATTTTTTTGGTCTGGTTACAAAAATAACTAGATATTTATAAAAAAATAATTCTTTTATTTATTTATTTTGCTTTCGTTACCCATAAAAATAATTATGCAACAATAATTTCGTTTCAGTTGCATTTTAATTTCCAATGACAAATCCAATATTCAAGCATAGTCAAAACCGCCAACACGATTGGGTAAAAACACCAGAACCTCATCTCTTGTGAGTAATTCTATTTTTAGCCCAATCTACATACTTGTGCGCTAATTTCAATAACAGCACTCAAACGTACATTTCTGATTGATTGAGCCAATCACATCAATTTCAAAAACAAATAAATAAAAATAATATTACAATAAATAAGAAAACGGCAAACAAAAACTTTGCAATTGTAAGAAAAATGTTTTTGTACTCTTCAAAGATACCTCAGTATCATGTGATTGTATAGACAACGTACAAAGTAGAAGTCCCCTTAAATCAGTAAGATTAGAAGCATATGCACACAAGCTATTTTTAGTAGTTCATGCCACAGAGATCATTACACTGCTACAAAAAAATGGAAATCAAGGCCGAAAAAGGAAGAGGAAAAAAAATGGAAAGCAAGGCATTCATATGTTAGTAATAAGAGTTAATCAAGAAGAATTCTAAGCTAGAAATCCAGAGGGCTAAATATTCCTAATCAGAAATGTCATAAAACAATATTTCCTGGGTTAGTAAAAACTACCTCCCCGATATTGCCATCTCTTCCTGCAGTCAAATTTTGTATTAGACACATTCCTCGCCCTTAGTTCCGTCATGGCTGTCCTCATTTTCTTTGCTGAGCTTAGACTTTGGTAATGAGTATGGGGCTTGCCTTGAAGATGTTTTCATTAATTGCTGCTGCGGATGTAAGTTGAGGTAAGTATAGAAAGACATACCAACAAGAGCTGTTATTGCTCCACAAATGCTGGTCATTCCCGGATTGGAGCTGAAGAGAAGAAAACCTCCAAGAAGAATAGCACAAGTTTTGAACTGGCCAAGAATGACGTGGGTGGTTGCTGAAGTTGCCCTGTATCCAATTTATAGCACATCAAACAACTCTCTCTCACCTTCCAAAAATATAAAAACAATAAAGTAGTACACAGGTCCAATAAAGTGCAGTCAAATGGGAAAGTTTGGATCATCAATCAAATAGAGAAGGAAAAAGAAAAGAAGATATAACCACTAGTAAACTCATGTTAAATCATATTAATGTTCAAATATAAAAATAAGAACCAGATGTTCTGAAACAGAAGTAATAGCTGGAAGACTGAAAATAATTTGATTACCTAATCAGAAACCTGTAAGGCTACATTTGGTAAACAGGAACGAAATAGAATGGAATGGGAATGACAATAGAATAAGAGTTAGATGGAATGGAATGGCCATTCCTTTCTAGTGTTTGCTTGTCAACATGGAATGAAATAATCATTCCCATTTCCATGCTAACTTACACTAGTTAAGTTGTTGGAATGGAATGAATAGTTTAGGAGTATGGTAACACCATCAGATCAGTTTTTATTTTTTGTTGTTACTTTTACGTATTACGTTCTTTAATTTTTTGGCATAAAAATAAAAACATAAAAATCATGTTTGGTAACCCAAAAATTGTTATTTATTTTTTATTAGTTTTACATTAAGAATATTCATTTAATATTGGTGAGTGGCAGTGGCTGCGGCAACAATGGGTAGAGGTGGTGGTGGCAGGAACAGCAGTTGTGGGTCGTGGTGGCAATTGTGGTGGGTGGCGGCGGCAGAGTCTGTGGTGGTCGATGGCAGCAGTGTTGGATGGTGCTGGTGGGTGGCAAAGCTGATGGTGGTGGTAATGGTGGTGGTGGCAATTGTGGTGGGTGGAGGCAGTGGCAACGATGTTGGATGGTGACTAGCGGTGGCGGTGGTGGCCGAAGGCGGGTAGCGGCTGTAGTGAGCAGGCGGCGACGGTGGTGGGTGGTGGTGTTTCATATTCTTATTCCATGAGAGAATGGTCATTCCTAGTCTTGAAAGAGGGAATAGTTATTCTAACAAAATGTGGGAATGCTCATTCCCTAGAGATGTGCATTCCAACTATAAATGGTGGTACCAAACAAGGGAATGAGAATGGAAGTAGGAATGACCCTTCCATTCCCTTGTATCAAACATAGCCTAAGTACTTTATTTTCTATATGAAGTTTGAAGAACAAGATGAGGAGACTCTCAAATTTGCCTTTCCTAAACTCTCAAAAGTAATTGGCATTATTTAAACCTTGTAACACTAAATTTGAATATAAATGAATAATCTAGCTGAAGACTACTTGACCAGCATCAAAGTAGACCATTTGACGATGTAATGAACCAAACAATGCTAATTTTTTTCTTACTTAGCCTGTTTGAATCTTGGAAACTCCTAACTTGAAAAGAGCTCTAACCTAGTATGACATACTAACTCCATGGACTTATCCCAACTCTCTTACCATTTACTACTCACCCCACATCTTGTGCTAACAAAATTCAGCAAAGGTGCCCAAAAGAAGAACACTGAAATTTGGAGTGTGTTGTTATGCACTGGGAAAAATGATGATCAGATGTCACTCACCCAAGAGCTAGAGCACCTGACCACTGAAGCAAAAAGCCAAGGAAAGCAGAAACACCAATAATCGCAGAGTTATGGAGGCTCCAATCATAGGAGAGGACACCCGGAGGATCAAGCCATGGCATCAAAGTCACTAGAAAGAACACAGTGATTGGCGTGGTCTTCCACATTAACCTTCAAATTAGTTAACAGATCTTAGTTAAAGACACATGTATGAATGGCTATAGCAATAAATAAAAATCAAGAACCGTTAAAAGGCAAAACAATGTTCTATGAGGTTGCATGACATACGCCAAGGCTGTCCAGTTCTCTTGCTGTTGAAGATTGGACCACATTATCTTATTGACAGCACTGGGTACTATCCATGCCACTGCTATACAAGCACCAAAGAAGTGGAATTGCACATCAGTCACTGTAGCAACAGCAACCCCAATGGATACAATAGTAAGTGCAAGCACCTGAAGAATATAAAAGTAACACCATTCAGTACTAAGTCAACCAATTGAAACCAGAGTAAGTGCAACAATAGACACCTGCAATAAGTATCTCAAACATAGCAAAGGAGAAAGCAACAACTTTTCAGTAACAGATAGCGGAAAATGTCAACTAAAATCAGACATTCAACAAGCAGGAGTATTGAAGTATTATACAGAATTCTATATCACCAATATACTGTGAGTTTGGTAATAGAAAATATTGAACCGACCATTCAAACTTCCTGAAAGGTACTCTCAAGTCTTGTGTGTCTATTTCTCAGAAGATCAATTGATCAAGACCAAATGAAAAATCAGAAATAAATATGAGAATAACTTATGATGATTAGGTGATTTATGAATCAAACTGTACAACTTCACTATGACAGCGAAAGTTTTCTTGGAAGGTACCTATTGTGTTTTCAAATTGATGCTCCTATGAAATAAGAGATCTACAAAAGGTAATAAGCATTGATGATTAAAAATGAGAAACCAACTCCCTAATTTTCCAATGTATAACAGGTAGATGTTTTGTACCCATGCTTCTACTCTCTACCTCATTTCCATGTGGCAAATAAGTATACCCAACTAGAACAAATATAGACATAACAAGGGTATGGACACAATGAAGTCACAATGCATACATACATACATAAATGAAGAAATATCTTATACTTATAAACGAAAGTTATATTTCGCTAATTGTTATTCTTCTGTATTTCAGTATTACCAATAACATAATATGGAAGAAGCAGATCTACAAATATAAGACAGGTAAAATAGATTATCTATACTTCCCTGAAGCGCCAAAGCTTTGGGGGAAGGGGGAAGGTGAGTTGAACACATGACCTCAAGGCATGGGTAAGGGGCACCGCTACCACTAGGATAACCCCTCTCCTCAATATATTATGTAATGCTACCATTATGATATTTTGGTACTTTTTCACTTTACAATTACATACTTCCTTTATATCAAAGAGTGAATATCGAACGATTGACTCGTGGCTACTATGTAGACAATTGCCAAATCATCTTCTTTAAAGAAAGGGAAAGGGGCGAAAAAAGAAGAAGAAGAAAAAAAAGTTCAATACTTTGGGGTGTGTTCCATCTGGTTTCGAAGAAGAGTCCACACATCTGCTAGCCATTTGTGCTACATAAACCACATGTTGAGAGTACTTAAGAATTGTCAAACAACTGCCCAAAATCATTTGAGTTATGAACATGTCAACAAAGAAGACAAGTAGTTTGTAGGAGTATCCAAAGGAGTCAATGTCAAAATGCCTCCAACACAGACAGCTTCGTTAACAGCTACTAAGTAGCATACACTTCATATCCATAATTTACTGCCCATAAAAGACAGATGACATGCCACACACTCTGGGCATTGAAACTTCATTATTAGGATAGTCATCTGAAGGCCTGAAGGAATAATGCAGTCTAGAAAACAAGTAGAGCGACAAGTAGATAATAGCAAAAAGTGGAGTAATGTTAGGAAAGCCAACTTAAAGTGCTAATCATAAATGAAAACCTCAGATAAAGAGATGCATCAAAATTTAACATAGATTAACTTTCTTCATTACCAAATCACTTCCCACTACATGAATGGAGTTCTCAATTTTATATGAAAATCATGCAGCAAGAAAACTTCCAAAACTGTGTCCACATAAAACCTCAACAAATGTGTCAGATACGGACCCAACATGTGCCAAGATTTAAATTTTACTTCTCATCCACGACATCAAAGTTCAAGTAATAAGTGGACACCAACAATAAAATCAAAGTTGTCAAGCTTCCTTATGGTGCAATACAAAAGTAAACTCAATCACTAGTGATGCAAAACATGCTCACAAAGAAAAATGGCAATCCTGAAATCATTTGCATTGGTAACACTAGGACCTCATTTAATCAAGCCACAGTTTGTTTTTATAGGTTAGTTTCTGGTAGAATAACTTCATTAACATTCTAATAAATATTAGAGTTAGGGGTATTTTGGCAAGTTTGGGATTTATTGGACAGGTGTTGTACTAGGGTCCATTGGCCATATGATAGATGGATCGAGAAGTATTTGTAGATCTTTCATGAGTTCTGTTAAATCTTAAATATTCCAACTAGTCAGATTATTAGTTTCATAATGTGCAGTGTTAGTCCTAGTAGAATCAAAAGAAACTTGTAGCTTTACAGATGCATGTAATCTTCAATTCAACATAGATGGATTTCAAGATTTCATGAGAAGCTTGTGAAGCTTCATATGATATTTGAAGCAACCATACATTAAAAGGTAGTTCCTCGCAAACTGTAAGTGGGATTTCAGTATATTTCTTCTTCCCATTCTCTTCTACAAAAAGTAAAGCCAAGTCAATCTTCAGGAGTTATTTACAGCCTTAAAAACACTCCCTATTTTACACCAAAGTCCCACTTTATTAAGCCTCAATAAACACTACCTTTCCCCTATCTTTCTGATCTTCAGTTTATCACCCAACGCCCTAAATACTTGCTGTCCAGAACTTCCAGAAACTAATTCTCCATAAACCAGCAGCTCATCGCCTTATAAATCAAGCCAATTCTAACTGCTTTCCATCTAGAAACCCTTGAAGGTCATTCTTCTACCTATTTGAAACCTCAAATAAACAAGCTCTCCATCACCCAAGCCCACAATAAAACCAACACAAGTCGTAAGTATCCTGAGTGCCCTAAACTGTCCTCCACCATATATCCATGCTGGAGAAAATATATTTCTTTATACCAGTATTAAGTTATATGTAATGTCATAACAATGTATCAATGTTCATGTTTGTTGCGTTTTGTGTTCTTACAACATTTGCCACTTTGAAAGTTGATATGACCAGCCAAATGTGCAAGTACAACGAAGCAAGATGTTAGTTCCTAAACACGAAAGATCATCTCTGATACTTTGGAGTACCATGTCAATAATCACTTCACTATTATTACTGATAAATGGATATCCTTCAATATTTCGCCATAAAAGGGCATAACGATATCCAATGGGTGAAAGACCAAAAAGAATCCTCACAAAGATATTTGACTAAAGAACTGTATGATGGCACCCATAGATGCTCCAATCACATACCCACTTATCACGACTCAAAAACTCACCTCTGAACTGGGGATGAGCATCAGGGGGTGCAGGTAGGGGCCATGGCATCCCCAACTGTCCAAAAGTCAATTGAATCTCACCTATTTTATAGTTGTGAAACCTTTAAATTTAAACAATGCACCCCCCGGCCCCCCTCCACAAATCCAAAAAAACATAGTTTTGGCAATTTTATTTCATTCATGTGTCTAGGCTCTTACCAAGTATGAACTTGAACATTTTTAATATAGGCCTTGTGTGTGCGCGTGTTAAGGCCCCTTTCAACAATTCTGTAACATCCAACAAGATAAAAACTAAAAATCACTTTTAATTTTTCTGTTAGAAGAGAGATACTGCAAGAACCCATCCAGACAATATTTGGAGCATGATTGTGATTTCTGAGTGAAGCATGATTAGATTATTCTATAAGGAAATCCTTTTGTTAAAATTTAATTTATTGTGAAATGGTTACGGCTTTTTAAAACTTCATAATATCAAACACCCCCCCTCCCCCTTGGAGCGCTATGCAGCTTAAAAAACCAATTTTGCACATATGGGTAAACACATCTTTACACATAAATCAATCATTCTTGAAAAAGAAACTATATGAGGTAACCACTTTTCCAGCTACATATCGAAGTTACATATACCAAATGGGGAATAATTACCTTCTGGAAAGAAACTTTTTTTCGAAAAAGAATTAATTCAGCTAAAACAATCGTTGGCGTAACAGCAATCTTAGCCATCTGATAAAATCCAACACTGAAAAATGAAGACTGTTAATCCAGATTTTAAACAAAACCAAGTGAAAACAATTAAGCACAGAAAAGAGGAATGCCATGTCTCACCTATTATACTTTAAGCTAACATTTGCAAGGCCAGTTGAGAGAGACATAACTATACCAAGAGCAAATAATGAAGAATATCTGGTTGACTTTGATGGAGGAGACGTAGGAAGGAAAGATAGAGCATTCAGAATAGCCATTAATAACCAACTACATATGTAGTGAATAAATGTGAGGAAAATAGGGTAGTTGAACCCGACTTTTCCAAGCACCTGCATATCAAAAAAAAAAAAAAAACTTACCATGTTAACATCAAAGCAACAGTTAATTATTGTCAGATGAGAAAGAAGTAAAGGGAAGTGAGCTGACCAATTTGTTCATCAAAATAATGCTAACAGAAACCAAAAAGTTGAATGTAAGAGCAACAGTGGGGCCCAATAGCAGTTGTTGACGCTTTGAACTTCCAAATGAGCGCAATTTGCTAAACAAAGAAGCCCGCAGTTCCTCCAGTGCTCTTCCTAAATTAACAGGGATGATAGAGAAAGATAATCAGACGATGAAAATGAGACTTTGGCACATTTTTCTTTTTTCTCTTTTTGTGTGTGTGTGTGTGTGATGTTGTTGTTGTTGTTTGGGTTTTTTTTGGGGGGGGGGGGGGGGGGGGGGGGGGGGGGGGGGTGGTGCATAAAGAAGTTCATTCCAATCATCCATGGGACTGAAACCTGACCTCAATCAAGGCCTTGTCAGACAAAACCTCGTAATTAGATAGCCCCAAAGTTCATCAACAAATATATCGGATTAAGGAGCATGCTGAATAATTCTATTTCTTAAAATTAAAAACCCCTCCAAAAAAAGAAAAAGGAAAAAGGAAAACTTGATTGCTAATCTTTTGCTTAATTCTCCAAAAAGTAACACAAATTAAAACTATAACAGCACCAATTGTGTGACTTAAATTCATGACTTTATATCTGTCTATATAAATAAATAAAAGGAAAAAGATAGCAAATGAGAACATATAATTAAATGGAGCCTCTCCTATGGAGGCCTGACTCTGGACAAGGGAAAATCTGAATTAGAATAACCAAGCAAGAAAATTTTCTAAAACTTTCTGAAGCCTTCAGCAAGCCGGGAATTACTTTGAAAAGCCCCAACTTGTTCTCCATTCCTGTTTCATCCGGATTACAATACTGCCATAACAGTTTATTCTAGTTTCTTTTCTTTTCTTTTCTTTGTTTTCTAGTTATCTGTTTTAAGGTCCAAAGTTGACAACATGCAAGACCAGCACATCTTCACCGAGCCAAATGCAGTCCACCTCATGCCCAATAAAAAAAAAAAAGTATTGAAAACTGAAAAGAAGAATTCAAGTGTGTAAAAAAGAATGTAACAAAATCAAACAACCAGTAGAAAGCACTAAACCCTCTTTCATGTTCGGTGTCCAAAACCACATTCCTCAACTAGATCAGTTAAAACTCAATAAACCCATAAACTCCCCAGTATGAGATCAATTGATCAAAGGAAACAAATACCAACTAGGGAAAAACAAAGGTCCACTATATTTTCCTCACAAATAACTGCATTGCCAAAAATTGAGAATAAATGAGAAAAACCCAGAAACCCTAAACAAAGAAAGTGCAAGAAAATTGGATAGAAGGTGGAGGAAAAATGGGAGGGGAAAGTGTACCTCTCTCGCCAGCATCACTGTCCTTCCGCTTGAGAATTTTCCTGACATCTTTTCTGATGAAGAAATTAACCATCTTCCTACAACACAACCAGCATTCCCTTCCGTTCACTTCGCTTCCCACTACAACAATACAAAGAAAGCCCTTCTGAAAAGAAAATTCGCAGTTGCTGCTGCACAGAATTTATATACGAATCAAACTCGTGAAAGAAGAAGGCAAGTGACCCAAAGTAGAAACCAATAGGGAAGGTGAGTGAGTAGCAAGCGCATCAAGGCTGTAGATTTAGGGAGAGAAACAGTGTAGAGAGGGAGAGGTGGGGACACGTGGGCCTTGGTGAGAGCAGTGATAGCGGAAAATTGGAGGATTTGTCGGAAGAGAGACGGAGACAGAGAGAGCTTGAGGAAATCACGCTCCCAACGCCCGACAGCTAAGTTGGAATTGATACTACTTTGATTTTTAGTACGACGCGACCAGTGTACCTACATGTCAATTGACTTTTTTTAAAAAAAATTTTTGGTAATGTACCGTGTTTTTTTGCTTGTTAAAACTAGGGTAAATTACATTTATTATCCGGGATTTACTAAAAACCTCACGTTTTAAAAATTATACTGACTTGGCAATAGAGTTTGATGCGAAATGAGAATAATAGCCTACTAGACTGAATAACGATTTAGTTAAAGTAGGGGTGAGAATATGTTGTATTGGATCAAGTTCGTGCTAAATTAAAAAACGATGCAATTTTGGTCATTTTAAAATTTTAAATTTAAAACTGAAGAAATCTTCTTATGTAACTAAATCGAACTAACCCAAACTGCCAGGGGTTGGCTCGGTTCAGTTCATGTCTCACGTGAAAATCAAGTTGGTTTGGATCGGGTTGCTTATATTGTATGAAATACTGTCTATTTATTTTGAAAAATAAAAAATAGTATTAATTTTGCATCTTCAATTTTTTTTAAAAAAGTTATAAATAATATATAAACACAAATTAACAATAATTATGTATAAATAATAATGATTTAATGTCATATACACACTATGTATAGACTTATATGTCGTATATAAGATTGAGTATCGTTTCAATTCTCGGGTCGAGTCTCAGTTCAGTTCTAGTTCAATGAATTCAAACTTAAGAACCAAACTAAATTAACTCAGTTGATCTGTTTTAGATTCAAAACTAAACTAAACTTTTGACGGACTCGAACCACATTGATTTATAGAAGCTAAATTGGTTCAGTTATTGAGTTTTTGGTCTATTTATGCGCCCTAGTTAACAAATTTTTTTTTTTTTTTGGTTAAAAGTCAATACCCACTCTCTGTTTCATCATTCCCTTCCCTTTTCCCCTTACCGCCCTTAGCCCAATGTTAATGAAATAGTAGTTTTGCCCAAATTTTGCCCTCTCCCCCTTCTTTCTCCTCCCTCCTCCACCTCCCAATAACAATCCATCACTACCCAACCCCTGCATCACAAGACCGCACCCACATGCCCCATCCATTCTTTCTCATCTCACCATCACATAGACCGTTGCATAACCCATCACAACCACTACCCAACCCCTTTATCACCAGATCACCTCTCAGTGGACTATACCTATGGGCCCAATAAGAGCCAAGCCCAAGACTAGGAAAAGCCAGCCCAGTAAGGTCGGCCTATGAGTCCCAACCTAGCAGACAAATCCCCTGTTGATCAGAAGTGGGGACCTATAGTGGCTGGCCTATGAATCCTAATCCAAAAGGTACTATGACTAATAAATCCCGTAATAAAAATCCTATTTCTAAATGAATTAGGACAAGCAAAAGATAAGTTCAAAGCATCAAACCAACTTTATCAACAACGATTCCTAGGAGGAAAGTAACTCCAAATCCCAAAGGAAACATGGCATTTCAAAGACTATAAATAACCCATGCACTAAAGGTGTGATGTATGTTCACTTAAGTTCTAGCTCTCTAATATTTTATTCGATTCATTGTGGTTAAACTTGCTAACTTAATCATCGGAGTGCTTTCGACCCAAAGAAGGTCGAGACATTCTTATCGTCTTCTTCTCTTGCAGATTATTTGTGCTCGTCAATTTGGTTTCGAGAGTTTAACCAGGCCTTCCTAAAAATTTCACTTACAATTGGCACCGTCTGTGGGAAGGTTTACACAATGATGAGTACCAGCTATCTTGGAGGAGTTGATCTCATGAATAGGGAACTAAATGACAGCCATGACGTCCGTAGTCACGATGGCACACACCAATCAAGTCGGCATGACAATGATCCGTTGCGAACTCCCAGAGGACACTTCATTAGGTCGAAGACACAATTCCTTAGAGGCAACTGGCCGGAAAGACAGGAGGACTTAGCACGGGCTTTATAGTACGCCCAAAATCCACAGCGCCAAAGGAATCACCGCAAGAACTTGAATCCATCACCATTTAGTGATCGCGTACCCAATAATTTATTGCTCCGATCTACTAAGCAGGAGATCTGGTAACGAGATGAAGAGATTGCCTACCTCAGATCAACGATTGAAGCAATGAGGGAAGCAATTTCCAGATAAGATGGACGAGTACTCGAGAGATCATTAGATCGATGGCAGAGAAGGAGGTCAAATTCAAGAAATATGAGCCCTCCGGCGGCACATGCAACAAGGAGCCATACAGCCAGTACAAGGCACTATATGGAGCGACGAGAAGATTTGTAGCCACAAAGGAATCGAACACTAGCGAGAGACCCGGCAAGGGTTGAGCCAGAGTAGCAGGATTGAGACAATTGGCTAGAAGATTGGCTCGACAACGGGGATAAGCACCAAAAGGAGTGGACAGCCCAACATCTAGCCAGAAGAGCCATGGATCAGATTGCCTCCACACCCTTCACAGTAGAGATTGATGTATGCCGACTTCCTAGAAAATCTACCCCACCAAAGTTTACGCCTTATGATGGGAAGTCGGATTCCATTACTCATGTTCGGCACTACAAGCAGATAATGTCGCTATTGAGCTATGATGATTCACTCATGTGCCGAGTTTTTCCCTCAAGCCTAGGAGAAGTAGCCATTCGATGGTTCAGCAAGTTAAAATCTAGATCCGTATCAAGCTGGAGACAACTCATCAAGCTATTCACTAACAAGTTCATAACCAACAGTAAGCAGCCGAAGGAGGTAGATTACTTGCTAACCTTGTAAAAGAAAGTTGACGAGGGATTGCGCATGTATGCAAGGAGATACTAGGAGGCCTATAATGAAATAGAGTACTGCAACGAGCAGCTGGCTGTTGCATAGTTCAAGATCGACCTTCCCAGAGAGCATAGGTTGAGGCAATCGCTCATGAAGAAACCAGTCGCCCATATACATGACCTGATACTGAGGATTGAACAATATGCATGGGTGGAAGAAGATGCAGCACCGCCAACACAAGAGAAGGTCAGAGAGAAGACTAAGAAAAAAGATGGGCGTGAAAGCAAGAAGCCCAGACGTAAGGAGAACAATAACAATAGCCGAGGCAGAAAAATTACAGAAGGGGTCAACACCGTCTTCAAGAACCCAATTTACAAGATTTTGTCCCAAATACGAGACAAGTCATTCTTCAAGTAGCCCCCAAAGTTGGGAGGAGGTCCTGACACACGAGACTAGAGGAAGTTCTGCTCTTACCATAGGAAAAAGGGGCATCAGACGGAGAATTGCCAATATCTTAAGAGTCACTTGGAAGAATTGGCAAAGGCAGGACACCTTGACCAATACATTAACCTAGAGAAGACAAAACGAAAGACAGAGTAAACAAAGCAGGAAGCCACCCCCTAGAAAGAAGTCAGAACTGAACCTGTTTGAATAATCAATGTCCTTCATGGATCGGCAAAATCAGCAATTGTAGACCCACACAGATACCAGACAGAGATCTAGAAAACAGCACACCTCAGGGAGGTAATGCAGTTGGAAGTCCCAAGAAAAAAGATAAAGGTCAGCAACCGTGCTGAGGCCATAACCTTCATCGACGATGACTTGGCAGGAATGCAACTGCCATATAATAATGCGTTGGTGGTAACGCTACGATTGGGGGATTGTGACGTAAAAAAGCTACTGATTAATTAAGCAAGCTCCTCTAAAGTTATGTTCTACGACTTTTTTAAGAAGCTAGGACTAAAGGACGTCGATCTCCAACTATCATTAAACCTCTTAGTTGGATTCAACTCAGACCTGGTCTAGCCACTGGGAAAAGTAATTGTCCTGGTTACTGTGGGAGGGATTACTATTCAAACGGAGTTCCTGGTGGTTAATATGCCTTGCCCCTACAATGCAATCATGGGTCAGACATGGTTACACCTTATAAAAGCTATACATTCGTCCTACCATCAGTTAATCCATTTTTCAACCCTAGGAGGAGTAGGAGAGATAAGAAGGGACCAAGTAGCAGCTAAGTAATGCTTTTTGACGGCATGTGCCACCAAAGAAAAAATCGGTAAGGTACAGATGATGAAACTTCACGAAGAAACGCCCACGATCGATGATGTTGGACTGTTACCAGAAAATAAGGCATTTGAGGACTTGAAGAAGGTTTTCATAGATCGGCATGGTGAAGAAAAATACCTTGTTCTCGGCACCTCTCTGTCTAAATCTGAGGAGAAATCATTGATCAATCTACTGATAAAGTATAATAAAGTGTTCACCTGGACACCTTATGACATGCCAGGAATTGATCCACAAGTAGCTTGCCACAGATTTAGTGTGGACTCACAGTGCCGACCTGTGGTCTAGAAGGGGAGAATGGTAGCTACTCAACATGTGAATGCTGTAACTGAATAGATGGACAGGCTCCTTGAAACGGGGGCAATAAGGGAAGTCTACTACCTATGCTGACTCTCAAACACAGTGGTGGTAAAGAAGAAGAATGGCAAGTGGAGGGTTTGTGTTGACTTCATTGACTTAAATAAGGTATGCCCTAAGGACCCTTTCCCTCTTCCAAAGATCGACCAGCTGGTGAATGCAATAGCTGGATTTGAGAAGATGAGTTTCCTAGATGCCAACAGTGGATATCACCAGATCTCGCTTTATGAAGAGGATCAAGAAAAAAAATTCCTTCATCACTTCAAAGGTATCTTCTGTTACAAAGTAATGCCCTTTGGTCTAAAGAATGCAGGCGCCACCTATCAGAGATTGGTCACCAAAATATTCAAGCAACACATCGGCAGCATTGTTGAAGTGTACGTTGATGACATGGTGGTTAAAAGTAAGGTCAGTAGACAACACTTAGCCGATCTAAAAGAAGTGTTCAATATCCTTAAAAGCTACAACATGAGGCTCAATGCCTTTAAATATGTGTTCGGGGTAAGCTTTGGAAATTTTTTTGGATTTTTAGTCACACACCGGGGGATTGAAGCAGATCCGAATCAAATAAGTGCAATCCAGAATATCCAGGCCCCAAAGAGCATCAAGGAAGTTCAGAAGTTGACCAGAATGGCAGCGGCTCTCAACCGGTTCATAAGCCGATCTTCAGATAAGTGCCGACCATTTTTTCAAATTTTGAAGAAATGAGAGCAATTTAATTAGACTCCTGATTGTGACCAGGTCCTTGCCGACTTGAAGAAATACTTGGCCCAGCCACCACTGCTTTCTAGGCCACTAAAACATAAAGAACTCTATCTCTATCTGGCAGTATCAAACCATGCAGTCAGCGCCGTCCTACTGTAAAAGCAAGATAGAGAAGCCAGTGTACTACATAAGCAAAACTTTTATGGGGGCAGATAGCAAGTATCTTCCACTAGAGAAACTGGCCCTTGCATTGGTGATGGCATCACAAAAGTTAGTGCACTACTTCAGGGTCCATACAATCAATGTCTTTACAAACCATCAACTTAAGCCACTCCTCAGAAGAGCTGACTTCTTGGGAAGACTAGCAAAATGGGCTGTGGGGCTGGGAGAGTTTGACATATCGGCAGTAAAAGGTAAGGTATTAGCTGATTTTATTGCTGAATTCTCTATTGAACTGCCCCAAGGAACCCATTCAGACATGTGATGTCGATCAAGCAAATGGCGAACCCCCTTTAGAACTATGGGAGATTACTGACCATTGGAAGTTCTTTGTCGACAGAGTATCCAACGATAGGGGGTAGGATCAGGCATAGTACTCATCATGCTAGATGGTATGGCACTGGAGCAGGATATCAAATTGGAGTTTATTGCATCAAACAATAAGTCAGCGTATGAGGCTCTGCTCGCCGGATTGCGCTGAGCTATAGAGCTCAAAATTGCCGAGATTGCTATATATTCAAATTCCCAGTTAGTGGTCAACTAGATCATGGGTGAGTATGCGGCGAAAAATGACAGAATGGTGAAGTACTTGGCAAAAGCAAGGGAGCTGCTTGGCAAATTCAGTAATTACAAACTCCATCAGATCAGCCGCGACAGCAACGCTCATGTTGATGCCTTGGTAACACTAGCAGCAGCCTTAAAGTCGGGATTAAGGAGAACCATTCATGTGGAAACATTGTCGAGTCCAAGCATATTTTAAGAAGAAGTGCAAGCCTTGGCTATTGAGCAATTAGGGTTATCTTGGATGAACCCGATCATCTTCTACCTTGACAAAGACGAGCTGCCGAAAGACAAGAACAAGGCTAGAAGAGTCAAGAACAAGTCGATAAAGTATTGGCTATCCTCTTACAAAGAGTTGTATAGAAGATCATTCACTGGCCCCTATCTATATTGTGTTTACTCCGACAAAGTGCAGGGCATTCTGTTCGAAATTCACGAAGGTATTTGCAGGAGTCACGTCGGCGGAAGATCCTTTGCACACTAAGCTATTTCTCAAGGTTATTGGTGACCATATATGCTGAAAGATGCAGCCCAGTATGTGTTGAAGTGTGAAAAGTGCCAGAAGTTTGCGCCGATCATTCACCAGCCTACTGAGGACCTCACAACAATTACCAGCCCATGGCCTTTTGCACAATGGGGGTTGGACATAGTCGGCCCACTACCCCAAGCTCTAGGGAATAAGAGATTCCTTATAGCGGCAACTGATTACTTCACTAAGTGGGTGGAAGTAGAGCCTTTATCTATTATCAGAGAAGTTGATGCCAAGAGGCTTGCATAGAGGAGCATCATTACAAGATTCGGCATACCTAGAGCACTAGTCTCAGACAACGACACCCAGTTCAACGACAACATGTTTAGAGACTTCTGTAACGAGCTTGGGATTAAAAACTACTATTCCACGCCAGCCTATTCGCAGTGTAATGGGCAAGCCGAGATATCAAACTAGACCATGCTCAATGGAATAAAAAAGAGGCTAGAGAAAGCTAAAGGAAGATGGGTAGAAGAACTGTCGAGTGTCTTATGGTCCTATAGAACCACTTTAAGGATACCTGCTGGAAAAACCCATTTCTCAATGGCATATGGGGTGGAGGCAGTAATACCTTTAAAAGTCGAACTCCTAACCATCAAATCAGTAGTATTTGACACTGGACTTAATGAACAGACTTTGGTAAAGGATCTCGACCTTATCAAAAAAAGAGAGAGGCTGCCCTACTCAAACTTATTGGACATCATTAGCAACTAAGCCGAGCCTACAACAAATGAGTCCAACCAAGAGGTTTTGCTCCGGGTGATTTAGTGTTAAGAAAGCCATTGGAGGCAAACCAAAAATCTGGCAGAAGAGAAGCTCAACCCAAATTGGGAAGGCCCTTATAGAGTTTCATCCCAAGTTGGCGTGGGGGCATACTGACTGGAAACTGTCGAGGAAGGGAGACAATTACCCCTACCTTGGAAAACACAGAAAATTCTATCAGTAGGGCTATTTCCTAAATGATGTAATGATAAAAAACAATTTATGATAATATTTTGTTTTTTTCCTGAAAAGTTGCAAGTGATTCAACTAAACAGCAGACAAGCATAAAAAGGGGATAACCATAAAAACCAAGTGTAAAAATTTGGTTCTGCCCAATTTGTTAGCAGGTCGACCAATGAAGGCCATAAAAACCAAGTGTGAAAAGTTAGTCCTATCCAACTTGTTGGCAGGTCAGCCAATAAAGGCCGTAAAAAATCAAGTGTAAAAACTTAGTTCTGTCCAACCTATTGGCAGGTTGGCCAATAAAAGCCATAAAAAATCAAGTGTCAAAACTTAGTCCTGTCCAACTTGTTGGCAGGACGGTCAATGAAGGCCATAAAAACTAAGTGTCAAAACTTGATCTTGTCCAACCTATTGGCAGGTTGGTTAATGAAGGCCATAAAAACAAAGTGTAAAAATTTGGTCCTATTCAACTTGTTGACAGGTCGGCTAATGAAGGCCATAAAAACAAAGTGTAAAAACTTAGTCTTATCCAACTTGTTGGTAAGTTAACCAATAAAGGCCATAAAAAACCAAGTCCAAAAACTTGGTCCTGTCAAGACATTGGACAGGTCAGCCAAAGAAGGCCTTGGTCAATTAAGCCAGGTCAGAGTGAAAATTCAGAGTTGATATTTTGTGGTTTAACTGACAAGCTACCATATAAGAATCAAGTTAGACAACAGAATTTATATTCATTCAAAACAGCGAGTTCATTACAAGACTTCATGAAAGAAAAATATAGCTACGACACAATGAGAAAAACAAGTACAGAAAGCTATAACTAAAGCTAAACCACGTCTTCAGTAGGCTTCTTAGTCGAATCAGTTGAGTTAGAAAGAGTAAGCCCAGCTTCAACTGTCTTCGAGATGTCATCCTCAACCGTCTTCAGCACATCTGTATCAGCGGCCTTGGGGACACCATCTTCAATCACCTCAGATGCAACCGTGCAAGAACTACTAGAGTCTTAGGGTCCTTGGCCTTCTCGGCAGCATCTTCATCACTGCCCCCCCAGTGTCTTCTCAAAGTAGTCTGGAATCTCCTTCCAAAGGCTGGAGGAGCTCTCCACATTCATCGCCTTCAGAGCCTAGTGCCAGCCTTCGATGAAGATAAACTGCCCAAGATCGACCATCTGGTCAGCAGTATCATCCAAGTTCTGCTTATGCCTCTCCTCAAACTTGGCCCTCTCCTTGGCAAGCTCGACTCTAAGACCATCGATTTCAGCATTTGCCTTGTATAAATCCACAGTGAGTATGGCCTTCTCATCCTCCAACTTTGACACCGCATTATCCTTCTGGATTAGGTCGGTTGTAGCTTAGTCCAGGGCAATCCTTGCCTTCTTCGCTTCTTTTTCGGCTGTCAGTTGGGACTGTTTCATCTTGATCCACTTCGTCTTCAACGAGTTGTGCTCCTTCACAAGTTGATTGTGCTCCTCAGACAGAGCTTGAAAGCGCCGTATGGCCTCCAAAGCATTGAGAAAGCCCTGAAAGTGAAACAAAGGCAACAAGATTAGTGCACGATTAATAAAGTAGCTGCTAAAAATAAATAGGTAAGTAAACCTACCAGCAGGGACTCATGGAAAGCTCCTACGAAGACAGAAAGATTATCGTTGCTCTCCAGTAAATCAGTGTTAACCCATTGTAAGTTACTTTCAACTACCCCCAATGCCACTTCAGCCGACTTGATCATGGAGTCAGTCGGTTGCATCCGGCGATCACCAACTGTGAATTTAACAACCACAAAGTCAGCATCATCAGTAGCCGCGCTGCTACTTGGAAGAGGGTTGACCAACACAACTTTGGCCTTTTTTGGCACAGGTTCGATCAGCGGGTCCCTTACCATTGGTTTTTTCTTGGACGCCCTTGTCTCCCTCCTTTGCTTTTCAGGTTCATTAGCGCTGACCTCTATAGCGGGAGCAGGAGAAACGAGCTTCACCTTTTCGGCCACTAGCTTCCCTGATTTCTCTAAGATCTTTGCCACCTTCTACAACACTATTTCTTTGAGGTTCATCATGTCAGTAGTATCGGAATCAGAAGACAATGGGTACACCAGCTTATGCCTCTTCCCAATTTTAGCTGTAACTCAACGGTCTGGTACCGTGACTAGAGTTGAAGTAGACGTTGATCTGAACAGCCTTGACCGATCTGAGGATATATCTTCGATTGAATGATCACCAAGATGGGCCGCCATGTCAATAGTGGTCTGAGGCAATTCAAATGATTCCTAACTTGGGAAGTTAACTCTTGATGACATCGGGATCTCGTCGTCAACAACTTGAGTTGCCAAACTCCCTACTGGTGGTAACGCGTCAACAGGCACTTCAACAATAGTCACCTAGTTGTCAAGATGGATATGCTCAATCATAATCCCCACGACTCTCCTTTGCTAGCTTGGCAATCACACTTGGTGAGGTCCTGGTTGATACAGTAAAAGTGGAGGTTCGGAGAGGGTTGTTTAGGAAGATGTGGGGGGTCCTCGCAATATCTCACAACTGACCAAAGCCTCGGTAGTTAAGAACCTTGTATAGATCAGACAAGTTCACACCCCAAGTAAAAAATTAAAACAGGGCAAGTTAGATACGTACAAGTTAATATGCAAGAAAAGTAAAAGGTCGGCACCAACCTAACTCTCTGGGGGTTCTATGGCATCGAGTCAATGACATTTGGTAGGCAAAAAGGTCATTGAACTCACTGCTTGAATGCTACCGAGTTAGATGGTGCTCAACCGCAAGTGCACGGGTCGCGGTGCAATATAGAATCTCGAAAATACGAGTATCGTCCCTCGAGGAGCAATGCCAAGGTGTTCACAAGAAAACTCTCACACTAAACCCAATCCTAACTTTTATCAACTAATGCTTCTAAAAAGAGAAAAAGAAAATCTTGTGTTTGTTTTTTTTCTTCAAATAAACTAGACTATGTTTAACTAATAAGAGCAACTGAAATTAAATAAAGCTTTATAAAGAAAAAGTCTCAGGATCAATTGATCGGATTAGTCGAGTTTCTTGGAATCCCGATGAAGGTTTTTATATATAAGTCAAACCCTTCGACTACGTCGTGAATCTCGGATTCGGAAGATTTAACTTTGTAACCAATACTTCCCTCAATCTTCAACTACTAGAATAATTCAAATTGTTATAATCAAGGACGCGCATCATCGATTCATGCAACACGTATATGGAGCCCGACTCACGTATAAACGTTACAAGGCAGCGTCTATACTGAGTGCGGTATTCACATGTACGGGGTACAGAACATAATAGGGCGCCCAGGTTTTCGAAAGCATCTAGAATGAAGGAGAAGAAGGAGAAGAATAGAAATTAAGAAGATGTGGCAATGAATTCAACCTTACCTCCATTGATCATCCTTGATCCCCGATTAATCTTCACAATCGATCCTGAGTTGAGATATTTAGCCGCTCATGGCCATGGATAAACCAAACATTGTATTGAAAACGTTGGAGAATGTGAAAGCTATGAACAAACTACAAATCTGGAAGTAAATGCAGTAAAGAGAAATTCTTGATCACAATCTTGAGTTTGAAACAATAAAACTTGAATTTTTGAGTTTTAATTACAAGAATAATAATAAACTTAATTACTCCTCTGAAACTAGACCAAAAAGTGATGAAAAACCCTAGAAAAACGTCCCTCCTCCTTCAGAAAATCGAAGAGGTATATATATACATCACAGCAGAGTCCTAGCAGGAATAGGAGATCCAAGCCAAAAATCCTTCTTAGCGTTCGAACCCTCTTCAGGGCGTTCGAATGCTCAGCAACACGAATCAACTTTTTTCTTCTTATGGTTCGAACGCCCAACTCCCCTTATAATTAGGGTTCGAACCCTAAGGCCTGAACATACTCATTTATTCAACCAGCTTCTGATGGTTCGAACTCCCATATGGGGCGTTCGAACCCCAAGACAAAAAAGACATTTCCTTCAACTTTTGCTAGCCATGTTTCGAACTCCCTATTTCTTCCTATTTTCATAGTTCGAACCCTCAGTGTATTTTCCTTCAATTCTCAGCTATTCTCCCTTTCACTTCTTTGTAGCTCTGCTCAAGACTTTTGGAGTCCATTTCTCGAAATGCTCGTTAGACGTGAACTTGCATAACTTTGCGAGATCTTTCCAATGACACGTCTTCCATTCCATTCCGAGCTATGGAGGATAAGTCGCACGTTTCCCAAGATAAATCCCAACAACGGCCCTCGATATGCGTGCCCGCACTCTAGATCACTTTTATGGCTCCAAACCCTCTTCTTTATCAATATTTACCTGCAATGAACTGAAAGTACGATTCTCAGTACAATATACACTAAAGAAGGCATAATTAACCTAATCTACAGCTAACTGCACTTATGCAGCTCAATCACACCCCCCAACTAACCTTTTGCTAGTCTCTAGCAAAACTAAGAAAACCAAAAACATATCTCCACTTTCGTGGGAGTCACGAGTGCATTTAGCATATGCACCAAGCCTTTAAACTTTCAGGTTACCCCTATTGGACGAGTGGTGTCTCATGAGGGCTTGCAGTGATGATACCCACAAACATCCACATCATGCAACGTATCCGAAAACAGTTTCACAACAACTTCTTTGCACAATACAATGCAAGCATTTCAAATTAACCCATTCATGTCATGCTAACCACCAAACTGTCACATGTAATACAAAGGAGAGGTTCAAGTGTAAATAAGACGTCATATTCTCAAAGATTACCCATCATACCTCCTATAACAACAACCGACAGCTTTGATTCAAAAACTCACAAGGCATATACTCTCAACAATAGAACACACCGGCTTCCCTCAATGGATTGCCCGTTATACGAGTAAGTGTAAAGACAATGCAAATAAAGCAATCCCATTTTCAAAAACTGCCAGATTATAAAGTGTATCGACTGGGCATAGCTTTATGAAAGGAATGCTTACAGTCAATGTAACGGTTGTGAACTTGACTTGACGACTTTTACATGCAAGAACTCAAAGACTTATGCAATCCCCAGATACTAGAGACCATTCCAATATAACCAAGCCACGAAAATAGAGAGAATTAAGTGGTCCTTGATCTCAGCATGTGTATTGGCCACTACACAGGCTAAGGTAATAAATATACACTTCAAACCCCCCCCTTTTTTTTCTTCTCTTTTTTTTTTTCCTTTTTTTTTTTTCTTATTCTCTCTTTTATTTCTCTACCGTTTCAATTTCCCTCTCTTCGTTTTTCTTTCAAACTGCTCAACTTCTTACATCAGATTAAACTTCTCCTTCATAGCCTTAACCAATTTTCTTTTTCTTTTTTTTCCCTCTTTTTCATATCTTCTCAACAAAATATGCAACACGCGTTGCCTCTTGCGAAACTAATATTTCCATATTCACATGCTCTTCACGATCACGTATATGCAACGATTTAGTCTCTATATATTGAAATCTGGACATGCATAAGTCAAACAGTTCAACCAAGTAAAAGGTGTCAATTATTCCAACCTGTCACTATAACATGTAAACCAATTTCAATTATAATAAAGCTATTCAAACAACGAGGTTCAATAAATTTCTTTTGAGTGTGCATAAAACCGCTCACAAACACTAGTCATGGCTCTAAAGCTCACCGGGTATATATTTACACTTAAATGGAAGTAATTATGGAAAGCTATAACAGATTCACTTTGAAAACACGACTTGTGCTCAGTGTAAGTTATCCCCTCTCTCTATATAACACAGACAGCTCGGTGTTAAGTAATGCAAGAATGAGTCAATACGATAATCCGTTTAAACATCATACTCTGCACAGTTACTAGTTGATTCAACAGTCTTCGAAAACAAAGCATAATGATTTAGCCATGGTCCCAACCACAAGAACTCTCAACACATCCACAACAAATAAAATATCAATAATATTCCCATCGAATGCGAAGAGTCCAAATGAAATTTAGTGGAACCAGAAAACATACCTGTCTTGGATGATATTCAATACAAATAAAATTTGAACTAAAACCTGTTCCAATAACTCGCAGAAGAATAATGACGCATTAAACAACTCATAGAAATATCATTAGGATTCATGTTCACAATTAACCTGAAAATGCATAACCACACATCATCAATAACATTTCATTGTATCACAAAACTAACCAGCTTCACATGTATCCAAGACTTCAAGGTTCTATTTATATAGACCTCCATGAACTCTAGACTGATAAGATATACCAGAAAATGACAAAATGGTCTAGACTCTGCTAACTCCCTACTCATCATCATCATCCTCGTCATCTGACTACATTCGGATGAGCATTCCTTTAATCTCCTGCAACAAAGTAGTATGCCGGGCCGCCTGCTGCTCTAATGCGGTCATCCTACCCTCGAAATCCGTCATCCGAGTCTCCAAATCAGTCCTTAGGCCTGCTATTGCCACCTGCAACTCTTCTACCCCAGCTGCGGGTGGTGCCCGAGCTGCTAACTTCCTCTTCTTTCGCTGCCCCTCAGATCTATTCAAAGAACTCTTATCAATAGGCTTCTCTGGTTCTAACCTAATGAGATCCACCGGAATAGAAATTTCATATTTCTTAAACATCGCAGTAAAAAAACCTATAAACGGGACAGAACCCCTAACATCTGATGAAGTATAGGCCATACATAGTGAGATATACATCATACGAGGCAAATCTATAGACTTCCCAGTACCTATGGTCCACAATAATGCGGCTCTTGTGGCACTCATACCAACAGTGCGCTTCAAAGGTAGCAATGAATGACATGAAAAGAGAAATAAGATGAGGTACTTATCTTTGAGACGCATCTTGTTACATTGTACCTCCCCATCCCATGTGTCACCTTCTAGGAGTAATTCCCGGGAAATGGTAGCTAAGTCAGGCTGCCCTACATCCGGAAAAGCAAAGTCCGGGTTCTCCACCGTAGGGAGACCAAATATCTCAGCAAAAGTGTCGGGGGTCACTACTAACTTCGTCCCTTTCACCCAACTCACCATCTTTTCCTTTCCTTTCTCTATCACCGGTTTGTGCCTAATGTTGGACATAAACTCTTGACACAATGTAAGAATGGACTTGGCCTTGAAATCCGCTAAACCAACCCACCCTTGATTAGTGAAGTCCCTAAGGAAATCAAAACCCAATTCCTCAAATGAGTCTATGTGAAACTCTCTCTCGATGACTGCTCCATTCTTCATCCATACCCGGTTACAAAATTTCTCTTCAATTTTACCTGTGAATTGAGTGTCATCATAACCTAGGTTAGCCGTGATCTTTTTCCCTTTATCCTTTTGGGTAGGTTAAGATTTTGATGAGGCCGGCCCTTTGGATTTCTTACCCGAGCCTCCGAGCCTATCTCCCGTGTTACCCCCTTTCTCCACCGCGCTCATTTCAAACACCCTGCCAATGCAATTACACATACCATGTCACATTTTAAGGCATAACTGCAATGCATGAGAATGCTGAAGTGTTGTGCCTATTTCAGTCTACATGGCCATGAAGGGCTACCTAATGCAATGGTCATCCATCCTATGTCAAGGACTTCTCCTCCTACACACCGAGACGTCTTACACTACCCACTCAACCTCCAAAAACCATGACTTGCCCCCTTTTAGCCAATCTTGGCCAATGGGGACTTTTTTAACAAACACGTAGTGGGCACCCTATGGATCAAGGTCTCTAGGTATAGCATTTCCATGCGTGGGCCTTTAGTGTTCAATTTCAAGTCATCTAGTGTGTATCGGTATTCAATTAGACTCAAAATTAGGGCCCAAACATCATTGAGGCATTTTGTCAAACACCTAGTGTACATCAAAGAGCCCACGGCTTACCAGAGCATTCTATGCCATGGAGATTTCCAAAAATTTCCATTATCAATACGGGGCAAGCCCCCAACAATTCAATTGAATGGAATATGCATGATGTAGAGTGTACAAAGTGAGTTTATGCTCGAAATGGTGTGTATCTTACAAAACCCTCTAATGGAGATATAGGGTTTGCTAATGATATGATGCACTGATTAGAAGATGTAGGGATGCTTAGTTACCTTGAGTAGGTGAAGAATTTTGATAAGAGGGAGGACGAAACTTCTAAGCTTGAGGCTCCCCCAACTAAATTGCCAAATTCCCCTTCTCCCTTTGTTTATCGAACACTAAGCACAATGGGTGCCCAAGACATATGCGCGGCCCCTTAAATGCCATAAGAAAACAATTATTGGGCATAGCGTTCGAATGCCTCCAAGAGGGTTCGAACGCTAAGATTTAATTTCCGCTTCCCCCGATTCTGAGGGTTCGAACTCTAGCAGAGGAGTTCGAACCCTAAGGCCAAATGTCCACTTTGTAAGTTCAGAAGGTTAGAACTCTAGCAGAGGAGTTCAAACCCTAAGGCCAATTTTCGCATTGCAAGGCCTCTGAGAGTTCGAACTCTTCTGTTAGAGTTCGAACCCTAAGGTGAAATTTTCTACTTGCCCAAGTTTGTAGCCTTACTTGGCTTATTCTCGTTGTTGGGCTCCACTCTACCTTATCCTATCAACTATCCTAAGTATTTCTAACCCTAAACCTTAATTAAACACGGTAAAACTCTACATCCTAAGTTTACACAATACGAAGTACCCCCCCCCCCCCCCCCCCCCCCCCCCCCCAAACTGGAGTTAAAGTATTCCCGACTCGACTCGACCTAGACTCTTATTATACAACATACAAGGAAAGCCTTCGGTCTCATGTTATGCAAAAGGCGGTGGATCCTATAGATCCACACAATCCACCTCTACCTGTTCAAGCTCGAGATAAGGCTTCAATCGATGCCCATTGACTTTAAAAACATTGCCATTTTTGGGGTTTTGAATTTCAATCGCCCCATAAGGTGAGACGTCTTGTACAATAAAAGGTCTAGCCCATTTACTTTGAAGCTTACCTGGAAACAAGTGTAACCAGGAATTGTATAAAAGGACCTTTTGACCAATTTCGAAAAACTTCCATAGGATGTGTTGGTCATGTACCGACTTCATCTTTGCTTTAGAGATCTTCGAGTTCTCATAAGCGTTATTCCTTATCTCTTCTAGTTCGTTGAGCTGCAATTGTCGTAATGGACCCGCCTGATCTAGATTCATGTTAAAGTGACGGGTTACCCAATACGCCTTGTGTTTTATTTCAATCGAAAGGTGGCACGCCTTCCCATACACAAGTCTATATGGAGATGAACCTAAGATGGTCTTGTATGCAGTCCTATATGCCCATAATGCATCCACCAATCTCAAGGACCAATCCTTTCGATTAGGGTTGACGGTTTTCTCGAGGACTTGTTTAATCTCCCTATTTGCTAACTCAACTTGCCCTTGTGTTTGGGGGTGATAAGGTGTACCAACCTTATGAACCACCCCATATTTTCTCATTAAAAGACCTACGGGCCGGTTGCAGAAATGAGAGCCACCATCATTAATGATAGCTCGAGGCATACTAAATCTAGAGAAAATATATTCTTTTAAGAACTTGACCACCACAACATGGTCATTGGTACGCGCCGGGATGGCTTCTACCCATTTGGACATGTAGTCTATAGCCACTAGAATGTAGAGATAACCATACGAATTCGGGAATGGCCCATAAAGTCAATACCCCAGCAATCAAAGACCTCTAGAATAATGATTGGAGTAAGAGGCATCATGTGCCTTCGTGATAGACTTTCGAGTCGTTGGCATCGATCGCAAGACATGCAAAAGGTATGGACATCATGGAATAAGGTGGGCCAGTAGAAACCACTTTGTAGAATTTTTGCAGCGGTTTTACGTGATGAAAAGTGCCCTTCACACGCCTGTGAATGACAGAACTCGATTATGCTCCCCACCTCATTGTCAGGAATACACCAACTGATAATTTGATTGGGGCAGTACTTAAACAAGTAAGGGTCTTCCCAGCAAAAATACCTCACATTCCTAAAGAATTTCTTCTTATCAATACTAGACCAATGCGATGGTATCCTATCGGTGGCTAAATAATTTGCAATGTCAGTGTACCACGGGGTCATTGTGCTTGTATGCGCAGTGATTTGGAAGAGATACTCATCCGGAAAGTGTTCATTGATTGGAATAGGGTCTTGGGCTTCCCCATCAGTAGGGAGCTGCGACAAGTGATTAGCTACGACATTTTCGACCCCTTTCTTGTCTCGGATTTCAATATGGAACTCTTGTAGTAAGAGGATCCATCGGATGAGTCGGGGCTTCGCATCAAGTTTACTTAACAGGTACTTAAGCGCGGAGTGATCGGTGTATATAATAACAAGTGATCCGATTAAGTATGATCTAAATTTGTCAAGTGCGAAGACTACGGTAAGGAGTTCTTTTTCTGTGGTGGTATAGTTCAATTGGGCCTCGTTAAAGGTTTTGCTTGCATAATAGATCACATATGGTTTGTTATCTACCCTTTACCCCAACACAGCCCCTACCGCATAGTCACTTGCGTTACACATCAACTCGAAAGGAAAAGACCAATCTGGTGATCGAATGATAGGTGCGGTGGTGAGAAGTCCTTTGAGTTTATCAAAGGCTTCTTGGCATTGTGGTGTCCATTTAAACGGTACATCTAATGAAAGCAAGTGGCACAAAGGTCTTGATATAGCACTAAAACCCTGAATGAAGCGCCAGTAGAACCCAGCGTGCCCTAAGAATGATCTACATCTTTTACGCTTCTAGGGGGAGGAAGATGTTGAATCAGTTCGACTTTGGCTCTATCGACCTCAATCCCCTTATTGGACACTATATGTTCAAGAACTATACCTTGTGTCACCATGAAGTGACACTTTTCCCAATTAAGCACTAAATGGCTATCCTCACATCTTTCCAAAACTCGCTCCAAGTGCTCAAGACACAATTCGTAGCTATCCCCATAAACCGAAAAGTCATCCATGAAGACTTCCAGAATTTGCTCAACCATGTCACTAAAAATAAACATCATACACCTTTGGAACATGGCCGGTGCGTTGCATAGGCCAAAGGGCATTCTCCTATATGCATAGGTGCCAAAAGGGCACGTGAATGTAGTCTTGTCCTGATCTTCTAAAGCGACCTTTATTTGGTTATAGCCGGAATAACCGTCTAGGAAATAATAAAAAACTCGGCCCGCAACTCGTTCTAGGACTTAGTCCAAGAAGGGAAGTGGGAAGTGATCTTTCCTAGTGGCGGCATTAAGCTTCTGATAGTCAATACACATTCTCCAACCGATTTGGATCCTAGTTGGCACTAGTTCATTATGCTCATTCTGTACTATCGTTACCCTCGACTTTATAGGGACGACTTGGGTTGGATTCACCCATTTAGAATTAGAGATGGGGTATATAATACCTGCATCGAGAAGCTTCAACACTTCTCCTCTAACTACCTCCTTCATGTTGGGGTTTAGGCATCTCTGCATTTGACGTACAGGCTTAGACTCCTCTTTGAGATAGATGCGATGTGTGCACATGAGGGGGCTAATGCCATGAAGGTCCGCTATGGTCCAACCTAAGGCTTTCCTATGTTTCACAAGCACTTGTAATAAAGATGCCTCTTGGCCTTCAGATAGGCTAGAGGATATGACCACGGGGTATGTTTCACCTTCCCCAAGAAAAGTATACTTAAGGGTAGACGATAAATGCTTTCTTTCAGGAATTGGTGGTTGCTCTATGGAAGAGACTGGCTTGATAGCACTAGGGGCAAGGGGTTCAAAACTAGGGGTCCAATGACCTACATGCATGACCATATCACTTCCCTTGCTTGCAGTTGACGAGTCTCTAAAGCCTACACACTCAGACTCCAGTTGACTATGAGGCTCACTCCACACTAGTGCTCTCTCTATGGGGTCCTCCATGAATTCCCGATCCACATGCTCTTGGATGATAGACTCGATGAAGTCTACCTCTTCTATTTGGTCTACTTCTTGCAATTGCTTACCCACTGTGAAAATGTTGGTCTCTAAGGTTATATTCCCAAATGAAAGCTTAAGCAACCCATTCCTACAATGAATAATGGCATTCGCGGTTGCTAGGAAGGGTTGTCCTAAAATAACGTGGAAATGGTGCTTAGATGACTCGACCTCGACTGGTTGGGTGTCTAAGACAATAAAATCCACCGGATAGTAGACTGTGTCAACCTGTATGAGCACATTTTCAATAATACCTCTAGGGACTTTCACAGACCGATCTGCTAACTCTAATGTCACTCGTGTCGGTTTAAGATCTCCTAGACCCAGCTCTTTATATACAGAATATGGAAGAAGGTTCACACTCGAACCTGGGTCAAGAAGTGCGCGATCAATCCTAGATCCCCCTATTATACACGAAATCATAGGACACCCGGGGTCCTTATATTTCGGCACCGACTTGCATTGGAGAATTGCACTTTGACTTTCATTCATCATTGCCGTTTCTTTAACATGCAATTTCCTTTTAACAGTGCACAAGTCCTTCAAGAACTTGGCATAAGACGGAATTTGTTTAATGGCATCTAGCATGGGGATGTTAATTCGAACTTGTTTGAAGACATCATAAATTTCAGCATTCAAGTTCGCTTTGCTTGCTTTGGTCAACCTATGCAGGAATGGTGCATGCTTTAAATCTTCCAAGCTCACATCCTTAGATGTTTGAGGAGATGACTCAGACGGACTCCTAGGGTCTTTCGGTTTGCTCATGTTCTTCTCATTCTCACTCTCATCTGTCGTTTCCTCATGCCTTAACCCGGCAGACACATCCCTTTTCCCTTGATTACTGTTGTTAGGAAGGTTGGCTTGCTCTAATTGCTTCCCGCTCCTAAGGGTGATGGCCTGAACCTGTTCATGTGTCGTGTCAACATAGTTTGCCGGTTTTGGGTTTGGTTGAGGTTGGGCCGGAAATCGCCCTTGCGTTTGTTGAGTCATCAACATCTTGTGGATGTCTTTGACTATCGTATTGGTCTCCCCTTGCGATTGTTCCAGATTTGTAACCCTATTGGTGAGTGATTGAAGATCATTTGTCACTTGATTATCTTCATTAGGCCTCCTATGGGGTGGAAGGTATTGTGCCGGTTGAGGTGCATAGGGTTGTGGTACCGGGGGTGTGGGATACGTGATTGTTTGGCCTTGGAACGGTTGCGGTGGTGCTTGGAAAGGTGGTAGAGGTTGTTGGAAGGGTTGAGGGTTTGAAGGACCCTCTTGTTTCCAACCAAAATTAGGGTGATTCCTCCACCCGGGATTATATGTGTTGGAGTAAGGATTGCTCCTACTCCTTTGACTTTGGTATCCCCCTTGAAATTGTCCCACCGCGTTTACTTGGCCATGAAGGGCTTCCTGTAGCCCCGGTATTACCGAACATGTAGTAGTATCGTGGTCCTGTGTATCACAAACTAAGCATGATACAGGTGTTTCAACCGGTACTGTCGTGGTGGCCTTGGAAGTTTCCAAAGCCTCCAATTTACGAGTGAGTGTCGTGACCCTAGCTTGTAGATCTTCTACCTCCCCCAATTGGTGTTTTACTCCGACATGTGACGTGTTGATGGGCTTATGTGTGAGATTTTGTGCTCCAATGTTGGACCCATCCCTAGCCATGTTAGCATTGGCCCAATCCCTTGTGAAATTGGCTAAATAATCGAAGTAATTATATGCCTCCGTGGGGTTTTTGTCTGGATACGTTCCTGCGCACATTGATTCGACAAACATCTTCAATTGAGGAGTCAACGAAGAGTAAAAGGTATTTATGATGTGTCATTCAGGGAAACCATGATGTGGACATGCGAAAAGTAGATCCTTGAATCTCTCCCAACATTGGAAGAAGGTCTCACCACTATTCGGTGCAAATTGGGAGATGGCACGACGTAGTGCCTTTGTGCGATTTTCAGGGAAGAACTTTTTCAAGAACTCCCCTTGCAATTTATGCCACGTATGTATGGACATAGGCCTTAACGAGTTAAACCACATCTTGGCCTTGTCCTTTAGCGTGAAAGGAAAAAGTTTCAATAGTAAAACCTCCCTAGGACATGAATTATCTTGGAACAGTGAGCATGCGTCTTCGAAATCTTTAATGTGTGTGTATGGTTGTTCCGAATCGTAACCGTGAAATTGAGGCAAGGCAGGTAGCATTCCTGGTTTAATGTTTAGCATGGTCTGGTGTGCAGGAAGTACTATAGCTGACGTGGGGGTTTGCCTTTGGGGATTCATGTAATCCCTCATGGTACGGTTTTGGGTGGCCTCGTCTCCTTGATTACTCCCTCTTTCGAGGTTGTCATTGTTGTCGTCATTAAGGTTCGCCATTGGAATGGGTCCTAGGTCAACAACCAAAGGAAAACTAGGCAAGTCTATTGGACTACGACGAGTGGGTGATGGAGTCAAGTAACCTGGTGGAAGATTACGCAATGGATCGACTCGAACTAGACGGTGTGTGTGATCTCTAAAATAAGAGGACATACATATGCAATGCACACAAAAAGCACGTACAGTCCAACCGAACCTCCAATCTCCTCAGAAATTTCAACTCCGTTGCCCACAAAACAAGTAATTTAACCCAGCCGAACCTCCAATCTCCGCATACAAAGCAATACCACTAATAAGCAATTAGCACAGCTCCTAACCGCCTCTATATCTGCCTCCTAGCTAAATAAATGCCTAGGCCCCTAAAAAGAAAGAAAAACAAATAAATCCTAAGACTAACACAAAAAGTTAGAACAAGGTTACCGATATGGCCTTAGCCGTCGCTTTCCTTGTTGTGATGGATGGATGGCGAAGCAGTCCGTTGGCTTTCGCGTGGACTGAGGTTCGTGTTTGAGCACGCCTCTTGCGGTCCTTTGTGCGAAAATATGCTCCCCGGCAACGGCGCCAAAAATTGCTTGAACGCTACCGAGTTAGATGGTGCTCAACGGCAAGTGCACGGGTCGCGGTGCAATATAGAATCTCGAAAATACGAGTATCGTCCCTCGAGGAGCAATGCCAAGGTATTCACAAGAAAACTCTCACACTAAACCCAATCCTAACTTCTATCAACTAATGCTTCTAAAAAGAGAAAAAGAAAATCTTGTGTTTGTTTTTTTTCTTCAAATAAACTAGACTATGTTTAACTAATAAGAGCAACTGAAATTAAATAAAGCTTTATAAAGAAAAAGTCTCAGGATCAATTGATCGGATTAGTCGAGTTTCTTGGAATCCCGATGAAGGTTTTTATATATAAGTCAAACCCTTCGACTACGTCGTGAATCTCGGATTCGGAAGATTTAACTTTGTAACCAATACTTCCCTCAATCTTCAACTACTAGAATAATTCAAATTGTTATAATCAAGGACGCGCATCATCGATTCATGCAACACGTATATGGAGCCCGACTCACGCATAAACGTTACAAGGCAGCGTCTATACTGAGTGCGGTATTCACATGTACGGGGTACCGAACATAATAGGGCGCCCAGGTTTTCGAAAGCATCTAGAATGAAGGAGAAGAAGGAGAAGAATAGAAATTAAGAAGATGTGGCAATGAATTCAACCTTACCTCCATTGATCATCCTTGATCCCCGATTAATCTTCACAATCGATCCTGAGTTGAGATATTTAGCCGCTCATGGCCATGGATAAACAAAACATTGTATTGAAAACGTTGGAGAATGTGAAAGCTATGAACAAACTACAAATCTGGAAGTAAATGTAGTAAAGAGAAATTCTTGATCACAATCTTGAGTTTGAAACAATAAAACTTGAATTTTTGAGTTTTAATTACAAGAATAATGATAAACTTAATTACTCCTCTGAAACTAGACCAAAAAGTGATGAAAAACCCTAGAAAAACGTCCCTCCTCCTTCAGAAAATCGAAGAGGTATATATATACATCACAGCAGAGTCCTAGCAGGAATAGGAGATCCAAGCCAAAAATCCTTCTTAGCGTTCGAACCCTCTTCAGGGCGTTCGAACGCTCAGCAACACGAATCAACTTTTTTCTTCTTATGGTTCGAACGCCCAACTCCCCTTATAATTAGGGTTCGAACCCTAAGGCCTGAACATACTCATTTATTCAACCAGCTTCTGATGGTTCGAAATCCCATATGGGGCGTTCGAACCCTAAGATAAAAAAGACATTTCTTTTAACTTTTGCTAGCCATGTTTCGAACTCCCTGTTTCTTCCTATTTTCATAGTTCGAACCCTCAGTGTATTTTCCTTCAATTCTCAGCTATTCTCACCTTCACTTCTTTATAGCTCTGCTCAAGACTTTTGGAGTCCATTTCTCGAAATGCTCGTTAGACGTGAACTTGCATAACTTTGCGAGATCTTTCCAATGAAACGTCTTCTATTCCATTCCGAGCTACGGAGGATAAGTTGCACGTTTCCCAAGATAAATCCCAGCAACGGCCCTCGATATGCGTGCCCGCACTCTAGATCACTTTTATGGCTCCAAACCCTCTTCTTTATCAATATTTACCTGCAATAAACTGAAAGTATGATTCTCAGTACAATATACACTAAAGAAGGCATAATTAACCTAATCTACAGCTAATTTAGGTCAGTTTAGTTGCATTGAACTGCACTTATGCAGCTCAATCACTCGCAGAGCCCAAAAACCCATATCCTGACGCCATATACTCCTTTACCAGAAGAAGGAAGACACTTCACAATTTCCCTACTTTTATCGGTTGCCCTAAGGTATACTTTCCAACTATCACGACCAACTTTGCACAAAGTGTAGCAGAAATCAAGATTAGCAAGCCTTAGGTTAATGCCTAAGATTCGGTTCAGCTCAAGCGTTCCCATTACAATCCGATAGGCATTTGGGCTGACTTTGGCAGGACATTAATCGTGGTGTTGAAGGAATTTTACAAGAAAAGGTGTAGGGGAAATCTAACTCCACCCTCTACGATGGTAATTATAGGGAAGTGCATCCCCCTACTAGTTTCCTCCATCATGTAATCGTCTGAGTTGACTAACTCTATGCTGACCTGGTGGGCAATATCATATCTAGCCTTAAAAGCAGTAACAGTCGTCGGACTATTTACAAGCTTCCTAAGGCGAACCGCCATTAGGGGACGACCGTAGAAATTAAGGCAGAAAAAGAGAAATACAAAGGCGTGAAAGACTTATAGTTTTTAGGGCAGGAGCTGCTCTATTTCACACCAGGAAGCTTAAGCCAGGTTCAAATATGGAGAGTGAATGTGGAAGCGCCTAATTTATAAAAAGCCATGCCGTCGGTTCAGTAGCGGCCATCATGACGCTTGAGCCAACCGTCACCTCGAAAGACCAATCGACGCGTCCCTTCGGTTTCAGGGCTTGTATGAGACGTCCACATGTCACGAAATGAGGGGAAGGCGAAAAGACAACCTACAAATGCAGATTTCAGCCCTTATCTATACGGGGTGCAAGAGTTGGGGGCAATTGTGGGTTCAAAAGAGCCAAACCCAAGACCAAGAGAAGCCAACCTAGTAAGATCGGCTCATGAGTGCCGACGTAGCAGACAAAGCCCCTGCTGATCAGAGGTGGGGACCAAAGTGGCTGGTCCATGAATTCTAATCTAAAAGGTACTAGGACTAATGAAGCATGTAATACAAGTCCTATTCCTAAGTGAATTAGGACAAACAAAAGATAAGTCCAATGCATTAAACCGACTTTATCAACAAAGATTCTTAGGAGGAAAGTAACTCCAAATTTCAAAGGTAACATGACATTCCGAAGACTATAAATGCCCCCATGCACTAAATATGTAATGTACGTTCATTTGAGTTCTACCTTTTTAATATTTTATTTGATTCATTGTGATTAAGTTTGCTAATTTAATTATCGGAGTACCTTTGACCCAAAAGAGGTTAAGACATTCTCATCGTCTTCTCCTCTTATAGATTGTTCGTGCTCATCAATTCAATTTCCAGAGTTCAATCAGGTCTTATTAAAAATTCTACCTACAATACCCAACCACCTCCTCTTTGTCTCTCCCTCTCACCACTGCACAGCCCATAACAACCCCATAGCCCACCGTTGCAACACCATTCAACTCCCTCCATCCTCCCATGACTACGTAGCCCAACCACCACCAATACTATCAGCTTACATCCCTCTGCCACTCTCTTCCTCTCTCGAACCAACCACTTCGACACTTGTCACCCTCTCCCCCATGTCCATCACAAGGTTCGTAGCCTAACCCAATTGGCCATCACATATACATAAATCAACACGCATCCACCCATGATGACCACCCCTACGCCTCGTACGCATCCGTACACAAACAGAAAATCATGATTGTAAACTTCTAGAGGGAATGAACTTCCATAAATTTCTACACTCTTTCTAACCGCAAGGACCACAAACCCACCCTATAAGGCTTAAGGATCATGATCACTTACGTCTGTATTGGATTTATGGATACTTGTATTAGCGGGAGTTCAATATATTAAATGAGTACTGTACATTCTATTCATTTCAAAGCACGTGCCTAAATCTCAAATATTAGTCCATAAGCAATCACACTTCATAAGCATTTTAAGTTGTCATAGCTAGATGACACTATACAATTGCACACAATTGCACATAAATGTATTCATACAATAAAATGATGATGATTCGTTGAAGGACACTTGACTAAAAGGTCACAAGAATGAGGTATGGTGCCAATTCAGGGTTTCAGCTAAAATCGATCTTTGGTCTCCGGTTTGAAGTTATCGGAGCATAAATGATGTCGATAACCAAACTCCATTTGGGTCATTGGAAGGCAATTACTGTTGATGGCCAAACTACGAAAAAGTCATCGGAAGGCGATCGGCATTGATCGTTGGACTGCGGTTAAAGTCATCGAAAGGTGATCGTTATTGATCACCCTACTCCGGTTATAAGTCCTCAGAAGGCGATGGTCGTCGATCGTCTGACTATAGTTAAAGTTATCGAAAGGTAATAGTCGTTGATCGTTGAACTCTGATTAAAGGTCTTTGTGTTGATAGCTAGGTGTGCAAAATGGGTTTTGTGATTATGAACTGCGGAAAGTAGCTGAGAGGCCACAATGATTCATTTGATTAGGTGCTCACTTATATAATATCTATGGAGTTAGTCCACAAGCTGTGACGATGGAAAATGATATGATTCACTAACGGTTGTTCATTCGGTAACGTGGTTATGTAATTTAGATGGGTCAACTGGATGAGTAACATTGCAGGGAGGCATAGGTCACGTGCATAAGGCTCGCGAAACCGGCGTATATGAGCGTAGATGTACATATCAGACAGTGTGCACGATTCTGAGAGTTGTAAAAATGCACGTGTCACATGTGTAAAGGTACATAGAAACTATGTACAAGATTGCGGATGTGCGGATCCGATAGTGAGCAACGTTCTGGCTAAAATCAGGAGCTACAATTGTTGGATGTTCACAAGAAAGCTTCGGATAGAAAATTGAGACGGTTGCCGACATAAGAAGGTAGCCGCCACTTACACGCGTCTCTTTCACTTTGGTTGGTTGAAGGTGGTAATCTTTCCTCTTGTGCTTGAGCTGGAAGAGAGGTGGAGTCATACCAGTTGGCAAAGTGGTGAATTTTGTAGGGCAAAGTGGAGTCACAACGAGCGGTAGCATCGACATCAACACTTGGCATCTTCAAGGTGATTTGTCAAATTCAAGTCATGATGAAAACTGTTGACTGTGTGTCCATACAAATATTAAGTTGTACATATATCTAAGTAGGTTGGCGGAGTTCAGAATCCATGTGTAGCTTTTTTTTAGGCATTAGGATTTCTCAGATTTGTGTAAATTCTAGGATTGTTTTATGTTGTGTTTAGATTAAGAATTTGTTGAGAAAAAAAAAGAAAAAAAAATATAAAATTATATCATATATTTGATTATTAGAGAAAGTGAAAAGTAAAAGAATATAAAAAAATAAGTAAGAATTTAAAATCTCTCATTTTTTTTTTCTTCTCGTTTTTACTTGATAAATTTGAGTTCCCAACATAGCATTAGAGATAGCATCCCAACTGGAGGTTGTGTCTGGGCTTGGGACTATGTTTGTGCTTGAGTTAGGGACTAGGGTTGGCTTTCAGGCATGGGTCTAGCAGGGAAATGCAGCCTTGTATCTTACTTTTCATTCTAAAAATGTAAGAAATATGTAAAAAAAAAACTTCACTTTCGTGTAGAAAGAGTATTGAAATTTTTTTAAATGAGTAATACTATACATAAACAAATTTATCAATTTATTTTTGAGTAATGCTATACAACCAGAAAATTTATACTGAATTTATCACCAAAATGATGTATCTAAGTTGTGGTCCTATCACTTCATAATAAAGAACCCATCAAGGTGTTGTTAATTACAAAATTGTCATTGTCACAATATTCTGGTACAAAATTCTGTACAATAGTTTTGGAAGAATAGCATTTTTCTTTATTTTTTTCACCCATAAAACATAATGCAATGGGACCCACATTAATGAATGCATGTGGAACTCCATTCACTTTGTGTTATTTAGGTAAGAAAGTGGGTTTAAAATTGATTTATGCATAGGTATTTTTTTTTCAAATTTGTTACAAGAAATTAAACTTTTTTCTTCAATATCTTTGTAGTAAATTCAAACCAATAGCATAAATGACAATATTTTTTAATGAAAAAGCACCCCCCCCCCCCCCCCCCCCCCCCAAAAAAAAAAAACCCCCCGCAAAAGGAACAAAAAATAGAGATAGAGAGAGAAGAAGAAGAGCAAGGGCAAAACTAAACCTTTTGAACTTGTCACATATATTTATCAAAAAAAATTCGAAGGATTTAATAGTCCTACAATAACCAGTATGACTCACTACTATTTTTTACCTTCAATTTTCAAATTGCAGAATTCACTATGCACAAAAAATAATAATAATAACAAAGAATAAAAAAAAGAAAAATTTGGAATTCCACTTCTGCACTCCCAAAGAAAAAAAAAAAAAAAAAGCTCTACCAAAGACCTTGCCATCATCCCACTACATACACTCTGTCCGACATCATCATACTGCCACGTTATCACCTTGTACGTGGCTGCCTCTTTATGCCCTCATTGTTGGACAATCACAAGGATTTTCTTCAACTTGGGCAAACGAAATTCCTCACATCATGTGTATTGGGATAGCATATTAAGCTATTATGTATTAAAATTGTATTAATAAAATTTTTAAACTTTTTCTAAATTTTAAGCATCATTCATGATATTACTATATTATAAAAGATACTCAAACCAAAAAATATAAATATAAATATATGGTCTAATGTTATTCAGCCAGCCACATGCACAAGGCAGAAAAGTTCCTCTAGCCTAGGTTGGATGAAATGCTTGTCCGTTGAAAAACACTATTTTTTTTACGTTGTATTTGAATTAAAGATTTGATGATGGAAGAGAAAAAGAAAAGAAAAGAAAAGAAGATTCTTCTTTCATTTGGTCTCTTTTTCACTCACCTTTTCCTTTTCTTTTATTTTTTCCTTAATAAATTTGGATTCCCAACACAATATGAAAATATTTGTAAAGAAAATTTAACCATATTGATATGGTAATGGCACTTTATAGTGAAAAGTTATAATGATAGACGTTTTATTTTAAAGTGAAAAGCTATAATGATAGATGTTTTATTTTAAAGTAAAAAATTTTCATTTAATTGCATTATTTTGTACAAAAATTTATATGAATTTTTTTGTTTTATGGCAGTACCCTTGTAACATCCAATTATCCTCCACCATTTTGATCACTACCATCTCATTGGCTTTCTTCTTGCGATGGATATTTTCATACCAAAAAATAAAAAATAAAAAACAAAAAAGTCAACACATTTCATAGGACAGAGACATCAGGCATGTGACCCCCACAACTAATACCACATATGATATGGTTTGACCCTTTGTTTCTAATGCACAAACTCAATTTCGGCATTTCTAAGGCAGCATGTGATGCCAAAGTTTGGCTAGAAGAAGTCGTTTCTCACGCCAAGAAGGAAGGCCAATGGTGTATCACACGCTGCACTGTTAATTAGACAACCGGCCGATACTGTACAAGGCCGATAACCATAGCCCCCTTATGCCCAAATTCACGCAATCTACGAGGAAAATGGTTTCACAAGACATTCAAACATTGTGTTTCTACACTTAACAGGTTGAACTTAAATATAATGAGACGTGTAACGGTAGCAACATCAGCTCCGTAAGTTAAGAAATATATATATGTTTTTATTCTTCCCTTTTATTGATTACCGTACTGGTTATAGGTTTTTTTTTGTCAAACAGGAAACAGCAGATTACAAGGGAACCATAGATATATGAAATCTCACATGAATACAATCGAAGAACAAACATTAATATGTACTCCAACTGAATATATACATATATTTCGAAATGACATAATGCAGGCTTAGAAACATTAATAAATTTGTTTTGGGAATTTCGAAAAACATCTTCTAAAATACGATCTCTCTCCTAAAAGCATATGCGAAGTAACAAGTTGCCCCATTTAAGCTTTAATCCAGCACACTCCAACTCAAATTTCATTTACGGACAAAGCAACAATAATTAAGACCTCTCTCTCTCTCTCTCTCTCTCTCTCCCCATATATGTAACGCATTCTTCTTTCTCTATTTATGAACCAGCTAACTTGCACTCTTCATCTCATCCTCAACCATATTCATACAGAAAAAAATTAAACAGAATAACATTACCTTAAATTCTCTCTCACAGCACAACCCAATGGCCTCAGCCTCACTCATTTTCCATGTTAAGTATTTGTTTCTTTCACTTATTTTCTTCTTCATGAGCTCAGTAAACTCTGCTCAAGCAATAACTCAAAAAAGCATTATGATAAATCAATTTCTCAGTGTCCATAATGCAGCTAGAAAAGCCGTTGGAGTGCCACCACTTAAATGGGAGCCGAAGTTAGCTACATACGCTCGTGTCTACTCAAATGAAAGGCGTAAAGACTGCAGGTTAGTGCACTCACCAGGTTTCGGGTATGGAGAGAACTTGTTCTGGGGGCAAGGAAGACGTTGGACTGCTAAAGATGCAACGGCTGCTTGGGTGGCCGAGAAGCAGTGGTACCATTATGACGACAATTCCTGCACTACTACCAAGGATTGTTCACATTATACCCAGATTGTATGGCGCACGACAGAGCGTGTTGGTTGCTCTAAGATCATCTGTGATAGCGGTAATACTTTCATAGCTTGCGAGTATTATCCCCCAGGGAATTACATTGGAGAAAGGCCCTACTAAACCGGCTCATCACTTTGTGGATTGGAACAAATTCTAAATTATTTGTCATGTGACCTTTTATAATACATGTATTATGTGGCTCAAAATTGTGGATTTGAATTCTTTACATTTCATTATCAATGAACTAGATATAATCTTATCACATGTCTCATTAAAACTACGTTATTTTGTATTAAAATTTATTTTCTTATATATAATTATAAAATCATTTATTTTTAAATAAATTTCATGTCAACTCATTTGAACTCTTTATTTTTATGTTAGTTGACGTGTCAACACCTTAATCAATGGAATAGAAATTTTTATTTCAAATCATGATTTGGAATTGAGAGAATTCAAACCCCAAAATTGTATAAATATTTATAAAAAGAAAGTAAAAATAAAGTGGATTTGAAGTGTTGCACTGATGTCGAAGTAGAAGTAGAACTCCTATTACTGTTATGGTTATTCCTATAATTTAATGTTATTTTTACTTATTACTGTCATTTGCTTTTGAAGCGTGACAAACAGTACAGTTCCAAAATTTCTGATTGACCAGATGCAGACTTAGAATTCTGGAAAATCCTGTTTTGTCTCAAGAGGGGATAATCATCGTTTGAGATAAAAACTGGGGCATCATATTAATACGAGTAACAGGGGCCATAGAATGCCAAGATGAAATTTTTTGCTTTGTTAAAGAGTTAAAGATAAAAATTCTCTTGAATTATGGAAGGTCAAGATAAATTTTTTCAATTCATATGGGGGTTAAGGATTTAAGATAAAAATTGAATTTTGGAAGCTCTAAGGAAAATTTTTAAAATTTTTGGAGGGCCCATATACCCTTTCTTATTATAAATTATACTAAAAAGTAATAGGATTTAAATAAAATTTCGTTAAAATAAGAGGGCTGTTGCCCCACGGTTGAAGCATAGGTCTGTCCCTAAATGCAGGAAAAATAGATTATGATGACAAACACTACTTTACTAACTTAGGTTATTGATATATTCACTCACTACGTGTCACTATTTAATAGAGATTATCGTTGAGTATTCAGTACCACATTACCACTAGACTTTTTTTTTTATTTATCTTTCATCATTTAAGCCACATATGGCACTCTTGAGAGGCGCACTCATCTTGGGACACGCAAGCCAATTATGAGCTACATGCTCCCAAAGTCCGTGCATTGTGTTTTCGCTTCGAAGGTGCGTTAAGATTCAGGTTAGCGTTCTCTGCTTTGGTGTTTTTTGGGGCGTGGTATTGCCCTGGCCCTCTACTTCTTGTTGGCCTGAACTTCGAAGGGTGATTGTCGTGGATCATCGGAGTTCGAATTAGGTCATTAGAGTCCAACCGATATGGGCGTTGGAAATTCTGTTCAGAATTTTTTAAGTTTACGTTTAGGAAGAAGGTTTCCATATCGTCTCCGCAGTTTTATTTCCTATTCTTAACTAATGTTAGTGGATATGTTGCATGTCAAACCCCTATCTTAGGAGTTCGAGATCTACTAACTAATTTCACCCTTTGTAGATGGAGTAGTGATTTAATTGAAAAAGGAAACAAGAAAAGTCTGTTTTATACACTTCTGCCTTTGTAAAGGACAACAATGAGCAAGGCATAAAAGGAAAGGATAAAAGGTAGCAAATGTTGCAAAAGATGAATAGGAAAAATAGTATAAGTATTTCATTTAGTTATTCCTTTTCTTTTTTTCTTTTTTCATATCCAATAGTGATGACCCACATAAGGGGTAGCCCATTACATTTCTAAACAGTAAAGATAATATTTAGCTTACACATGATCTACTAACATACTGAAAATCACAAGTATTCAATTGTTCCATAAGACTCCAATTTCCTTGAAGCATAACCTTAACCTCCCAAGATATGATACATTTTGTTTTTGCAGGGTATTGACAATTAGCTGAGCATTCTTAGCATCTCTTAAGTTTGGAGTTTTAATATGACCATTTGACCTTATTACGGTATTCTGCAAGTGCCCATAACGGGCATATAATCCTGTAGGCTGCATAATGTTGCATGCAGTTCTTCATGAAAACCCCAGTAAGTTCCTACAATAAATATATGATCAAGTAAGAGAATGTCGGAAATAGAAGACTGGTTAAACAAAAAGATAAGGAGAGTAAATTTTAAAGCAGTATAGTCTAATGAAGTAGGCCTTAATTTATACAATTTGGAAGAAAATGAATGACAGAGACTAAAAAAAAAAAAAAGAAGTATGTCTGCTGGCTGTTGAATTGTAGTTTGGAGGATGCAACTTTTTTTTGCTTTTGTTTCGCTTAAGAATTCAGTGAAGCTTCATTGCAAAACAAAAAATGAAAAAAGAAAACTAACCTCGACTTTTTTTTCTTTCTTTTTTGGTGATGGATGCTAAAGTTGGCTACGTTATCGAATTAGTTACCTGTTGGGGGAAATCTCCATTTTCCATTTGTGAATTGATCAGTAATTTTGCAGCGCGATGTAGAGGTGTTGGGTCTCTCTCAGCCTAGTTACAATTCAAAGAATATAATTAAGCAAACCAATAATATAAGCACAAATACTATTACTCTGTTTTAGAACGGGAAATTTTACCTGACCGGCATGAATTAGACCCATCATAGCCCATGACGTCTGCACCAAATTGGATCGGTTGTCTTCTAGTGGTACATATTTCTGTTTTTGACAGAGGAGAAATTATGTTTTTGTACGAGGAAGATTTAATTTACATTGTATCAACCAAGAGAATTTCTTAGGAATTTAACCTTTTGGGGACAAGAAAGGTAGCTCTCTCCCCAGCCCCCATCATCTCTTTGCGATGACAGCAAAAATTGAACACCGTTACGAATGGCTGCACAATTGTAGTAGGTCTTCCCTGCTGCTACCAATCCTCCTAGTGCAAACCATGTGCCATAAGTGAAGCAAACACCCCAACTCCCATACCTAGACATCCACATTCCAGTATGACAATGATCTTTAGTTGCTCATGAAGTGAAAGTGGTATACTAAAATACTGGGAAAAAATAAAAGAGAGTTAGGAACATACCAGGACCCATCTGGCTTTTGGATATCTTCAAGAAAACGAGCTGCATTTGCAATGAAAGATTCAATCTCCTTCTTTCGGTGTCCAGGATGTAATCTCATGAATAAAACAAAAGTTTGGATTGATGCGGCTGTGCATTCTACGTACTCATGTTCAACAACAATATCCGCGAAAAACTCTGTGGGATTAAGAAGCTGGGAAAAAGGAAAACCAAGGTGGAAAAAAAAAACAATTCAATCTTCTCGTTCATTAATGTTTGAATTTCCAAATCAAAGAATGTGACTTAGTACTGCCAAATGCATTAGTAGATCTTACCTCTAACCAGGGCCCTCCTTTTGCTGGCTCCCAAGCTGTTATACCTCCATTTTTACTCTGAAAAGATTGACAAAAATTTTCATAACCTTTTTATTAAGCCTTTTATTCAAGATGCTTTAACAAGCAAGAAATTGGAGAAATCATACTTAAAGCAAATTAAAGTAAGCATTACCTGTAATGAAAGAATAACATTCACAGCATCATACAACTGGTCGGGTTCCTGTCTTTCACCAACAATTTTTGGTGACAGTTGAGACAGTAACAGACAACACTGCCAAGAGAAAGAATTCATTCATAGGAACAAGATGTTATTTACAAAGCTCAATTTTAGCTTGAGATTGTACATCAAAAAAAATAATAATAAAAAAAGAAGAAAACATACCTTAAGCCCTTCTGCTGTACAGTCTGAGACTTGCCAACCATGATCTTGATCAGAGAAAGTCCAAGATCCTTTAGAAATATGCCTGAACATTTTTTTGAAATCACCAGACGGGTTGTCCTTGACCTTTGAAATTTAAGGATAAGAGAAGCAATGCAGAATGAATTGTGATATTAGAAAATAAATTCAAAGAATTATGAGTAAATTTGTGAACTAAATAAACCTGTGATTTCTTTATGAAATCATGCCCTCTTTTAAGAGTTTCTCCTGTTTCCTCTGGTAGATTACAAGCCAATACTGCCTGAACGGCAAAACCTGTGTCCCATAGCTGACTGCCAAAACTCTGCAATGAAATCAAATCGGGAACATATAAAGGTTATAGAAATAGCAGGGTCTATTATAGAATCATTGGTATTTTAAAGAACAGAGATATATTATGAATCTCCATAGAAACTGATAACTAAATTTCCGAATTCTTACAACTTTCATTACCCAAAATTTGTGACTTTCCAAATTTTACTTTCTTTGTTTCTTGGCATTTACACACAGCTTACGCGAGATTAAAATTAGAAGATGGGCTCTTATATACCTGCATCTTCATTCCATCTTCAGCCACCCAAATGTAATCTGGGATCCTTGCAAGATGCTTCTTAAAATAATCGCCGTTCGGATCTTCTACCCAACAAGAAAGCATGCATAGCACCTTCTCAACGCATCCAATGGTAATGTATCGACTGTTTTCATCTTCATAATGGATGTAATCCATTGTCGCCTGAAGTGCTTTCCCTCTCAATTTGTTGAAGGGCCAGCGCGTAAGTAATGGCTCCGTTAATATGTAAAGGCTATCCCACAAGAAATCCTGTATTAGAGGATGTGGGTAATACAAATCTTCCTGCAGTAGCAGACTTTCATTAGATCATTTTGTTTCATCTGCATTATAATCTATCTCTATTGGTCCACATGACAAACCTTTGCGCATAAATGTCGGACTGCCCTCCAATTAATTTCGTCGTAAGGTTGAGTATGAAGCTCTTTCCTCAACTGAAGAACAAGGTCTGTAATTGGTCCAACAAATCTCTTCCCATATAGGTATGACATTGGCATGTAAACCATCCGACAGTAGCACCACATTTTTGCTGCATCCAAGTGAAAATGAGTTAAAAATTCATACTCTCTGAAAACTTGTTACAGACAACTGTTTGCACTCACTACACTTTTTACACATACAAGAGAGTAGGATCCACTCTCATTTACGTAAGGGTGTGGTACTACTTTTGTATCTCCGCAGGCTAAGAAAATTTTCCGGAATTTTTTTTCTTTTTGGTAATTATTTAATTTGTTGGTGTCTTGTTTGAAATTCGACTCCACACTAACTTCATACTATCTGTGACTAGGTTTGAAGCTTACCCAGAAAAAATTTCATGTTGAGTATAAGGTTGAGTTTATACTTCTCTAAATTCTAGAAGGTTTATGGCCAGACAGAATTTCTTGGATAACTCTGTAATTATAAAGTGTTTGATAACTCCTTTAAGTGGTTAAGTCTTATGCATGTATTATAATCAATTTAATTTGAGAGATTACTTACAAAGAGGTCTGAGTTGTAACTCAAATGGATATATTTTATCCCTAAATGCTTTTTGTTTTGTTCCTTTTTTATTTTCCTTTATCTTTTTCATTTTGGTGTCATGAGCAATATAAATTTGTTGTCAGCTTTATCAAGTTATTTGGGTACAATGGTGATGGGCTACAAATATCTGGTAATTTAGTTTAGACGCAGGTCAAATGCCCCTTCAATTATAAAAGTAAAATTTCAGTATAATCAAACAATATTGTTCTTAAACCACCCAAATTTACCTGGATGCATGGGTAAATAAGAAGGAAGAACCCAGAACTCTGGTGGCATGAGGTTGCAGCCTGACCAATCAAACAGACCAAATATCTACACAGCCAATAAGAAAACAAATAAGCACAATATGATTGTTTTTAAAAAAATAAAAAAGTCAAAAAGTCAAGAGTATCTTGATCTAAACTGCAATTAATATGAATATAAACTGCAATTAATGTGAATATAAAGCTAAATTAATCATACGTACTGAAAGCCAAGTCTTTCCCCAAGAGGGTATTGCAACAACACCACCATGATCATGGATCCATTTCCGGGCTCTTTCAACGGCGTTGTTGAGTCCGCCGGAGGGCCCCTCTCCTAGAACACGCATGCAAATGTAGTTCAGTACTGTACAAAACATGATGCTGTGGCCCTCTATATGGAATCCCCAACCTCCATCCTCATTCTACACAATCAGTAAAAAAACACAGTTTAAAGTTAAGGCTATGCATACCTATTATCAAAGCAATCAATATCCTGATTATTAAGTATATAGTACAACCGATCAATGCACTAGTTACTCTAACCAAAGTCACACTTATTTTGACAATAGCCGCTGCTGCCTAAAATTAGTGCTTACTTGGTGGTTGTATATGTATCGAAGAATCTCTTTTTTATGTTCAGGTGAAAATATGTTGTCCAGATGCCCCATTATGTACAAACACGTGACCTGCATTTAGCATAAAAATTTGAAAAATTCGTGGTCATATATATATATATATATGCTTTACATGAGTTGAGAGTGAAAATATCATTAATGGAAATTGATGCATGGGAACAAACCAGTGGAGGTAGGAAGAATAAGGGACCGGCATTCTCGGCAGGCCAGTGCCCATCCTTGGCCTGCATGGCTGAGAAGAAGCTTACCGCCCGCTTCAAGGTGGTGGTTGTAGCCTCGTAGGTTACATCGTCGTTTTCACCAACCTTAACTGGTGGAATAGTTTGTAGGAAATTATTTTCCTTGAGTAACTGCGTATTCACAACTGTCACTGATTAATTAGCCAGAAAAGACAAACTAGAAAAGCAAAGTTAATACTTAATTATCTTGATGGAGAAATTGAGTGAAGAACAAATTAACTACATATATGTATATATATATATTAAATTTGTATATCATTGCGATTGAAAAGAGACGTGTGATCAAAACTTCTTGAGGAAAAATACAAGGAAACAAGGAACATCACATCGTGCGGGAAGGGTCAAACTCCCAACCAATTGGTCATTAGTTCTAGGGAGTTCTGACCCTTTTTTATTTGATCGGGAAAAACATGGAGTTCTTCCCTTCAGAACACCAGTTAAGACCTAACAGTCAATGATAGGTGGTTTTGTCAGTTAATGTAGTAAATTAAAAAATTCATAAATAATTCATGTGCAGAATGGTATAGGTGAATAAGATAATTTCACTTAATACTCATCCCGTCGCATTATTTCAGTAGAATTTTTTTGTACAAATTTTTTAAAAAATATATTTTTTTATATATGCAATTCTACTAGGAGGACAGTTCCGTTATTTCCAAAGAATGGTAATGATTTACAGTCTGTTTGGAACTTGAAGAAGAGAAATGAAGAAGAGAAATAAAAGAAAAGATAACGAAATAAAAGAGAAAACGAAAATTTTTTTTTTCCTTCCCTGTTTGATTTTGTAAAAAAAATAAAAAAAAATAATAGGAAAGAAGAGAGAGAGTGATTTAAAATTTTTCTTCTTTTTCCTTTACCTTTCTCTCTTAGGTAGAATTCAAAAAAAGAAGGGAAAAGATAGAGAAAATTCTTTCCCTTCTCTCCCCTCCCCCAAGTTCCAAACAAGCTGTTGATAGTAATACTTTATTATGTTCGAAGTATTTACAACTGTACAATGACGTAAACATAATGTAAATTTAATAAATTAATAAATTAAACAGGTAAATTATAAAGTTTCAGTTACACTAAAACTATTAGTTTAAAGTGAGTACTCTAATTACTCAATGAACTCCCTCATTTTGTTTCCCACTAATGATAGGAGCACTGGAATCCAATTAAATGGCTAATCAATCTAATGGGTTTTTGTACAATTAGTTCAATTTCCTATTGGAAGTTTGAAATCACGGATATAGATAGCATCACACCAACCTTTTTGTTTTTTTTTTTTTTAAACTTTGAGTGGGCAAATTTACCTATACTTTTGATAGAAAGATGTTAGATATCTGAACTTATCCTATACCCTTTTATTTTGCTCGGACCGTGCTGGGTTTAGCTGCTCCATAAAAAATAAGAAACATGTTTTTTTTTTTTATAAATAAAATGGTAATTAAATGGGATTCATAAACTCTTCGGATTGAGGCCGTTGTTTATTGCTCATGGAGATGATAACAATAGATCATGACTTTGGTTGGCTTCATATCTTCGGAATTCATATAATACATAAAGAAAACCAAAACTGAGTCTGGCTTTCAATTGGCTAGTTAATGATCCACTTTGTTTTTTGTTCCAAGGCAGAGAAGAGTTCGTTTCAAAATAGAAGAACCCTGGCCTGTTCTTTGTCTCAGTTCCGCAACTCCATGATCAGTAGTACTGCTGAAAGAGGAAGGGTGGGGAGAGGGTTCAAGTTTTATTACTCATTATCGACATAAGAAGATTGAGCAATATTATATAGTCCACCAAAGCATTACAAGTGACTAAGAATGCTTAATTTGTAAATTTGTCAGTTTCGACACAAGAATGACAATATCAGTGTATATGTCAAATATCATAGAAATGGCAGAGAGAGAGAGAGAGAGAGAGAGAGAGAGAGAGATGGAAGACCTCCAAGCGGAGAAGAACATCCCCACTAGGCTTGACTCGGGACCGGTTTTGAGTGAAATTTTGGCGAGCCTTTTCTACCTCGGCCCGCTCTTCCGGCGTCCCGTAGTTGGTATCAAACTCCCATATTTGGCGCCCCGCAAAGTTGTTTGTGCTGTATAGGTAAGGCTCGTAAGGGCCACCACCTTCTGCAACCTTTAGCCTCCACATTCTGCTACAAATGTCTTTGTGTAATAACTTCTAATTAATAATCAGAGTATATCATCTTAAATAAACTCTCCTTATTAAGTGCCATAAATTAAAATGTTTTGGAAAACTTCTTCAATATTGGTTCCCACCTTCTGGTCTAAATGATAGTAATTTGAAATGGATGGCTACCACTTCATTAATAAAAAAATTGGCTTCCACGGTATATAAAAGCTTGCCTCCAAAGTGGCAAACAAAAAAAAAGTAAAAATTGCTCGAATGGGACTACATGAATAAAACGGTAATAATGTCTGCGCCCAATATTTAACACAACAAATCCTAGAGAGAGAGAGAGAGAGTGTGTGAGATCTAGAGAGTACCTGTTATGTCCAAAGTGTAATTAGGCACTTGACTGGAGTACGGTGGAAATTGGGTCAGTGTCAAGCACAAATACTTGGAAAGAGGGGGAGAGGGTTGAGATATTCTAGTTTGCCAGAGCGCTAAGTGTGTATTGAAGAGAAGAGAAGCCACTCTATTTATATACAAACAGGAAGAGATATTATTGACGTGCTTCACAAAGACTCCAAAAGCCAGTGTGCTTCGAGTTTAGTACTGGTTCAGTGAAAGTGTAAAATTTGTTTATTACAACGCGTCGTCATGAGCAACATACAATAGGATCTGCTTTCGTTAGTCCAAAAACCAAAACATAGTGTGAGTAGTAACACATGCTTTGATATATTAAATGCTAATGGCATGAGGCCAAATAAGTCCATTGAAAATACTATAAATTGAGACTTTGAAGCTTCTGTTAGGACGTGATATAGAGAGAGAAAGTGAGTTTGTTATATTTTTTTTTTGTATTTTCTTAGCTTTTCCTTGTACCCAAACGCTATTTTCTTCATCAATCAATGAACAATTCTTAATTCTTTATGCTTTCTTCTATGGAATCAAGTAGCTAGACTCCCCTTTGGATGCAATTGTGGAGATCTACCAAGGATTTTCAAAGTCTTCAATGGAGGTATATATGTATCAATGCTCTATCTTATGAATTTCTTCAAATTCATATCAATTGTGTTGTAATTCCTTAGAAAACTTGGATGCATAATTATTTTTGGTAATTTCTATGCATAATTACACAATTGGTATAGGTATTACACAAATTACGATTTGCATCTAAGAATCTTAGCAATTGATCATCAATTAGAACCAATTGAGCATGAATCCCTGCTTATTGATCGTACGTACGGTAGAAGACACCGTACGTACGCTGGTCCAACCATACGTACGGTATCCTCAACCGTACGTATGCCTGCAGCCAGAGACCTAACTTCAGAGAGTGCGTTTTAGCGTACGCTTCAGTGTACGTACGGTACATCTACCACACGTACGGTGAACAGTACTGTACGTACGGTCCCGGCACAATCTACGAGAGTTTTGAAGCTTTATCACCCAAAGATGACGCGATTTTTGTATCTATCATCAGTTATAGATTAGATATTCTGTTAGGACATTATATAGAGAGAGAAAGTGGGTTTGTTATATTTTTTCTTGTATTTTCTTGGCAAATCCTTGTACCCAAACACTATTTTCTTCATCAATCAATGAACAATTCTCAATTCTTCATGCTTTCTTCTATGGAATCAAGTAGTTAGAATCCCCCTTGGATGCAATTGTGAAGATCTACCAAGGATCTTCAAGGTTTTCAATGAAGGTATATATGCATCAATGCTCTATCTTATGAACTCCTTCAAATTCATATCAATTGTGTTGTAATTCCTTAGAAAACTTGGATGCATAATCATTTTTGGTAATTTCTATATACAATTACACAATTGGTATAGGTATTGCACAAATTACGATTTGCATCTAAGAATCTTAGCAATTGATCATCAATTACAACCAATTGAGCATGAATATCCGCTTATATAGTCTAAATCTTTCGAATTAAGGTTCCGCGGAGTGAATCTTTAATTTGAGTTGTAAAACCCTCCATTTAGACACTTGTAGAGAATTGGTAGATTTAATCAATTGTATCCAAGCCCTTAATTAATTAACTCAAACTTAGTATAATTGCTTTCAATTTTAGGTGTAATTAGCATAGTTCAAGTAGTTTCAACCTCTCACCATACAAGAATTTTCAGTCTTATTTTTAGTCTAGTTCCAATTTGTTAATCAATTCATTAATTCATCCCATTTGTTTGGTTGTTTTGGCTTTTGTTACGCCTATATTTGGCTCGATCCTTTGGGTGAATGATAACTGGGGACAACGTGGACGACAAGGTGGCCGTCACGGTATTCATGAGCGGCTTGAGAAGTGGGAAACTCCTCTTTTTCCTATCGAAGAGGCGACCCCAAGACATGACTGAATTGATGCTTCGAGCTCAAAAGCACATGAATGCAGAAGATACAATGAGAGCCAGGCGAGACAATGACGAAGGGAGCAGCTCGCGCACAAAGAAGAAGAGGCCGAGCGGAACCTCAAATAATGAGAGGGAGATGAAGGCGAGCATAACTGGCAACCAGGTGAGGAGCCGGGGAGAAGAGAGAAACGAGCACTATCGCGGTCTAGACCGAACATTCACCCCACTTACGACGAAGTTGAAGGATGTCTTGATAAAGATTAGGGATGACCCGGACCTGAAATGGCCCGAGCCTCTGAAGATGCCCTCGAGCATGAGGAATAGAAAGAGATACTGCCGGTTTCACTGCGATCATGGCCATGACACGGAGAACTGCATTGACCTAAAGCAACAGATCGAGGATTTGATCAAATAGGGAAGACTCAGCCGTTATGTGGCTGGCCGAGAGTGAACACGGGGGGAACGGCGCAGCCCAATAAGGACAGAAACAACCACCCAGCCCATTGGAGAGATAAGGGTCCTTGCCGGAGGATTCGCTGGAGGAGAAGAGTCCTCTTCGGCGAGGAAAAAGCACGATCAGGACATCCAAACCGAAGCGGAAGTAATGTTGGTTGGGGCGACCGACAAGAAACCGAAGATCGAAGGCTCTGCGATCACCTTCACGGAAGAAGAGGCCGCCGAGCTACACCAACCACACGATGACCCCTTGGTCATCTCCGCTGTGATCTCCAACTTCAAAACTTGAAGAATCTTAGTCGACAGAGGAAGCTTGGCCGACATCTTGTTCCGAGGAGCCTTCGAGAAGATGCAGATCGGCCAAGAGAAGCTGAAGCCAGTCAACTGTCCCCTGATCGGCTTCACAGGAGACCGGGTGGTCCTTCTCAGATCCATCGCCTTACCAGTCACCCTTGGAAACGAACTGCACTGAACGACGAAAATGGTCTACTCCTTGGTTGTGGATTGCCCATCTGCATACAACACCATCATTGGTCGAACCGCTCTGAACCAGTTCAAAGTAGTCACTTTCATGTACCATCTTCTCATCAAATTCCTAACCAACACTAGGGTCGGATGCGTAAGGGGCGACCAGAAGGAAGTAAGGGAATGCTACATGGCCTCCCTCAGAGGGGAACACAACAGGGAGACCTTGGTCATTGAAGAGCTCAAGCTAAGAGATAAAGAGGAAGTTAGAAGAGCCGAGCCCGTGGAAGAACTGGAAGACGTCCCGGTCGGGGCCCAAGAGCAGAACAAAACAGTGAAGATCGAAGCTGCCGTAGCTGAAGAGTTGAAGCAGCAACTGTGGAAGTTCCTAAGAGACAACGTTGACGTGTTCGCCTGGTCTCACGAGGATATGCCTGGTATTAACACATGAGTAGTAGCTCATTATTTGAACATTGACCTTGAGGCCAGGCCAGTCAAGCAGAAGAGAAAGAACTTTGCACCGGACAGAAATGATACAGTTGCTGAGGAAGCAGAGAAGCTAATGCATGCGAAGTTTATAAGAGAAGTGCATTACCCCACTTGACTCTCCAACGTTGTCATGGTCCAGAAGTCCAATGGGAAATGGCGAATGTGCATTGACTTCACCGACTTGAACAAAGCGTGCCCAAAGGACAGTTTCCCCCTGCTAACCATTGACCTCCTCGTCGACTCTACAGTAGGGTATGAAATGTTAACCTTTATGGACGCTTTTTCAGGCTATAACTAGATCCGGATGGCCGAGCGCGACCAGGAGCATATAGTCTTCGTTACAAACCGAGGGCTCTATTGCTACAATGTCATGCCATTCGGACTAAAGAATGTAGGGGCAACATACCAACGGCTGGTCAACTTTATGTTCAAATCACAGATTGGGCAGAAGTCTACGTAGATGACATGTTGGTGAAAAGCAAGGAAGCCACCAATCACCTACGGGACCTCGAAGAGACGTTCTAAACACTCTGCAGGTATCAAATGAAGCTTAATCCTGCCAAGTGTGCTTTCGGCGTTGCCTTTGGAAAATTCCTAGGCTTTATGGTTTCACAAAGGGGGATTGAAGCGAACCCAGCAATGATTTAAGCCATCATTGACATGCAGGCGCCTTGGACGACAAAGGATGTTTAGCGCCTGGCAGGGCATGTTGCAGCCCAGAATAGATTCATCTCTCGGTCCACCGACAAGTGTCTTCCGTTCTTCAAAATTCTACGCAAGGCGTTCGAGTGGAACGAGGAGTGCAAAGTAGCCTTCGGTCAACTCAAACAATATCTTGGTTCAGTCCCGCTGCTCAGCCGAACTATCATAGGGGAGGAATTGTTTCTATATTTGGCAGTATCGACGACAGCAATGAGCTCAGCTCTTGTCTGAGAAGAAATGAGGATCCAAAAGCCCGTGTATTACACCAGTCGCGCCTTGCGCGGAGCAGAAGAACAATACCCGAAGATAGAACTCATGGCCCTCACGCTGGTGACTGTAGCTCGGCGTTTGAGACCCTACTTCCAAGCCCACATGATTGTGGTACTCAGTGACCAACCCTTAAAGAACATTCTACATAAGCCAGAGACGTCAGGACGCTTAGTGAAATGGTCTGTTGAACTTAGTCAGTTCGACATCCACTACTGACCCCAACTGGTGATCAAAGGGCAGGTTGCTACAGATTTCATCGCAGAATTCACTAACCCACCCCCTACCACCCCTGAAGCCGACCTACCCGACAACTACTGGAAGTCGACCAGATCGAACGAGCCGGACCCGAATGTTCCAATTGAGATTCTTGATTCACCAAGCATCCAGAGCCTGGAAGTCGACCAGATCGAACCCGAAGCCTCTTGGATGACCCAAATTAGGGGCTTCTTAGAGAATGGAACCCTGCCCAAAGATCGGAACGAGGTGAGGTGGATTCAGTACCGTTCGAGCAGGTACCTCATACAGAACGGGGTTCTTTACAAAAGGGGACACACTATGTTGCTGCTCCGCTGTGCCAATAAGGAAGAGGTAGACTACATAATGCGGGAGGTCCACAAAGGGGTGTGTGGGAACCATTCTGGTGGCCAGTCCCTTGCCAAGAAGATACTACGAACGACCTATTACTGGCCCGCCATGGAGAGAGATGCCCAAGAATTTGTCAAGAAATGTGACAAGTGTTAGCGGTTCACCAACATTCTGAGACTACCCTCTCAAGAGCTGACCCCAATCTAGACCCCCTAGCCCTTCGCCTAGTGGGGGATCGACATCGTGGGACCATTGCCACTCGACAAAGGACAGACGAAGTTCGCGGTGGTGGCGATCGACTATTTCACAAAGTGGGCAGAGGTAGAGGCCCTACCTACGATCACCGAGGAGAAGATGAAGAAGTTCTTGTGGCAGAATATTGTGTGCAGGTTTGGAATCCCCAGGGTCATCATCACAGACAACGAGAAGCAATTCGAGGGCAGACAGTTCAACCAATTGTGCATTGACTTCGGAATAAGCCATCATGCTTCGTTCCCTGAGCATCCTTAAGCCAATGGCCAAGTCAAAGTTACCAACAGGTCCTTCTTGAAGATTCTCAAGACGAAGTTGGAGAAGGCCAAGGGCTTATGGACGGAGGAGCTCCCTAACATCCTTTGGGCCTACAAAACGACGGAGAAAGTGTCCAAGGGGCAGATGCCGTTCTCCCTTAATTTCGGGACCGAAGTAGTTATCCCGATAGAGATCGGCCTTCCCAGCCTGAGGACGACGCAGTTTGACCCTACAACCAATGGCGAGGCTATGAACGTGGACCTAGATCTATTGGAGGAAAAGAGGCTACAGACAGCTATGAGAGTGGCGTCTTACCAGTAGAAGATGCGCCAATATCACAACTCTAGAGTTCAACCGAAAGACTTCACGACCGGGAACCTTGTTTTGAAGAGAGTCAATCAGTCCACCAAAGATCCCAGAGAGGGTAAGCTCGGACCCAATTGGGAAGGACCTTACGAGGTGGTCTGCAATACTAAGAAGGGGACATACAGGTTGAAGAACTCAGAAGGCAAGGAGCTCCTGCACCCATGGCTTGTAAAGCATCTAAGAAAGTACTACTCTTGAAAGGCTCCTAATTGTAATTCTCTAGAATATCAATAAAAGCGACTGTTCAACAATTGCCTACTTGAATCGACATAAAATCTGCCTACTTACGTGGAAACGACATTGAATCTACCCGGCCCTTGTGCCGAGCATAGCTAGACGACCTTAATGGCAATGGCATTGAATCTGCCCGGCCCTCGTGCCAAGCAGAGCCAGACGGCCTTAATGGCAATGGCATTGAATCTGCTTGGCCCTCGTGCCGAGCAGAGCCAGACGGCCTTAATTGCAATGGCATTGAATCTGCCTGGCCCTCGTGCCGAGCAGAGCCAGACGGCCTTAATTGCAATGGCATTGAATTTACCTGGCCCTCGTGCCGAGCAGAGCCAGATGGCCTTAATTGCAATGGCATTGAATTTGCCTGGCCCTCGTGCCGAGCAGAGCCAGACGACCTTAATGGCAATGGCATTGAATCTGCTCGGCCATTGTGCCAAGCAGAGCCAGACGGTCTTAATGGCAATGGCATTGAATCTGCTCGCCCCTCGCGCCGAGTAGAGTCAGATGGCCTTAATGGCAATGACATGGGATCCACTCGGCCTTAATGCCGAGCAGAGCAGATCCATAGGGCCTTGATGGCAATGGAAAAATATGCTCAGTTCGCGAGATCGAGTAGATCCATGGGGCCTTGGTGGCAATGGCACTGTATCTGATCAGTCCGAGCGACCGAGAATATCCACAAGGCCATTGTGGCAACGACCAAAGGCGAAACCAACCACGCAAAGACAAGAAGAACCATGCAAGCATCCCACGAGTTATCCCAGCAGAGCACTCATTACACAAACTAGAAGTAAAGGAAGAAGCTTTCATTAATATGGCAAAAAGTATAAAGGCAAAATGCGCCTTTTCAAAAAAAAAAAAAAAAAAGGAGGAAGAACGACAACGATTAGCAAAGCAAAACAAAGGAGGGCCCAGACCACGTACATAATTGAGCCTGCTCAACAGTTCGTCCCTCCTCGGCAGCAACTCACGGAGCCTCTTCGCTCTGGGCCCCCGCAGTGGCCTCCTGCTAGGTCTCGACAGTCAGGACTTTTCCAACAATGTTCTAGACTTCGTCTGCCTGATCTATGGTATCCTGACCATCTATAGGCAGGACTTTATCAAGGGGGTCCAGACCCGAGAAGTCCAAGTCAAGATATTTCTTGGACGCTTTCTTCCTGGCTGTCTTGAAGCCCAAGTGAAAAGTGGGCTCCAGTAGCTCCTGGAAGTCATTCTCGTCCTTAAACTCCTAGATGGCCTTAGCCCTAACCTTCTTGAGCTCTTCGCCGAAGGCCGCTACAGTCCTCTCCAGCTCATGCCTTTTGGCCTCCTCGACCGTGAAATTCAGCAGCAGCTTGTTAGCCTGCCTCGCGAGCCTTTCGTTGTCGGCGCAAGCTGATTAGAGCTCTTCCAGAGCAAAATCCCTCTTGGCATGGGCGGTGGAGACATCACCCTTCAGCGATTGGACCTCCTGGATGAGCGCTGAGCTGGTCACCTTCTCCTCTTGAAGGGCCTTCTCCGAAGTCCCCATAGGGTGCCCTAGAGCCATGACTTTGGTAAGAGACTAAAAATCAAACAGTTGGAAGTTAAAAGACTGCGTACAGGCCGAGGAAAAACAGAATGACAACAGCACAGGGGCTCACCTTAAATAGATCATGGTTTGCATCCCTGACCAGCTGCAACTTTGGATGCTTGCTCAGCCTCGTGATGTCCAAGGGTTTTATTGCCTCTGCCGCCCTCTCCCAGGCCGTGTCCGAGTTGTCTATAACATTGGTTAGGGCAGAAGCAGCCGAACTGGCACGGGCCTGGGAGTCTGCCGGCACAACGGCACTGCGCCTCGGCTGAGATCCCTTCGTATATCCTGGAGGGGGCCTAACGACCGCAGAGACTTGGCCCTTCCCATTCTGGGGGGACGCCTTTTTAGGAGGAGGAGAGGGGAGCTCTTTCTCTGCGGCGGTATCCTCGGCGGTCTTCTGGCACTTGGATCTTGAGGCGCCCGCCACTGCCGCCCTCTTCTAGGCCAAGTAATTGATATCAAAGCTCATCGCCTCTGGCTCGGGAGTTGGCTGAGGTGCTGGAAGATCGGACTAGGCTGCTACGGGATCAACCTGACCAACAACAGGAGACTGGTGATCTGCAAAGAGAAGTCATGAAAGTCAGACAAGGATCAACATAACGAAAATAAAAATTTACTCACTCCTCTCACGTTTTGAGGCCAAGGCCTCTCTAGTCGGTTCGGGCCCCAAGAGATACTTGGCGAGCGCATCTACAGTCACCAGGTCTTTTGTAGTTCGAAACTCATACTCTTGAACCTTCTCTATAGCCACCTTATGCTCCGCAGACAGAAGGGGCTTAACCCGACCTGACCTCCGTAGGACACCTAAGTCAGAACAGACGACACTTGAAACAAACGAAAAAGGGAAGACTCGAGGAAAAGAATATACCCTTCTTACTCGGGTGACCCCATTGTCTGGGGATCCGAGCAGAGAAGTCTGTCTCCCAGGGGCAGAACTCCCAGCGCTCTCCGCTAATTAAGAAGGACCGGTCCTTCCAGTTCTTGTGTGAAGACGGAAGCTCGCCAACCAGATCAAGTCTCGTCGATTGACCCCAGAAGTACTAGTAGCCCTTCCCACGCTCGGCTGGCTTGTAGCAATATGAGAATTCTTCTGGTGTCCCGTCTCTTTTATGAACGATCTACCAGAGGATCCTACAACCAATAATGATCCGCCAGGCGTTCGGCGCGAGCTGTCTGGGAGAGAGGCGTAACCTTTGCAGAATTTCTATAACTGGCCGAGGAAACGGCACTCGAAGACTGCCAGCCAGGGCGCCCTCGAAGATCGTTATCTCCCCCTCCTTGGCCGAGCACGCCCAATTCTTAGGGTTGGGAACCCTACACCTTACCCCTTTCGGGATTTGGTACACCCGCCGAAGGGTAGCAACTTTCTCCCTATCGAGAGAGGAGAAAATCCCCACCGCTTCATACTCAGGGTCATCCTTTTCCTCCCCTTCTCCCGGCTCGACCTCCTGAGCTCGAGCAGCAACCTCGCCAGTTTGATCCCGTCCTTCCCCGACACCAGAGTGGGTGGCCCCGGCCTCCCCTGACTCAAGAACTTCTTGGGACCCCTCGGAGTTCCCCACAGAGGCCTCCTCCTGGGTCCGATGCCTCACGACTCGATACCCATTAGAACTGGTCTCTTCTGAGTCCGAGCTAACCCCCTCTGGATTCGACATTATGCCCAAGGGCCTATAGCCCTCAATCCTATCAAACACCGGCTTGAACAACTCACACAAGTCCCCAAGGACGGATTCTAAGAATTCTGACTTGTCAACAAACCTCGAAAGGTCGGGAATCTGGCCCCTTCCTTAAAAAACAGACACACATCGAGTAATCAACCAGTACATACAACCAAGGAACGAGGCTTACCACAATTCGAAGTGCCGGTGACGAGTTCCGAAGCAAGCCGGTTGTGCGACACAAAGAATGGTGCCCTTTCAATTAGCCGGAGACGACAGAGATAATGTTGGGGACGACGAAGGAGGTTTTCTCTCTCTCTATGTGTATTTGGCAAAAAGTAGTAATGGCGAAATGGGGGCAATCGCCTTACAAAACTCCCCCCATGTTTTTTAAATCAACGGGCCAAATGACCTGCTGTGATGGGACGCCAACGGGTGAGATACGGTGCGTCCTTTGGGCTACTAACGACCAACCCCCTGCTGCTGTGTGGCGGCAGGTGAAACGACGTGATAACGCCCGTCATCATTGCATCGCCCCCGCCATAAATGAGCTCCGTGTTTCGTGGTCGGGTAGCCCTTTGGAATTCCTCTAGCCCCGAGTAGGTGGTCAGATGAACTAGGGGCATCTGGTGATGATGGTTTCCTGATCGGACCGGACTTCGCATTATCTGACGATCGACACCAACCAGACCACGCCTTGCCCATGCCCATGCCCATGCCCATGCCCTCTGATCCTCGCCCGACCAGGTCTCCCAATGGTTCATCCTCGGTCTCCCGATCAGAATGGAATCTCGCAAGTTTACTCCAATCGGGTCGGCCCTCGATCGTGTTAATAGGGCTCACACCTGATACCGGACACCCTAGCATATATTAGGGGCGTGGGCGTGGCGTGTATCAGCAACAATTGACATGCCTCTGATACCATTCTGACACACGCCACCTTGGAGTGTAGGGATGATCCTCTCAAGTGTTCTGACACCGTTCTGATCTTCCAACTATAGGCCGCCACGTGGAGAGGATACCTACCACTCTCATGCAGACATAGAAGGGAAGAACTCAATCCCTTCAAAGGTACGCAAACACAACCCCTGGAAAAAACCTAAGACATCTTCTTTCTCTCTAACACTTTGATCTCTTTGGATCTAATTTGAACGCTGGAGGGCCTTTGGCGGCCACCACACCTGTGGGTTTAGTGCAGGAGACAACCGGCCAGCTGGAGAGGAGTTCATCCCGAACCTGAGGGCAAGCCACCACGAGTTTACTGTATCATCACATTCATTATTCATGTAGTTAATATAGTCAATGTGAAATCCTATTTTCATGTACTAGCTAACGTGCTATACGAGATTATAGTTTCCCCGAATAATTTGATTCCATGGTCGTCTTGCAATAATTGTTTTACATTTTGGATCCCATCGATAGCGTACTCTGGAAGATAAATTAGTTGTAACTCAATTTTTTCTGCAAATGAATATTTTATTTTGATGAAAATCGAAAGGATAATTTTATTCATTCAAATCAAATTACCTCGAAAAATCATTGATTTACAGGGAAAGAAAATCAAAAGTTGATACTTTTTCTGGCAATAGGCCACCCATCGTTGTCTACTTATATTTTGTTAATAGAAACGATCACAAATTTTGAGGTCCATGCGTCTAGTGTGATGACATTACCAAAAGGTTATATAAGAAAATACATGGATTCAACGCAATCAAGTACGCAATCAAGACGGTTGTTCGTGCGACTGTCATACTAAAATTTTGTCCATCATGAACCAACATGCAATTCTACAATTTGTCATTCAAGTGGTTACAGAAAATAAAATGCATGAGTGAACCAAAAGTCGAATGTACAATCGGTTTACATGACTTCATAGTTTTGTTCGTCCAAATTGTATAATCGGAATTCCTTCATATAAATTATCAGCATTTAAATTTATGTTGTTCGCACTAGTTGACAAACTTGCCGGGAGTCTCGAAGAATAAAAATAAAAGATAAATGAGGTTGGTGAAACATCCTAACGTAAACAACTTAATGATAAGGAAGAACTTCTAAGGGGCGTTTAGAAGTAAACTTTTTCCAATATATGCATATATAATTTTACTTGCACCAAAAAATATTATTTTTTAAATATTTTAATGAAGTTCCTTTTCACTACCACAGGAAAAAGTAAAAACAAAAAAATTTATGTTGCAATTATTTAGAGATGGTCATTCAGGTCCTTCGATGTCATATAACTTCTCCATATATACAGTTGTTACACTGCTTAGTGAATAATATAGAATCACAGGTCTCGTAAAGACAGTTACTAAGCATGTAGACTATAGAGTACTAAATCCTCCTAAAACAAGTGTTGTGTTAAAGTTTTTTATCGCTGGCAAATTATGAGAATAAAGTACTATAGTTATAATTAAGTTGTGAGTTATATTGAGTTTAGAGCATAGGTACCAAAATGGAAAGCAAAAAGGGGAAATGTTAAGGGAAGTGAAAGTGAAAAACGCATTCAAAAAATGTAAGGGGATACGGGAAGTGAGAAACTATTGAAAAACTTATAGGAATCTTATTAGAAAGTTTTCGCAAAATTTAAAGAAGATATTTAAGAAACTTAATGGAGACTTTTGAGAAATTTAGTAAAAATTTACATGAATAATTTCATAGATACCTAATTAGAATTTAAGAAAAAAAAATGTATAAAATTAATATTTAAAGTTTCTCAAGCATTTCTCCTAAATTTCTCAAGCGATTCCGTTAAGTATCCTAAGAATTTCTTAAACGTTTTACAAGAGTATCTGAAACGTTTTCTAAAGATTTTCGAAATATTTTTTTAAAATTTTGAAATGAGTTTCGTACCAGTATTGAAAGTCCGTTTTTGAAAAAATGTGCTTTCTCTTTTCAAATAAGTTCCTTGGTAATTATGGTTTAGAGTATGTAATTGGAAACTAGAGTACCAACTATAACATATTATGGACCTAGATGTTCTTCGTGGTCCATAACATATTATGGACGTTGCTAGAGTGAAAAGGACTTTGCTCAACCTAGATGTCCTTCGTGGATCATAAAATATTATGGACTTTGCTAGAGTGAAAAGGGACTTTGCTCCAGCAAAATTTGTTTGCATGTCAAATATTACTAATTCATAGAGTTTTGCTCAAAGCAAGAATTGATGTTGGCTCGACTCAAAGTTGGATCGGGCGAAATTAAAGATAAATCGAGCCAACTTTTAGAAAGGCTATGATATATGATAATTCGTAATTGGTTATAACTTACATACCTATAAATGCCTCTTCAAGAAGCTCTTATGTACGGGACATATGAGTGATGTCAAGTCTCTGAATATTTGATCATTTAACATTTGCACATTTGTCACTTGCAACTTTTATTTTTTTAATTTACTACAAATCTCTATTTTTTTATTTATGTATGAAATTGTATTATTTCTACACCAATTTCAATAAGAAATTGAAATTTTGAACTTTCAAAATTTTAACTAGTGATTTTTACAGCTCTCAAATTAACAAGACATTAGAACTCGTCGTTAACAAAGAATATGGACCCATAATAAGAGAAGGATTTTGCTTTCACAACCTATAAGAAAGAAATTTGTGCTATGAAGTTTAGCAAAACTGATTCTTCAAGAGGGACGAAAGACCGAATTATCAGTTTTACTGCCTTGAATTGCAGACACCAATTTTAAAAAATAAAAATAAAAATTTAGTTACAAGCAGCTAGTTGGAGCAGTTGTGTGACAACATTGCAACATCGGAGTAAGTCTCCTTTCTTTGTTTTTTACACGTTACTATGTAGATCCTTGTACGTAGTGCAGCACAATTATTTTCTTCCTTCTTACAATCTCGTACGTTACTCACAAAGTCAACAATCACCACTTTCATGGCCTATGTCAAACCACAGCAGTTTGTTGGTTCCATGGCCAAACTTAGAAATTTTATTGAACGGGCGGGCGGGTTAAGGTAAAACCTCAATCCACCTGTTGGTCGTACTGCTTTTGTTTTTTACACAAAATTTATTATACGTTACAATAAACTCACAAAGTCAACAACCATTACTATGTACTTTAGCACCTCACGTCACCCAACAATCAAAATGTTTGCGTGTACTATAATATTATCTAGCCAAAACTACTAGCACGGGACTTCAGTTTCCAGGAGAACGCTATCATTTTTAGTCTCCAGAAAAATGCAGAGTTTTTTTATTTGTCCTTCTCATCTTTTGATATTACACTTCATGTTTCTTGTACGGACATATTGCTCATGGCTTTGTCAATTTCATGCCCATGACATGCACCAGACAAATCCAGAGGGTACGCAAGTGGTGATTTTGGATGCCACTATTGGTACTAGAGAAAAAAAACCAATTTTTAGTTTTTGGGCACCACTTATCAACTCAAACTATAAACAACACAAGCACATACTCACACACACTCTCTGTGTGAGAGAGAGCCCCTTTTGTTTTTCTTTTTTTTTGATTTTACATGCACACTATTTTGCTCTCTCCCTTAATAGTTATATGTTTAGTGCATGTAAATGCAAATATAGTATTAAAGGGCACATAAAAATAGATTACGTTAACTTGATGCGGAGATTAAGAGCCTAATTACCTATCTGACACAAACTTTAGACAGTTGTTATTCTAGTTACTTTTATTTAACCAAAAAGTCTAATTTTCACGACAGTTAAATTTTCACGAGAGAGTTAGGAGACTTGGTGAGAGTAGTGTGGAGAAAAAGAGAGAAAGCAAGCCAGATTTTGAAAATTGAATATCCTGTTTTTGGTTTGTAAATTGCTTCTCCCAACCCCCCTGACACCGCCTCCCCTACCTGCCACCCTTGTCCTCCTATCACAATTATTTTTATACTCCTTCTCTTCTTTTGAAATTACAATTCATCTGAACCCCTCCACCAGTATTTCTTTTTTTATTTTAGTTTTATTTAATTTTTATTAAGTTTTGTTTCTTTTTTTATTAGTTTTGTTTCTTTTTTTTTAATCAGTTTTGTTTATTATTTTTTCCATCAATTTTCTTTTCTTTTCTTTTTGTTTTTTTGTGTGTTATTATATGTACTCTTTTCTGAACATGGCTAACTCAATATTGGCCTAAGAGACTTTTCATTTGAAAAAAAAGTATTTGTTCGCAAATTATAAATGTGTTTACTTATTAATTATTAGTATTTCTGTTAGTTATATATATATACATTTTATTTTGATCTATATTTTTATATTTTTTTAAAATTTTTACAAATAATGACTCTCAAAATCTACAACTAAAAAGTAAACAAAAGATTACAAACATATAACAAAAATTTTTTTTATCCAAAAAGAAAAATAAAATTGATAAAAAAATAAAATTAATAAAAATAAATAAACAAAACTGATTAAAAAAAGAAACAAAACTAATGAAAAAAGATACAAAACTTAAAAAAAAAAAATTGACAAAAAATATCGGGGGAAAGGAAGGCGGAGAGTGTGTGGATATAATAATAATTGTTACAGAGATTTGGAATGGAATCGGGAGGGGGATTGTGTCGAGGAAAAAGCAGGTCTCTTTTGATTCTTAAGAGTGAAAAAATTAGAGGAGTTGGTGAGAGAGACATTTGAAAAAAATGTATTTTCCTATCATTTTAAATTTGTTGTGTGTGTCAACTCATACATTTATTATACTTCAACAACTCTGATAGGGTTAAAAGAAAAAATAGAGATAGCGTGATCTCACCCATTGATCGGATGAAAGAAATTGATGAACAAAATTTATATGTAGCAATATGTCAATGACTTTCTTCATAGCTTTAATTCTTCGTTGTTATGCCAAAGGGAGCCTTTATTCACAAGCTCACAAAGTCAACAACCATTACCATGTACTTTAGCACCTCACGTAACGCAACAACCAATATGTTTCTGTATACTATAATATTATCTGGCCAAAACCCCTAGACCAGGCACTTCAATTCTAGGTTCAATGACTTCAGTTTCCTCAATAACGCTATCGTTTTTAGTCTCCAGAATGCAGAGTTTTTTTTATTTGTCCCTCTCATTTTTTGATAAAAACTTTATTTTTCTTGTACGGACATATTAGTCATGGCTTTGTCAGTTTCATGCCCATGACATCCACCAGACAAATCCAGAGGGTAGAGAGAGAGAGAGAACGCTATTATTCTTTTTGGTACGCAAGTGGTGATTTTGGATGCCACTATTGGTACCAGAGATAGTTTATGGGCACCACTTATCAACGCAAACGATAGACTACACAAACACATACTCACACACACTCTCTGAGTGAGAGAGAGAGAGAGGCCCCTTTTCTTATTTTTTTTTCTTTTTTTCTTTTTTTTTTAATTTTATATGCACACTATTTTGCGCTCTCCCTTAATAGTTATATATTTAGTGCATGTAAATGCAAATATAGTATTAAAGGGCACATATAAATAGATGACGCTAAATTGATGTGGACATTGAGAGCCTAATTACTTACCTGAAACAAACTTTAGACAGTTGTTGTCGTAGACATTTCCTACCAGTTTATTACACTAAGTTACTTTTATTTAACCAAAAATTTTAAATTTCACGAGAGAGTTGGTGTGAGAAAGGTTTGGAGAAAGAGAGAGAAAGCTAGCCAAATTTTGAAAATTGAATCTCAAGTTTTTGGTTGCTAGAGTGAGAAAATTAGAGGACTTGATGAGAGAGACATTTGGAGAAAATGAATCACCTTACTTTTTTAGATTTGTTGTGTGCGAGACTCTGATTGGGTGAAACAAAAAGTAGAGATAGCGTGATCTCACCCATTGATTGGGTGAAAGAAGTTGATGCCATCTGTTGGACTTCAATTGGGGTGGTTTGTTTTTATGTAACGTGTGCGAGACTCTCAACTGCCACCTAACCTTTTTTTCTTCCATGCAAATTAGTAGGCCAGCTATCCTTATTCCGAAGCCCCTTTCAACGTTTTATGGATGTTGACATTGAATGAAGTTGAAAATAAACCTCATTCATTAAATATAAAATGTATGTTATGTAAGACACATATCTCATCAAGATTAAAAAGAAAAAAAAAAAGTCTTATCTTATCATAGAGATATAACAGATTTCACTATATATATATATATATATTGATATGGAAAAAACTAAGCAGCTGGTCAGTTCTTTTTAGGGCAGCCCAGAGGTGCCCAGACAGAGGCCACCCCTGAGCACCCTTTTAACCAGCCACACCGAAAGACCTGTACAAACCTAGACAGATCTGGGCAGACCTGGACGGTCCACAACGGCGCGACGCACCAGGCGCCATCAGGCCTATATCCTAAGTTTGCCCCCTAAATATCACCTCCCACAACCTCATCATTGGGACGGTTACTCCTATGGCTAGAAGTAACCGTCCACGTCTTCTATCCACCATGCTTAATTTGGTGGCACAATTGACGCCCACAACCCATAATCCAAGGCACACTTCCTACCAACTTCACTGTTTAAATGGCAGTCACCATCTTCAAAAGAAGGTACAAAAAAAAAAAAAAACTTCAACCCTTGAGCGTTATTACTTTGCCCATTTATTTCTAGCCTAACTTTGGCATCAGAGTGTTTTTGGCAGGCACCACACCGGTGTTCTAAGCAGAAGGATTCATCACTCCAACCACTCTCATCAGAGATCGAGAAGATCATACAAATTCACTGTATCATCAGTTGGTGCCGTCTATGGGAACGACATTCTGATTGTTTCATGGTCTTGACCCGATCTGGTGTTACATCCATCACGCTGGGCGAAGCAATGGAAGAACAAAGCACTGCAAGGATTATTTCCTTGGAGCAGCAAATCATCGAAATGATGACTGCCATGAACCAGCTCAAAGCTCGAAATCAGGAGCTGGAAAGAAGATTGCCTCCGCCACCAGTGGCGCCGACGGTAATGGACCCTCCACCACCGAGGGACCCCTTGAGGCATGCGAACCAGCAAGCAGCAAAGAACCAGGAAGGCAACACCGGTGAAGGAGCGAAGGACCCATCGCTCCCTAAAGGAAACCCACCTCAAAGGGGGGCTGAAACCCATGCCGATGAAGCCCAAAGCCACATGGCCCAATCCAAGGCTGTGACAGTGGTATTTCCGGAGCACACTGGCGAAACTCGCCCAGTGTAGGATGAACAATTGAAGGAGATGCAGGCTCAACTGGCTGAGGTGATTGTCGTCGTAAAGGAGAAAGGCGCCAACACAGTGGAAGAGTTGGTGAATAGGACAGACACACCTTTCACACTAGGGGTGATGAGGTTACCCTTACCCCCAAAATTCAAAATGCCCATATAGGAGTTCTTTGATGGCATAAAAGATCCCCTGGACTATTTAGAGACGTATAAAGCCTTGATAGACCTCCAGGCGGTCCTCGACAAAATTATGTGCAAAGCGTTTCCTACAACCCTCAAAGGCCTAGCCCGAATTTGGTTCCACAGACTTTCCCCGGGACCATCAGCAAATTCGTGGATTTGAGCAGGTTGTTTGACAACCACTACATTGGAGGGCAAAGGCAGAAAAGGCCGTCCACTTCCTTGTCCAACACTAAACAATGCGAGAAGGAGACTCTGCGTGAGTTTATTACTTGCTTCAACCAGGAGGCTCTCTACGTGGATGACCTAGACCAGAAGGTGGCAGTAGCGGCTTTTATTACAGCAGTCAAGACCCTTAAGTTTCTTTTTTCCCAAGCTAAGGAGGCGCCCAAGACTACGACTGCGCTCATGCTTCGAGTGCAGAAATACATGAATGCAAAAGACACCCTCAAAGCTAGGGAATACCCGGAGAATGTCAGTCAGAGTATAGATAATAAGAGACTGGTTGAGGAGAAGAAAGATGACAGGGCAACAAAAGCCCCTAAACTGGCAGAGCAGAAGCCTAAGATAGAGGGCGACATGGCCAAATCGGCCAGGTACAACCAGCACTTTACCCCCTAAATACTCCCCTGGATCAGGTGCTTTATGAGATCAAGGGGGACCCAACGTTGAAGTGGTTAGGACGTATGAGGTCCCCACCAGAGAATAGACAAACCAACAAGTGGTGCTGATTCCACCAGGACCATGGCCATGATACAAAGGACTATTACGACCTCAAGCAGCAGGTACAGAACCTGATCAAGCAATGGAGGCTGGGAAGATACACAGCAAAGGGGAGACCAGCCTCCCAGGCAAGCCGAAAGACGCAACCCTGAGAGGGAAAGGCAAAATTAGCAACTAATGGGAGAGATAAGGGTCATCTTTGGAGGATTCGCAGGTTGTGGTGAATCTTCATCTGCCAGGAAGAGGCACGCTAGGGGGGCCCGCAGTCAAAAGGAAATCATGTCTATAGATCCATCGATCAAAAGGTTTAGGGCAGAGCATGCCCTTATCACGTTCACCGATGACGAGGCAAAGGCTATATGCCAACCTCACGATGACCCCCTGGTCATATCGGCAATGGTGTCCAACTTTCTGATACGGAGAGTCCTTGTGGATAGTGAAAGTTCGGCAGACATACTCTTCCTGAAGGCCTTCGAGTAGTTGAAGGTGGGCATGGAAAAGCTACAATCGGTCAACTCCCCCCTGGTTGGTTTTTCTGGCGACAGAGTTACGCCTTTAGGTTCCATAGCCCTGCTAGTAACACTGGGGACTACATCGCAACAAGCCACCAAGATAGTGACCTTCCTGGTAGTGGATTACCTTTCGGCCTACAACATCATTGTGGGATGAACACCCCTCAATGAGTTTAAGGCTATACCATCCACCTATCACTTGAAGGTCAAGTTCCCCACACCTCAAGGAGTTGGGGAAGCCAGAGGTAAGCAGCAGATTGCCAGAGAATGCTACATGGCATCCTTGAAGGGAAAGGCAAAGGAAACCATGATGATTGAAGAGTTGGAGGTCCGAGATGAGGAAGAACTCAAGAGGGGGGAACCAGTAGAAGAACTCAAGGAGGTCATAGTCGAAGCACAAGATCAGACCAAGGTAATAAAGATAGGAACAATAACACCGAAAGAAATCAAGTAAAAATTGAGAAAATTTCTTAGGCAGAATGTCGACATCTTCGCCTGGTCTCATGAGGACATGCTAGGTATTGACAACCATATTGTCGCTCATCGTTTAAACATAGACCCAGCAGTGAAACCGATAAAACAAAAGAGGAGGAATTTTGCCCCAGAATGCAATGAGGCGATAGTTGAAGAGGTGGAGAAGCTGAACAAAGCCAACTTCATAAAAGAAGCCCAGTATCCCTCTTGGCTATCCAATGTGGTAATGGTCAAGAAGGCGAATGGAAAGTGGAGAATGTGTGTGGACTTCACAAATCTGAACAAGGCATGTCCCAAGGATAGCTTCCCCCTACCTATAATGGATCAACTGGTGGATTCAACAGTAGGGTATGAGATGCTAACTTTCATGGATGCTTTCTCAGGTTATAACCATATAAGGATGGTAGAGCACGACCAGGAACACACGGCGTTCGTGACGGACAGAGGCCTATACTACTATAGAGTGATGCCATTCGGCCTGAAGAATACCGGAGCACCATACCAAAGGCTTGTCAACTGCATGTTCAGCAGTCAGATTGGCAGAAACATGGAGCTCTACGTCGATGACATGCTGGTAAAAGCAAATAGGTGACCAACCACCTGACAAATCTAGAAGAGACATTCAAGAACCTGAGGGTGTAGAAGATGAAGCTGAACCCTACCAAGTGCATGTTTGGAGTAGCATCCGGTAAATTCTTGGGGTTCATGGTCTCCAACCGGGGAATAAAGTAAACTCCAAAAAAATATGAGCAGTACTGGACATGCAGTCCCCAACGGTCATCAAGGAGGTCTAGAGATTGGCAGGCAGAATGGCAACATTGAATAGATTTATCTCTAGATTCACAGATAAGTGCATTCATTTCTTGAAAATTTTATAAAAAGCTTTTAAGTGGAACACAGAATGTGAACAGGCCTTCCGGCAACTTAAAGAATACCTGAGCTCAATACCGCTGCTGAGTAGGACTATCGAAGGCGAAGAACTATATCTCTACCTCGTAGTCTCGACCACAACAGTAAGCTCAGCCCTGGTCAGACAAGAGGAAGGAGTCCAAAAGTCGGTTTACTACACGCGTAGAGCCCTGAGGGACGCAGAAGAGCGATATCCTAGAATGGAGCTGCTGGCCCTCGCCCTTGTGACTTCAGCACGCAGGCTGAGGCCATACTTTCAGGCCCACACCATAGTGGTTTTAACTGACCAACCATTGAAGAAGATACTTCACAAACCAGAGACCTCGGGCAAGCTTGTTAAATGGTCCATAGAACTCAACCAGTTCGACATTCACTATAGACCAAGACTGTCAATTAAGGGACAAGTTGTAGTAGATTTCATCGCTGAGTTCACCCATCCAACGACATTTCTTGTTGACAACTTTCTGGAACCCCAATGGGTTCTCAATGTTAGTGGCTCCTCCACTGACAAAACAAGTGGTGCCAGTGTCGTTCTTGTCACACCTGAAGGGCACAAACTTGAATACGCCGTCAAATTGAAGTTTCCCGCCTCCAACACTAAAGCTGAATACGAAGCCCTATTGGCTGGGCTCAGAATGTCTCGGCGAATGGGGGCAGAGCATGTACTGGTGCGCAACGATTCTCAACTTGTGGTAGAACAGGTCCAAGGCGATTATGAGGCCAAAGGAGAAAGGATACAAGAGTACTGCTAAATGGCCAAAAACCTTGCCAAATAGTTCTGTAAGGTGCTAGTAGAAAGAGTACCAAGACTGCACAACGAGGAGGTAGATCAATTGACCAGGATAGCCTCATTCCAGCAGGACAATCCAAGAGTCCCCATGGAGGTGCTAGATTCGTCAAGTTGGATGCTGATTATGTCATGAGAGAGGTGCACGAACGGGTATGTGGCAACCACTCAGGCGGACGAGCCCTGGCCAAGAGATACTCAGGATAGACTACTATTGGCCCACCATGGAAAAGGACGCCCAAGACTTCGTAAAAAGATATGACAAGTGTTAAAGGTCTTCTAACATCCCCAGGCAACCGCCTTAGGAATTGACACCCATCCAGAGCCCCTGGCCTTTCGCCCAATAAGGAATCGATACTGTGGGAGCCTTGCCTTTGGAAAAAGGCCAGACCAAATTCGCAGTGGTGGCAATAGACTACTTTACCATATGGGCTGAGGCTAAGGCTATCGCTACCATCACTGAGCAGAGAATGAAGAGCTTCCTATGGGAAAATATCATCTGTAGGTTCGGAATCCCCAATGTGGTTATCACGGATAATGGGAAACAATTCAAGGGTGGCCAGTTCGGACAGATGTGTTCGGACCTCCAGATCAGCCATCATTTCTCTTTTCCTGAGCACCCCCAAGCCAATGGCCAGGTTGAAGTTACCAACAAGACCCTTGTAAGCACCCCATTTTTGACTGCTCGGCAGTCTACACTCCGTCCAGACTTGTTTTCAAGTCATTGTGGGCGTATTCCAACCAAAACCAACTTTCAAAGTCCAAATCCCGTGTATCCATTGCCTCGCGGGCCCACCAGGCCCAAATAGAGGCAAAATGACCAAAATGCCCTTAGGGGCATTGTTTCTTTCCAATTCCTTTTCAACCCCTCTCTCGAGACAGTTTATTCCTAGAGACGGTTCCATCCAGACACGTCTTTTCGAAGACGGTAAGTCCCCTTTCCAATTCCTCTCTCGAGACAGTTTATTCCTCGAGACGGTTCCAACCCAGGCACGTCTTTTCGAAGACGGTAAGTCCCCTTTCCAATCCCTCTCTCGAGACAGTTTATTCCTCGAGACGGTTCCATCTAGGCATGTCTTTTCGAAGACGGTAAGTCCCCTTTTCAATCCCTCTCTCGAGACAGTTTATTCCTCGGGACGGATCCATCCAGGCACGTCTTTTCGAAGACGGTAAGTCCCCTTTCCAATCCCTTTCTCGAGACAGTTTATTTCACGAGACGGTTCCAAATCAGGCACGTCTTTTCAAAGACGGTAAGTCTCCTTTCCAACCCCTCTCTCGAGACAGTTTATTCCTTGAGACGGTTCCAAATCAGGAATGTCTTCTCGGAGACGGTAAGTCCCCTTTCCAATCCCTCTCTCGAGACAGTTTATTTCTCGAGACGGTCCGAGTAGCGAAAATACTCATAAACATCACAACCGTTAGAGTAGCGGAAATACTCACAAATAGGTCGATATAGGAAATTGCCAACAAACCCCTGTGTCATGACGACTGCCGTCAGAGTGGCGGAAATACTCAAAACCCAGGTCAACACCAGTATCTGTTAGCCCACTTTGGTGAAAAATGACCAAACTGCCCCTTGGACCTTTTCCGTGACTTTCCGGTCAAGATAATCATTTTGCCCCTAGGCATCTGAAAGCCCCGGGAACCACACCGGCTCTGGTTATCAAACTGGTAACCTTTTGAGACTACTTTTTGTAGTGTTCTCAATCTCCCTTTACCTTTCCGGATCATTCCGAGTCAGTTCCGGCAAACCCGATACAAAATGACTGTTTTACCTCTAGTGGGCCGGTCACCTTTTCCGACCACACCGGCTTTGGGTATCAAACCGGTAACCTCCTGAGAATGCTTTTTATAGTGTTCCCAACCTTTCTTTATCCTTTCGGATCGTTCCGAGTCAGTTCCGGCCAACCCGGTACAAAATGACCGTTTTACCTCTGGTGGGCCGGTCACCTTCTCTGACTACACCGGCTCTGGATATCAAACCGGCAACCGTTGGGAACATTCTGGATAATGTTTTCAAATCTCGAGTCTTCTTCCGGGATAGTCCGAGTCGGTCCCGGCAGCTTCCCGTTCCAATTGACTGTTTTGACCCTAAAAGGCCGGTTAACCCTTCCGACACATCTCATAATCACTTTTCAAGTCAAATACCTCCGGGACACTATTCTAAGTGTTCCTGCTCTTTTCCAGCCTTCCGGGTCATTCCCGGTCCCTTAAATCATTCCCGGACTTTTCGGAGTCACTCCTAGTGAAGCCAGGCTAAAAGTTGCATGGTAGTCACTAGTACATGCGCCCAAATCTAGTCAAAGATACGTTGGTTGCCGACCTTAAACATTTCTTAAATGGCTGGCGCCACTAGTAGTGGTGCCAAGCCAAAAAAATGGCCTGGCGCCACTCCTAGTGGTGCCAGTGTAAAGTTTGGCCTGGCGCCACTACAACAGGCGCCAGGTTTGTCCAACCTCTATAAATACAGAGCCTCTTCTAATGTGAAAAAGATTCGCAAACTCAATCTAAAAATCATATATTTCGATATACAGAGCTCGAGCACCTCCAAAAACCCTAGCTTCCTTAGGTTTTCCAAACCCTAGCCACCATACACTAAACCTTAGCCTCCTATACATTTATACACACCCTCATACACTCATACACTAACTTTCAACCCTCCTTTGAAGACTTGAAGAGTTGCAATCTAAAGTTTGAAGATTGAAGGCGGCTCTTGAAGATTGAAGACGAAGATCAAAACTGTTGGGGACTGCGGAATTTCCCACGACCTGGCTATAGTGTATACGCATACTACCAAAAAATCTGATCTGATTAGCATAGCCTAATCTACGTGATTAGAATCGTACCTTCGAGATCTCTCTAGTTTAATCCCGAAAACAAGAATCAGCACCAAGCACGAATCAGCAAGCTCGAACTCAACCTTCGGACTTCCGCTGTATTCCTCGTACACGCCTTGCTCTATAGAGAGTGGGCTCGCTGCTGCTAGGGTTTCTCTTCCTCACAAAATCGTGTATCTCTCAATTATGTGTAGAGTGTGTAACCCTAGCAGCTCTTAGAGCGCGTATATATATAGGCTACAACAGGGACCATAGGATTAGTATAATTAGGGCTTCCTATGCAAATAAGGACTCCTAATCCAACCAGGATTAGTCTTTATTTACGTAAATTATAATTCATACCACTAAGGAATTATAATTGCACTCCCTGTTATACTAGAAATTATATTTCGAGCTCCATATTATTAAATGCTTATTTATCTCCCCACGTTAAGATTACAGATACCCGTCTATTAAATTAAATTACTGACAATTAAATTTAATAGACTTATTTAATTCCTTGAGACCTTCCACTTAACTTATTTGATATGTCGGATTCATAATCCACCTGCAGGGTTTGACATAATCAAAACTTATAAGCATCCTCAAGGGGGTATCATCAATCCCTATACGGGGACGTAGATTCCATCAATAATAAATATTCACCATACACGTAATGTCATTGTCCAACTCACTGAGTTTATTGACCCTTAAAGAATCTCACTCTTCTATGAATCAAAACAATAAATACTACATGCACGTGTCTATTTATTACATTAGGATTAAGAGCATAAGCACTCATAATAATCATGAGGTATTAATTGTTTTATATAGTCAGTATAAAAACAATTACCCCAACACGGTCCTGTTCAATACACACAAAGTGTACTAGTGCAAGGAGTTGGAACTATACCATTCCCCACAGTCAAGACAGACCTATTAAAACCTTGTACTACAGTCCTACTGATGGTGTGTCCATTTCCATCTAAGACTGCGAACGATTAACTTATATTCCATAAGAACCGATGTTCTGATCTTCCGTGTGTAAGTCGTACTCTACACAGCAAATCATCTACTATATAGAATAAGAGACACACATGCATAATCATTAAATAAATAACGCAATGCAAACATTTCTCACACAGATTCTCATTAAAATGGAATAACTAATTTATTAATAAATACTAAAGTCACTTCATAAAGCATGTCTTTTAGTATAAATTTCCAACAAAAACGAAGATCAAAGAAAGCAAGGCGCGCAAAATAAACAAGATACAAAGTAGGTTCTCCATTTAAATTACTGCACTTCCCCCCTCTCTCTTCTCTCTCCTAACCCACTTGGGTTTTCTCCATTTTAATCCCCCATCTCTTTCCCCCCCCTTTTTTTGCATGCTTGAAACAAGGGGACTCCCGGTCCATGTGTAGGATTAGATTATTGGAGAGTCACCGTGTCGGGGGCTTTCTTCTAGTCTAACCAGAGACCACGTGGGTTCAGCCCTCTGGATTTTGTGGTGGAGCCTTAACCTTGTATGTTCACGACCCCAAAATTGCATTGTGCATATCATGGTCTTGCATCTTCCAAAAGTCGTTTTCAAACTTGTTTTCAAAATTGCATCAAAATCTCTTTTTCAAAACATGTTTTCAAAATCACAATCCTAGGGTGATTCTAGCCTTTCCATGGCTAGGGTTGCTTTAGGAAAGTGTTACATTCAAAGTGACCAATATGGTCCATATTTTCAAATCTTATTGTTTTCAAAACCACTTTCCCAAAGTGGTTCTAACCTTCTTATGGTTAGAATCGCTTTAGGAAAGTGAGATCTTTTACATCTTCCAAAAAACTCTCCTTTCAAATCCCTCTTCCTCAAAATCTCTTTTTCAACATACTTTCCTAAAACTCTCCTTTCCGAAATTGTTTTACAAAAATCTATTTTTTAAAACTCCCTTTTTCAACTCCTTTCCAAAACTCTCTTTCCTCAAAATTCACTTTCTAATAACGCTCCCTAAAAATCTTCGTTTCCAAAAACTCTCTTTCCAAAATCTTTCCTCTAGAAACTTCTCTCTAGGATTTCCTTCCAAAACCTTCGTTTCCAAAAACGCACTTTCCAAAAACTCTTTTCTTAAAGCCTAAGTCAAGCCCTAGAGCTAACCATTAGGAAACCCTAATTTTCTTCCCAAAAACATAGTTTTCAAACGCTGCCCCAAACCTAGGTTTCCAAAATCTCTCGTTTTCTACATCTAAAACTATACACATTTCCAAAACCTCTTTTCTACGTCAAAATTCTACACTTCCAAACCTAGGGTTTCTAGAAATTTCCTTTTCCAAATCCTTGTCAAATCAAAATTTTCCTTTAGGACACCAAATCCAATCTCCCCGTTTAAGAGACTAGATCCTATCCTCCGTTTTTGGAAACAAAATCAAACCTTTCCCTTTGGAAACAAAATCCAATCCCTTGTTTTAGGAAATAGGAATCTTAACCCTTCATAGTTTAAACCTTTCCTAATTCCAATCCTTCCTAATCTTCCACTTTCCTAAATCTTAAGTTTCCAAAACTTGAACATAACAATCTTTCCTAAGTTTTAAAACTCAAAATCTAAATCTTGCCTAATTTAACTCTCTCCTAATTCCCTGCTTTCTTAAACCATAAGTTTCTTAAAAATCTTTCCTAAAACATTAAGCTTTCACATCTTTCCTAATTCCACATCTTTTCTAATTCTATCCCTTTCCAAATCTTAACCTTTCAAATATAAGTTTTCAAATCTTTCCTAAACTCAACCTTTCCTAATCTCAAGATTTTCTAAAACTCTAAAACTTTCTAAATCTTAAACCTTTCTAAATTTCAAATATTTCCAAATTCAAAGTTTTCTAAATTCAAAGCTTTCTTAAGTTAAATCTTTCTAAACTTCCAAATTTTCTAAATTCTAAACCTTCCAAAACTTCAAAATCTTTTCAAATCTAAAACTTTTCTAAACTCAAAACTTTCTTAATTCAAGACTTTCTTAAGTTGAAACTTTCTTAATTCAAACATTTCCTAAATTGAAAACTTTCCTTCTTCAAACCTTTCTTAAAACGAAGCTTTCCTACTTTCAAAACTTCCCTATTTCAAAACTTTCTAAATTCTAAACTTTCCAACTTTCAAAACTTTCCTAAGTTGAAACTTTTCAATTTTCAAAACTTTCCTAAGTTAAAACTTTTCAAATTCAAAACTTTCCTAATTCGAAAACTTTCCCGATCCAAAATTTTCTTAATTCGAAACTTTCCAAAAGTGACACTTTCCTATTTCGAAACTTTCCTAAGTCGGACCTTTCCTAATTCGAATCCTTCCTAAATCCAATCCTTTCTTAAATTTTCCAAGTCCAACATTCGAGTCAAATCTTTCTAAATCTCAAGTTCTTTCTAAATTCTCTCTTTCCTAAGTCTAGATTTTCTAAAACCAAGTTTTTCAAAGTCAAGTCTTTTCAAATCTTCCAAACAAAATCCAATCTCTTTAATTCCAAAATTTTAAATTCCAAATTTCAATCTTCTATTCTAAGTTCAATCTCTCAACCTTCCAATCCAATTTCCAATTCAATCTCTTTCTTCAAATCAACTTATCTCTTTTCAATCGAACTCTTGTCCGAACTACGACTGACCTGATTCCCCCAAAGGGATACGTAGGCAACCTTCATAGGTGCGGTCACAACTTCTTTCAATTTCAAATTCCACAATATTTTTCAAATTTCTATTTTCACAATTTCTTTCAAATTTCAAATTTCACATTTTCTAAATCTCAAATTCCACAACTTCTTTCAAATCTCCATTCTATTTTCAAACTTCCAATTCTAAATTTCTATTTCCAAATCTCTATTTTCAATTTCCTAAACCTTCTTTCCAAATTCAAATGTTTATCTCTTTCTTTTCAAATCGAATCAATTTCTTTTCAAATCTATTTCCAAATCTATTTTCAAACTCTCTTGCACTTGCACTTGCATATCATACATCATGTTAGTTTTTCTTTTTTAAAAATATTGTTTTTCAAAGTGGATAGGATTGAACATTTAGTTAGTTGAAGTCTCTTATAGGTGAACCTAGGGTAGATTGACATGTAGGTACCGAAAGGGCGGGGTAGGGTGATGGCTTAGTGCGTCTTCCCTACACGTAACCAACTTCTGAACCTAGATCACTGATTTCAAAGACCAAAAAGGAGTTATTTTTCTAAAAAAGGGCTAAATGTTTTCCAAAGGTTGCCAAACAACCTGTTTTCTTAAAAACCCTCTCTTTGAGGTGGTGTTTTCAAAAACCTTTTCTAAAAACCCTAAGTGTAGTCTTCGGATTATTCTTAGTTTTTAGGTGACCTAACTCACCTTAATCAAGTTAGGTGGCGACTCCAAATCTTTTTCAAAAGCCCTTCATTCAAATCAATTTTCAATTCAAGCTTAGTCGCACTCATTCTTCTAGGAAGGTGAGTTCTAACGAGATAGTACAACATTTTTCCCGCTTGTATGTGTATTCCTCAAATGCGAAAAATCTGGGCGCGACAACCTTGTTTAACATCATTAAGGCAAAGTTGGAAAAGGCGAAAGGCTTGTGGGCTGAAGAGCTTCCCAACATCCTGTGGGCTTATCGGACAACCGAAAAGGGTGGCGACTGAGCGCACCCCTTTCTCCTTGACGTTTGGAGCGAAAGCCGTCATCCCGGTAAAGATTGGTCTGCACAGCTCCAGGGTCAACACTTTGAAGAGGAGGCTAACGACGAAGCCCTGGAGGTGAGCCTAGACCTATTTGAAGAAAGAAGGCTGCAAGCAACTATGGAAGTAGTAGCCTACCAATAGAGGATGCACAAATACCATGACGCCAAAGTGAAGCTTAGGACATTCAAGGCAAGAGATCTGGTCCTCAAGAGGGTTAATCAACCTGCCAAGAAGCTCAGTGACAATAAACTTGGGCCAAATTGGGAAGGGCCATACAGAGTTAAGGGGTTTTCCCGAAAAGGGACTTACTGGCTAACTGGACAGGACAACAAGGACCTATCCAACCCTTAGTATGCTGAGCACTTGAGTAAGTACTATGTATGTTGTAACCAGCATTCGTTAATGAAATTCTTGCTTTTCGAAGCCCCAATTGATTTTGTCTATCTACATGGCTCATAGAGCAAAAGGCCACCAAGCCCAACTGGTCAGTCCACGAGGCTAACTAGATAGTCGAAAGGCCAAAAGGCTACTATGCCCAACTAGTTAGTCCACGAGGCTGACCAGACAAGCCGAAAGGCCACAAGGCTACCAAGCCCAATTGGTTAGTCCACAAAGCTTACCAGACAAGCCAAAAGGCCACAAGGCTACCAAGCCCAACTGGTCAATCCGCGAGGCTGACTAGACAAGCCGAAAGGCCAAAGGCTACCAAGCTCAACTAGTCCGTCCACGAGGCTGACCAGACAAACCGAAACGCCACAAGGCTACTGAGCCCAACTGGTTAGTCCGCGAGGCTGACCAGACAAGCTGAAAGGCCAAAAAGGCTACCAAGTCCAACTAGTCAGTCCACGAGGCTGACTAGACAACTAGTCAGGCCATGAGGCTGACCAGACAAGCCGAAAGGCAGCAAGGCTACTGAGTCTAACTGGTCAGTCCACGAGGCTAACCAGATAAGCCAGAAAGCCCCAAGGCTACTGAGCCCAACTGGTTAATCTATGAGGCTGACCAGACTAGCCGAAAGGCCCCAAGGCTACTAAGCTCAACTGGTCAGTCTACGAGGTTGACCAGACCAGCTGAAAGGCTCCAAGGCTACTAAGCCCAACTGGTCAGTCTATGAGGCTGACCAGACAAGCCGAAAGGCACTAGGGCTACTAAGCCCAACTGGTTAGTCTGCGAGGCTGACCAAATGAGCCCAAAGGCCCTAGGGTTACTAAGCCCAACTGGTCAGTCCACAAGGCTGACCAGATCATCTGGTCAGTCTACGAGACTGACCAATCGGGTCGATGGATTAACAAGTTTACTGTCCAAAGCCTAGTAGGTCAGTCCATATGACTTACCAAACCATCGTGTTACAACAGTTCAAGAAACAAACATATATCGCCAATCACAAAATGCAAAAACGAGAAACACCGAGAGAAACAAAAGCTTCTTTATTGATAAGTTAAAAAAAAAAGTTACAAAAGGCTCAGGTGAAGTTCAAGACTGAGTGTCATCCTCAACCTTTCCAGTAGTAGCCTGCCCTTCCCCACCAACAACCTGAAAGGTGGTGTAATCCATGGGTTTCAGAGCAGAGAAGTCTAGATCATGGTAGAGCTTCTTGGCCGTAACTTTAGCATCAATAAAGCCTTCCATGTAGGCTTCACTAACCTCATCCTAGAAAGCAGACCCAACCTTGTATTCCTCAATGGCTCTCTTGCGTTGTCTTCAGTTACTCCTCCAGCTCAGCCACCCTGGTAGAAAAGGAGGCCTTCACAGCTTCAAAGGCTTGAGACTCAGAGGTAAGGTCTTCATTCTTTTGCTTGAGCTCAGTAACCTCGTCCATCACTGCAGACTTCTCTGCCTTTGCAGTCTCCAGGGCTTTTTTAGAGATCTTCAGTTTCTTCTCCAGACCCTGGTTTGACTTTGTTAGGGTTTCAATCACTTGACCCTTCTTGGCGCTCTCAGTTATTTTTGCCTTTAGGCGGGTTGACATGCATAGGGCCTTGATGTGCAATTGCACAAAGACCAACAAGTCATCAAATTCAGCAAATCCGAACACATCCAAGGGAAAAGCAACCAGAGGCCTTACATTGAGCGCGTTATGATTCATACTCCTAGTTAGTTGGGCGTTAGTCCAATTGGTAAAAAAGGTAACATCATTCATACTGATGAACAGCTGCATCCTCAGCCAGGCAGCCTGTATATCCTCCACCACTAAGGGTTCGCCCCACTAGTTTGTAGGTGTCTGGACAGAGGGCTCCTTGGTAGTAGGAGGAGGTAGACCGGCTCCGGAACCAGAAGTCTGACCTGGCGCCTTGGGAGCAAGAGAAGCCAAGGCTCTCGTGGATGGACTAACTGTTGAGGCAAGACCCTTGTTGCTTTGGGTCTTAGCTGGCCTACTCCTAGAGCTGACCTTGAGGCGTTTACTGGGCTTTTCCCCAACAGCCTTGGCCTTCTCCAAGTCCTCAAACCTCTTGGAGGCACCTTGCAAGTTCTGCTTGTTGAAGCCCATGGCAGAACCTTGATCTACACAAGAAAATGTAGCAAGAGTAAGAATACATCTGGTATAGTAACAAAAATTAAAATGCCAGACTCACTCCTCTCTCCCTCAGCCTGGATGTCCTCGACGGAAGGGTCTGGACCTAAAAGGTACGCAGCCAAAGTCTCACCCGCCACAAGATGAGCCCAAAATGTGACCAGATGCTTCCTCACCCTCTCTACCAGTGCCTCTTTTGCCTTGTTCTCTAGCACAGGGAGATGTGCTGAGCACAGAACAAAAGCTGGTCAAGTCAAACCACGATCACAAATAAAACCTATGTATAAAAAGTACGAGGGGAGCATACCCTTCCTACCTGGTCTCCCTCACTGTCTGGGTATGCGAGGGGTCTGATTAGTCACCTCCTCCCAGTGGGCAACCTTCATGCCCTCGCCGTACACAAAGAAGAACTTTTCCTTCCATCGCTTATGGGAGACAAGAAGACCAGAGATCATGGCGAGCTGACTATCCCTGGCCGAGAAATAGTACCAACCTGAGCCCTCGCTCTCGGTCAGCTTGTAGCAATAGAAGAAGACCTCAAGGGTCAAGTACTCCTCTCATCCAGTGGCCGAGCGCCATAGGGCGGCACAACCTACCATAATATGCCACGAATTAGGCAAGAGCTGTCCAGGGGCCAATCTGCATCTGCTCAGAACCCCCTAATGGGGGGAGCAATAAAAAATCTCAGACCCCCAAACAAAGCACCCTTGCACACCGTTATTTCCCTAGGGCGAGGAAAGCAAGCCCTGTTGTCATTCCCAGGGACCCTATAGCTCATGGATAGGGGGAATTGATAGATAGACCAGAGTTTACTTATCTTCGGCCCATCTGAGATGGAGGCGATGTTCCTTGCCTCATACCTATACTCTAAGGCTGGGGGCTCTGCCTCCTCAGTTTCATCCATGGAAGCCTCCTCAAAGGCATCCACTATGGCCACAGGGCTCCTTGCTCCCCCTGGCCTCATCTCCAGAGTAACGTCCTCAATGTTTGCCCCAGAATAATTGACAGAGGCATTAGAAGTCTCGTCTGGCCTCACCCTATCCAAATTGGCCGACACAGTGCGCTCTGAACCGGTTGAAAGATCAATAGGTTGTGGGTTCATGATCCTAGGGTCTTCGATTGCACGAAGGGTTTCAAAAACGGATCTAGACACCTTTAGAACACCCCAGTACACCGACTCAATGAAGGAAGGATTACCTACAAACCCTAAGGGGTATGATGCCCTAATTCTCCACTCGTAGTATTAAATGGCCTTTTGTAAAAGCCAAAACATAAAACCTTACTCAAATAAGTGCAATGCCTTACCAAATTTGGGATCGCTGAAAGAAAAAGGCCTGGAGCCGCCCTGAACGTGGTCCCAAGAACAAGAGATGAAGAACTTTTAGAGAAAATAGGAAGGCAATTGCTGGGAGTTCGAAGGGTGCGAAGTGAGGGGCTTCTGTCAAACCGCTAAGCCTTAAACCCCTCGTTTCAAAAGCAATGGACAAGATTGCTTCCGTGATTCAAGATCAACGGCCAGCATCTCAGGCATCACATCACAGGCTGAGAACCAACCCCGAAGGGCCACGTGGCGAATACCCCAAGGGTCGCACCAATTCGACAGCTACTGCAATCATTATGGATTATGGCGCCATAAATGTGTCTCGAGAACGACGTTTAAATTCCCCCAGGCAGACTAGAGCTGCCCAGGAGAATTGGGGACATCTGATATGGGAAAACTGAGCAGTTGGTCAGCCCTTCCTAGCGCAGCCCAGAGGTGCCCAGACAGAGGCCACCCCTAGGCACCCCTCTAACCAGCCACACCGGAAGACCTATACAGATTGTGACAAACCTGGGCAGACCTGGACGGTCCACAATGGCACGACGCACCAGGCGCCATCAGGCCTGTATCCCGAGTTTGCACCTTAAATATCAGCTCGCACAACCCCATCACTGGGATGGTTACTCCCATAGCTAGGAGTAACCGTCCACGTTCTCTATCCACTATGCTTAATCTGGGGGTACAATTGATGCCCACAACCCATAATCTGAGGCACACTCCCTGCCAACTTCACTGTATAAATGGCAGTTACCATCTCTAAAAGAAGGTACACACAAAAAATAAAACTTCAACCTTTGAGTGTTATTGCTCTGCCCATTTATCTCTAGCCTAACTTTGACATCGGAGTATATTTGGCAAACACCACATCGATGTTCTAAGCAGTAGGGTTCATCACTCCAACCGCTCATCAGAAGTTGGGAAGATCATACAAATTCACTGTATCATTTTATATATCTACCTATATTTTAAGTATGGTGAGTACTCCAACTTTCAAACCATCCCCTAATCTTTTCTCATAACCTTTCTTCCCTATTTTATTGCTAAATGACATGTGGGTGGTGGCAGTGGATTAACACACTATTTGGTCGCTTTTGTCCTTCTTGTTTTGTGCTTATTGTTTCATATGCCATTTAGTTATAGACAGACATTAACTTGTAGTTAGCAAGTGTATATATATAAGTATCCCTCAAATCTGAAAGTATGATACGGTCATGTGCTAAACAATTACTTTTTTACCATTGCACGAACTTTAATCATAGTTTATATATGTATATATATGTGTACGTATATTAATATCAAAGTATGTCGCGCCCCGATTTTTGGGTGTCCAAGATCCTTTCGGCTTGGAGGCCCTAAAGCATGGAACTCTGTCACTAGAACTTGTTCTCCTAGAAGGACAAGTGCGACTAGGTTTGAAAATTGGTTTGACTAAGGGCTTTTTAGACAAATAGGAGTCGCCACCTAACTTGATTAAGGTGAGTGGGGGCACCTAAAAACTAAATGTTAATCCGAAGATTAAACTTAGGGTTTTTCGGAAAAGGTTTTAAAAACTCCCTCAAGAGAGGGTTTTTAATAAAATAGGTTGTTTGGCAACCCTTGAAAAGATTTAAGCCCTTTTTGAAAATAACTCCATTTTGGTCATTTGAAAACAGAAATCTATGGTCCAGGGGTTAGTTACGTGTAGAGAAAATATTCTAAGATCATCACCCTACCCTGCTCTTTCGGTACCTACATGTCTAATCACCCTTTGTTCACTCACTAGAATAACCGGTTACCATTGTTCACTTAATATCCACTTTAGAATTTTGAAAACGGGGTTTAGTCATCACTTTTCGGATGGATGATGCATGATGCAAGTTTTTGAAAGAAGTTTAAAAATAATGGGGGTTTCGAAAGAGTTTGGAATAGAAACTTTGAATTGATTGAAATTTTTGAAAAAAGGGAATTGGAGTTGAAATAATAATTGTGACCGCACCATTTTAGGTTACCTACGTATCTCATTTGGCGAGAATCAGGTCATTCGTAGTTCGGGCAAGAGCCCGATGGAAAATAGGCGCATTGGGGCCTTTGGAAGGTTTGAAGATACTTGGGGGTCTTTGAGGTCTTTGGAAGTTGAAGACTCTTTGTGGTCTTGGAAGTTTTGACTTGAAATTGGATGGTGGAGTATTTTGAAAATGTTTTTGGATCAACCTAGATCAACCTAAGGCAATTTTGGAAAAATGCCTTGGTATGTCTCAAGAGAACTTAAAAGTCATTTTGAAAACCTTGGAGGCATGTTTTGATGAATTAATTTTTGAAAGTGGTTTTTAGAAATGGCTAAGGGTTTGGAATCCTAATACGGACAACCTTAGAGGTTGTTCTTGATTTATCACTTGTCCTTGGAATCCCTAACCATGAGAGGGCTAGGGACACCTTAGGTTTGTGACCTTTTGAAAATATTTTTGGAAATGCCTTGAAGATGGAGTGTAAGAGCATTAGAGGAGTTTATGGAGTTGGTTTTTTCAAATTAAGAGAATGGGAGGTTTTGGAAAAGTGGGTTATGAGAATAGTTTAAAATTGAGTGATCATTTAGAAAAGGGTTGAAGAGTTGGAACCTTGAAGTTTATTAACCTAGATTGGGTTGGCTTAGGGTTAGAGGTGACCTAAGGTTGACTAACTTGGGTTAGGTTAACCTAGGGTTAAGATGACCTATGGTTAACTAACTAAGGTTGGGTTAACCTAAGGTGAAGGTAACCCAGGGTTAACTAACTAGGGTAGGTTTAACCTAAGGTTAGGATGACTTAGGGTTAACTAACTAGGGTAGGGTTAACCCAAGGTTAGGATGACTTAGGGTTAGGTTAACCTAAGGTGAGTGAACTAGGGTCAAGTTAACCTAGGGTTGGTGTCATACTCCTAACCTAATTAGACATGAATTATGTCACATTAGGCGAGGCGTGATCGCACAGGTCACCGTACTTGCGAACGACACCTTAACACCTAATCGAAAATGCGAACGCAGCGGAATATAATAACAAGAAGAAATATAATAAACGCCCCAATATACATAAAGGAAACCACAAATCATCACAATCTTCCAAATGCTCTACCATCGTACCATGTTAATAAAAAATATTACATCAAGACTTAACGTCTATTTAAAACACAACTAAGAAATCGAAAGTATGACAATGGAACTCTCCCAAGTCCCAAGACTTGACATCCTAACACCAGCATAAATGCCATCACGGCAAGGACCAAGACTACAGTGAACCCAACCGTTATCTCCAAGTTACCTATCAAGACAACCTATGTGGGTGTGAGCTAATTGTCAACATGCTCACGATAGATAATCAAAGTAATAAAGAATGATAAATACAATCACAGAATCAGCCATCAATGAATAATCCATCACCTAATGATATATACTCATCTATAAAATACCAACATCAACAATATGTAAACATCATCTCATCACTACCAACAATGTAATATACTTCATGCGATGCAATGTTTCTTGTGATGCAATGCATGAAACACCTACATGTGCGCGCGATTTAGATAACGTTGGCCCAATATATCGATGGCGCGTTATCAAAGAATGCCCACCGTGGCACCCCTAGGCTAGTCCACCGTGACTAAGCCTTAGTTAACCCCACATCGGTTAACTCTCTCCAGTGCAATGTAAGGCATACAATATGAATGGAATGCAATGTCACCTCCACCTCTTATACAACCTCATCAATATCACCGCATATATATAACCTCATCATTATCACCACATATATATAACCTCATCAATAGTATGTTATATACATAATGATCAAGCAACTCTATATGAATAAGACTGTCACAATCAACACCAACGTGCATAATAAGATAAACAATACACCAATATAGATAGTAAGGCATCCAAGTCAATATCAATAAGATCATCATAAATTGCATAATCAAACAATTAACACCAATATAGATAGTATGCCAAATCATATATTCATTTATCTCAATTCCCACAATCAACACCAACAATACAAGCATCGCACAACCAACACATAATATTACAAACAATATATTCATTCAATATAAATATGAATATCCTAGATCCCACAATTACCATTAATATAGATAATATTACGCACAATATATTCATTCGATATGAATATGAATATCTTAGATCCCACCTGTCACCGTACACACCCCACGACCAAGATCATTCCTTGAATGATGTTGACGGATCTTGCCCTCCGTTAGGTCCTACCACCACAACCGTGTTAGTTTAGAAATTTCAGCAATCATAATCAATATATGTATACATAATCTCAATTAAACTCCCAATGGAATGCTAGAGCTGAAAAGTACCAAAATACACTAAGTCCTCTAATCTGCCACAACTAACATAAGCTTCATAATCTGGACATAACTTCGTGACCTTATACCCTAAAATTCTAAAACTTTAGAAATATAAAATAGACATCTTCAAGAGTATCCAGACCAAATTTTACATTTTTTGAACATGTCTAAGTATTTATTTGATATTTTCTAAAACAGGGCAGTGTTGCTGAATTTTTGTTTCTACAGTAGATGGTTCTCATTTGAGAGGTCTGAAACCTAAGTAAACGATATCTCCTTGACCTAAAATTTGGTATAAAATCTCATCAATGGATCCAGAAAATACAGTAAAAATTTTATAATTTTTGGATTACTCTAAATTGGTCGAATGCTCTGTCAAACTAGAGGTTACAGATCTGTGTAGATCTGGGCATCAGACTTCTACAGTGGCAGCTTAACTTTGAAAAATCACCATAATTCGAATATAAAACATTTTTGGCTGAAACCAAAGCCCAAATTGTCTTAAGATCTCAAAGTTCAAGTGTGTAAAACTTTAGCTACAGATCGGATTGTTAAAGAGGTCAAACAACCTATTATAGTGGCTGTTTCTACAGATTTTTGCAGCAAAAATCCTCCAACTTTGGACAGAGGTTTCTCTCTCAATTCTTAACCAAATTAGATGATTTTTGTGTCTAAATCAAGTAATTTTTTGAGATATTTCCACATATAGTCTCAAAAGTTAGATAAGATCTCGTTAAGACTCTGAAACCAGTGTTGTCAGTGGCTGCTCCTGCCCATATTCTGGGCAGCAGCCATGGTTAATCATCTCTTGCAGCTTAAATCTACATGTATGCAAGACCAGAAACTTGACAATTAATAGGAGAATAATTACCTGAGGTGAAGAATCTAGCTTTACCTCTCCTTCTCTCTTCCTTTTTTCTCTTTTCTTTCCTTCTCTTTCTTTCTTTCTTCTTCCTCTTCTCTCTTCCCTTCTTTTCCTTTCTTTCTTCTTCCTCTTTCTTTCTTCTCTTCTCTTTTCTCTCTTTTTCTCCCTCTCTATACGTATGAACAGCCCTCCCCTTGACTTGCCCTTCTTTTTTTTTTTCCCTTTCTCTCTCTCTTTTTCTTTTGGCCCTCCCCCATTGACTTAAACTTTTTCTTTCTTCTCCCACCAAATTCTATCTCTTTCTCCAAGTTTCTCTTTCAACTTGTTAGGTAAATATATATATCACACCCTTAGGTGTCCTTCAACATTCCCCCACCTCACCACTTCCATGCTACATGCCACACCTCTATTGGTTCACACTAATGCACTCTTACCTTAAGTAAAAACATATGAAGGCTAATGAGGTATAATGAGCTTTGTAGTAAGTAAATTATACACACATGCACCCACATAATTTTACATATTTGAAATTATAAGATTGAGGTCTCACAGTTGGTGAACTAGGGTCAAGTTAACCTAGGGTTGGTGAACTGGAGTCAAGTTAACCTAGGGTTAGGTTGGAAAATGGTTTTGAAAGTTGGTTTAATACACTTTTGGAAAGGGTTTTGAAAAACAAAACATGCTATGCAATGGATTTTGGTGGACAACCCTTTCGAAGATCTTTTCCATGAAAATTTAGACTCTAGTTAAGAGTATGGTTTATATGGTTGGTGATTGGAGACCATTCAAAAGGAAGGTTTCCTCATGGCTATTATAACCATGATCTTGACAAGAGTGTAAGGGGTCCTAAAATCAACATGATAATGACAACTTTTTAAGACACCATTTTTTGTACAAAGATGGAGAGAATGCATTTTTGAAGATCATCTTTGGAGAAGGATTTTGAAAATCATTTTTTAAGGGAACCATTCCATCAAGAGATGGTTCATATGGCCAAACAAAAGAGAGACCACTCAAGAGAGGGTTCCATGGGGCCATTCCAACCACTAAATTTAAAATAATGAAAATCTTGAAAATTAGAGAATCGGAAAGCAACCCTTATGCAAATTAAAATGTCATGATACCAAAATGAAAGTTAGGGGATTAGTAGGAGGTCTTCTAAGGCATAATTTCTAAAATCTCATCCTACACTTCAAGGGACCAACTCTTGAAATAAGTTTTGAAAGAAATATAAAGCTTGGAGATGGCATGAAAGTAAGAGCAATGTAAGCATTGTAGAGCATGACAATAAGCATAAAATGAAGCCAAGCATGCAAAACATTATCAAAGTAGTAATATGTAAGGGGTCATGATTACATACAAGGCTTTTAGGCTACACCACATAAATAAGGGGCTTTTAGGCCATACCATCTTAAAGTAGGCTAGTGAGAGATCCCCCTACACGGTGGCTCTCACTTGCTTTCCTTTAGGCATGATCTAAGAGCCTTGTTGGCTCAAGCATGCAAGAAAGGGGGGCTGAAGATGGGGATTAAAATAGAGAATAGCCTAAATAGGCTAGGGGGGAGAAGAGAAGAGTGAGGGAAGACACAAATATAAAAGAAATACCGCCTTTTGCCTTCAACATACTTGTAGTCTTCAAGAGATGTTTTGATGGGAGCTTGAATGACTTCAAGAAGGCTTAGAGGGCTGGTAGGGAGTGCTTGATGGTGTATAAGGCTTTATATGTGAAGTATATAGGCTTGGGGATGATGGAACCAAAGCTAAGTGTTGGAGGGATGAAGTATGTATAGAGATTCGCAGTTCTGGAGTGACTTCAGCAAGGCTTCGCATCAAAAATTGGAGTTGGAATATGCAAAGGTTGGTATGGTATTTATAGGCATTCTGGAACAAACCTGGAGCATGTACTACATGCGCCTGGCCAAAATTTGACCATGCGCATGTAAGACATGCACAGGTACTGTTCCATTGCCAGAATGACACGTGGCACCCTATGTACTGGATAAATCTCGACTGTTGATCGAAAGTTGGTTGATCTGATCAAGATTTGAGCGCATGTAGCATACGCTCCATCACTGGGAAGGTTCGTCCAAACTTTGCCTCGATAATTGAGTCAATTGGGAAGGTTTCGGGAGAATCGGTCGCACTCGGGATGTTCTCCCAAGGCTTCCGGTAAATTTTCACATTTTTGGAAAGTTTGAATTATGTTTGGAAGTGTGAGATATTGTCTCGGGAAGTGTGCCAAAAGGTCACTTTTGCGGAGCATTTGTGATACGCTCTGAGAGTGTTCAAAAGTGGCTGTTTTCGTTTTGTGTGATCGAGGCCTTAGGGAAGCGATCTTTTCGATCGGACCGTACCGATGGAAAGTATTCTGGAAGTACTTTCGGGAATTCCCAGATTTACCCATTTCTCAAGTCATTTGACGGTGCGTTTTGATTGGAGAATCGGGAAAAAAGTCAACCTTGGCGGAGCGTCTGCAAGACGCTCTAGGGGTTGCCGAAAGTTGTAGTTTTCGCACCGTACGATGAAGAACTTCAGGAAGCGATCTATCCGATCGAGTTGTATCGATGGGAAGATCTATGGATAAGCTTTCAAGAATTCTCTGATTTACGCATTTCTCAAGTCAGTTGACGGTGCGTTATAATTAGGAAATCGGGAGAAAAGACAATTTAGGTGGAGCATCTGCGAGACGCTCTAGGGGAATTTTATCGAGTCATGAACATTTAATATCGTAGGGTCCACCTCGGGTTAAACAAGGGTGTATGGTGAAACCCTTTACTCGAAATCCCAAGGCCGGTGCTGTGTCAGGGCATCTTTGGGTTTCCAGGGGCAAAGCGGTCATTTAGATCAGGATTGGCTGGAAATGGTCAGGAATGGTTTGGTGTGTTGTGTTAAGTGTGTAGGGTTATCCAGGGATGGTTTTGGGAGGGTCCTTCGCCGTTCGACGGGGTCTGTGTAGTGCTGAGGTGTTCAGGGGCAAAATGGTCATTTTAATCGGAATAAGCCGGAATAGGGCCGGAATTGGACCAAATGGCGTGCGAGGGACACCTAAACGTTTAGTAACATTTTAAAATGATGGACTTATTGTTTTGAGGGATTTTGAACTTTTCCAAAACGTGCCTGGAGGCCTAAGGGGCCGGTTTGGTCATTTTTCACCGAGTCGGGCTAGCAGGCGCCGGTGTTGACCTAGGTGTTGGTTCTCGCGACGATCTAGTCTCGGAAAACTACTTGTGCGGTGTTGGTCTCCAAGAACGCCCGTTCTTAGAGAACTACCTGTAGGGGTGGTGTTGGTTCCTAAGAACGCCTAATCCCAAAAAGCTACCTGGAAGGGTGGTGTTGGTCTTCGAGAACGCTCGATCTCGGAGAACTACCAAATGAAGGACATTCTATGTTGGTGGGCTAGCAGGTGCCAAAAGTAAACCGTTTAGAATTTGATGAGGTGTTGGTCCTTAAGATCACCCGATCCCAGGGAGCTACCTGGACGGCGTTGGTTTCTAGGACTGCTCAGTCCGGAAAGCTGCCTAGAGTAATGATGCTTATGGCTCCAGCGGGTCCTTGTGGGCCCGAGAAGCGACCAGGTAGTTGGATTGGAGATTGTAAGGCTCATCTTGAACTTGCATGTGTTGTGATATTAGAAACTGAACCCGGTCGGGCCGGAGATTGCCGAGTGAGCAAAAATGAGGTGCTTGCAAAGTACATGTAAATCATATGCTTAAATCATGGAAGTGGGCTGATCACCATGTGAACAATATATTTGTTCGTAAGGAAGTACCTGATCTTATTCGCCTAAAATGCAAATATTATATAAAGGTCAACATTGGATGTATTTTATTATTTATAATGGAAATAATTAGGCCACAAAAAGTATAAACAAATATAGAAAGATAAGCTGTTCTAAACCAACCTCATTTATATAGGGTATGCAATCAATCTAAAACCCCGTTCATGCATGTTGTCATCGCTTTAGCGTATCAATAGAAAACACTTCAGATGTGTATATACTATATAAATAGAAAAATATAAAAAATTTCTTTATAAAATATTATTTCAGGTTTAATAGAAAATGAAATACAACTTAACTGAATCTGATCCAATAAAAAACGGCATACAACTCAACTGAATTTGATCCGTTCGGACATAAGATCGAAATAAAATCAACCTTAAGATTATTTCAAGATTCACCCAAATTTATCACAAGAATATCATAATTTCATGACCCCAACCAACAACAGACAAAAGAAGATATATCCACTATTTGCGGCTGAATTTTCTTTTTGTTCCAATTTATACTTCAATTAGTGGAATACGCGCAATGTGCCTACAAAAGAAAAAGGAGGTAAACATATATATTGAAAAATTGGTGAAGGAAAAAACATATAGTACAAATTGTGAATTAACAAATATCAACAAAAAATTTGATATTTAAAAACTTAACATAACAACTATAAAATAGAATAATCTCTTTTGTAATATATAAGGTTTTCTATATGCATTGTACTTAATACTATTTATTTACTTTTAAAAAAAATTATAAAAAAGTACACTTCAATTTTAAGCATACACTGAACTAGACAAGGTTACAACAGAGCATAGGTATATCACACAATTGATAGGAAACTGAAAATTTCATGAAGAAAATGAACCTTATTACCATCCGACTAGACAGTATTTGAAGTTCTTATCAATGTGATATTCTTAGTTAGGGAATGTGTATCTGTAATGGCCTGTGCACTTCTTGACACACTGCCCTCTCCTAGTAACTCTTGCTCTACCAAACCGTGGACATTTTTCAAATGAAATATGTCTAGAAGCCATTTGCACTTCGGTGCATGAAAAGCAAAGAAGCCCTCTAATGCAAGAAGGGAAAATAAATTAATCAGTGATTTCATGCACTAAAAATACAAGAATCATCTTACAGATATATATCTTCAGCTTGTCTGCATGCCATCCATGGCACTGTGAAGACCATCTGAATTGGAGGCACATTTTCTCCAACCTTATTTTTTCTTTTTCTTGGTAGGACTCCTAGATTTCTTGGGGCATCTTGTCTCAGAAAATAGATTCTTGTACCTCTCTAATACCCGTTCCTTGTCATCAAGTAAGCCTAACATCTCATATGCATCAGCTACTTTCTGCACTATTGACTTTTCTAGAGGTTCACGATCAAAAGCTTCCAGGCCCTTGAAAAGCTTTTCAAGATTCTCCAGCATGTTGTTTCGATAATATAAAGAAATCATAAGTTTACATAACTGCCAAGGTTATTGAATGTAGATCACTACCAATTTTCCTCACCCAAAACTCGTGTGCTTCTTGCGCTCGGTGGTCCGTGTCTAATGTGTTGGGGATTTGGGGACAAATGCACTTGCAAAATCACAATACTCAAGTAATAACAGGGCATAAACACAGCACTACGAATTTGAAATTTCTTCAGCAAAACATAAACTTCAAGCATGCATTTTATAGCACAAAACAGAGCAAAAATTTCAAAAACAAAAGAAACTTATCTGGGGCATAAATCTGGACATTTCTTCACTGAAAAACAGCCATTACAAAGACTTCAACCCTCCTTCAAAATACGCTTTGAATAGCCCCTTACACAACACTTTTCTTCTCTTTTTTTTTTTTTTTGTCCGACCAGCTGTTACAAAAGGAGAGCTTTGTGCTCTGTTTTTCTACTACACAAAACAGCCACTGTTGTGGCTTTTTACACCCTATATAGCCTATATAACATATAAGTACAAAATAATATAGATATAACAATATGCCCCCAAAAATATACATTAAAAAAATGCCCAAAATTGCGTTTACATTTTCAACGTCCCTACTTAAACCCAATTTTCAAAAGTCTTCTTTTCAAGCATAACCTTCAATCTCTTGAACGCCTCATGCTTCAAAGGTTTCGTGAATATATCGGCAATTTGTTCACATGATTTGCAATGAACTAGCTCCACTTCCATTTGCTTCACATGCTCCCGAATGAAATGATAACCAGTGTCAATATGCTTACTTCTTTCATGAAACACCGGGTTCTTTGCCAAAGCAATTGCCGATCTATTATCAACAAATATCTCAGTGGGACTTTCTTGTGGAAATTCCAAATACTTCAACAAGTTTCTCAACCATATGGCGTGACACACGGTTGAGTTAGCTGCCACATACTCCGCTTCACAAGTAGACAAAGTAACAATGGCTTGCTTCCTAGAGGACCAAATGAAGGCCGCATTTCCCATAAAAAATATAAAACCCGATGTACTCTTTCTTTTATCTAAATCTCTTCCCCAATCACTATCGGAATACCCAATAAGTCTAAAATCATTAGAGCATGAATAAAACAAGCCATCATGAAGAGTACTTTTGATATAATGAAGAATCCTCTTTGCGGCATTGAGATGTGAATGATCTGGTGCTTCCATGTATCTACTAATTAATCCAACACCATAAAGTATGTCCGGCCTAGTGCAAGTGAGGTACCGGAGACTTCCAACTAAACTTTTAAAGTAAGTTGGATCCACATTGCTGCCATTAGTGCCCTTCATCAACTCCAATCCACTTTCCACTGGGGTGTTCACCGGATTACAAGATTCCATTCCATATCTTTTGAGTATCTCCTTGGCATAGGCACTTTGAGAGATGAAAATTTCATCTTTACTTTGCACAACTTCAATTCCAAGAAAGTGAGACATCAAACCAATATTCGTTATTTCAAATTCCCAGATCATACTCTTCTTGAATTCCTTGAACATATTAGGATTGTTTCTAGTGAAGATCAAGTCATCAACATAAAAACACACAAACAATATACTTCCATTGGCATCCACTTTCACATACAATGCATGCTCATAAGGACATTTTTTAAATCCATTTTCATGAAAATACTTGTCAATTCTAGCATTCCATGCACGTGAAGCTTGCTTTAGCCCATAAAGAGCTTTTTTTAACTTGTACACCTTATCTTCATCTCCATCTTTGACATACCCCATGTCGCGCCCAGATTTTTCGCACTCGAGGAATACTCACCTAAGCGGGAAAAATGCTGTACTCTCTCGTTAGAACTCACCCTCCTAGAAGAATGAGTGCGACTAGGTTTGAATTGAAAATTTGATTTGAAATAAGGGCTTTCAGAAAAAAAGATTTGGAGTCGCCACCTAACTGGGTTAAAGTGAGTTAGGTCACCTAAAAACTAAGAATAATCCGAAAACTACACTTAGGGTTTTTGAAAAAAGATTTTTTTGAAAATACCACCTCAAGAGAGGGTTTTTAAGAAAACAGGTTGTTTGGCAACCTTTGGAAAACATTTAGCCCTTTTTGAAAAATAACTCCTTTTTGGTCTTTGAAATCAGTGATTCTAAGTTTGGAGGTTGGTTACGTGTAGGGAAAACGCACTAAGCTATCACCCTATCCCGCCCTTTCGGTACCTACATGTCAATCTACCCTAGATTCACCTATGAGAGTCTTCAACTAACTGTTGGCCAATCCTATCCACTTTGAAAAACAATGTTTGGAAGGAAACTAACATGATGCATGATATGTACGTACAAGTTAAGAGAATAGATTTGAAAAGAGATTGATTTGAAATTGATTTGATTTGATTTGAAAATAGATTTAAAGAGATGAAATTGAAATTGGAAAGTTTGAAAATTTGAAAATAGAAATTTTGAAATTGAAACTTTGAAAATAGATTGGAATTTGAGATGTGGAAACCGCACCCATGAGGGTGGAATTGAAAGTTTGAAAAGTGTTGTGACCGCACCTATGAAGGTTGTCTACGTATCCTTTTGGGGGAATCAGATCAGTCGTAGTTCGAACCGGAGTCCGATTGAAAATAGAAGAGTTGATTGAATTGGAAATTGAATTTGAAAGATTGAGAGATTGAACTTTGAATAGAGGATTGAAAATTGGAATTTGGAATTTTGAAATTAAAAAGATTGAATTTTGATTTGAAAAGATAGAACTTGGAAGAAAAATTTAGACATGTCTTGGAAAGATGGAGGTTTAGGAAACCTAGACTTAGGAAAGATTTGACTCGGCTTGAAAGATTTAGGAAATTAGGAAGAATTGGATTTAGGAAATGTTCAAATTAGGAAAGGTCTGAATTAGGAAAGTTTCGAATTAGGAAAGTTTCATTTTTGGAAAGTTTCAAATTAAGAAAGTTTTGAATTAGGAAAGTTTCATTGAGGAAAGTTTTGAAATAGGGAAGTTTTGAAAATTGAAAAGTTTAGAAAACAAGGAAGTTTTGAGAGAAAGTTTTGAGTTTAGAAAAGTTTTAGATTTGAAAAGATTTTGAAGTCTTGGAAAGCTTAGAATTTGGGAAGATTTAGGTTTAGAAAGATTTAACTTAAGAAAGTTTCAAATTTAGAAAGTTTTGAGTTTGGAAAGATTTGAAATTTAGAAAGTTTAAGATTTAGAAAGTTTTAGGGTTTTAGAAAATCTTAAGATTAGGAAAGGTTTGGATTTAGGAGAGGTTTGAAAACTTAGGTTTGAAAAGTTAAGATTTGAAAAGAGGGTAGAATTAGGAAAGGGTTGAATTAGGAAAGATTTGAAAGTTTTAGGAAATTTAAGATTTAGGAAAGGAGAAGCTTAGGAAGGATTCGAATTAGGAAAGGATTGGATTTTGTTTCTAAAAGAGACGGGTTGGATTTTGTTTCCAAAAACAGAGAACGGGATCTAGTTTCCTAAACGGGGAGATCTTATTTGGTTTCCTAAAGGGAAGATAGAATTTGGCAAGGATTTGGAAAGGGAGATTCTAGAAACCCTAGATTTAGAAAATGTAGAATTTTAACGTAGAAAAGAGGTTTTGGAAACAGGTATAGTTTGGATGTGAAAACAAGAGGTTTTGGAAACCTAGGTTTGGGGCAAAGTTTGAAAACCATGTTTTTGGAAAGAAAATTATGGTTTCCTAATTGTGGGTTCTAGGGCTTGACTTGGGCTCTAAGGAAAGAGTTTTTGGAAAGTGCATTTTTGGAAACGAAGGTTTTCTAAAAGGGGAATCCTAGGGAGGAGTTTTTGGAAAGTGAATTTGGAAAGAGAGTTTTTGGAAAGAAGGAGTTTTTGGAAAGTGTGTTTTTGGAAACATAGATTTTGGAAGGAAAAATCCTAGAGGGAAGTTTCTAGAAGGAAGGCTTTGGAAAGAGAGTTTTTTAGAAAGATTTTTGGAAGGAGATTGTTGGAGAGAGAGTTTTTAGGAAAGTAAATTTAAGGAGTGTTTTTAGAAAGTGAATTTTGAGGAGAAAGAGTTTTTTGGAAAGGAGTTGAAAAAGGAAGCTTTGAAAAATAGATTTGGGAGGGAGTTTTTGAAAACAATTTCGGAGAGGAGAGTTTTAGGAAAGTATGTTGAAAAATAGATTTTAGGAAGAAATTTTTGAAAAGAGAGTTTTTAGAAGGTGTAAAAACATCTCACTTTCCTAAAGCAATTCTAACCATAAGAGGGCTAGAACCACTTTAGGAAAGCGGTTTTGGAAAACAATAAGATTTGAAAATATGGACCATATTGGTCACTTTAAATGTAACACTTTCCTAAAGCAATTCTAACCATAAGAGGGCTAGAACCACTTTAGGAAAGCGGTTTTGGAAAACAATAAGATTTGAAAATATGGACCATATTGGTCACTTTAAATGTAACACTTTCCTAAAGCAATCCTAGCCATGGAAAAGCTAAAATCACCCTAGGATTGTGATTTTGAAAACAATTTTTGAAAAAGAGATTTTGATGCAATTTTAAAAACAAGTTTGAAAACGATTTTGAAGACAACTTTGAAAACGGTTTTTGGAAGATACAAGATCATGATATGCACAATACAATTTTGGAGTCGTGAACATACAAGGCTAAGGCTTCGCCACATAATCAAGGGGGCCGGACCCACGTGGTCTCTGGTTAGACTAGAAGAAAGCCCCCGACACAGTGACTCTCCAACAGTCTAATCCTACACATGGACCGGGAGTCCCCTTGTTTCAAGCATGCAAAGAAAGGGGGGGAAAGAGATGGGGGATTAAAATAGAGAAAACCCAAGTGGGTTAGGAGAGAGAAGAGAGAGGGCGGAAGTGCGAAAATTTAAATAGGGAGTCTACCGTATGTCTTGTTATTTTGCACGCCTTGCTTTCTTCGGTCTTCGGTCTTCATCTTGATCTTTGTCTTCAGTCTTCAAGAGTTGTCTTCAAGCTTTGGATTGCAGCTCTGCAAGTCTTCAAAGGATGGTTGAAGGCTAGTGTATGAGTGTATGGGGATGTACAGGAGTGTGTAGGAGGCTAGGGTTTGTGTAGGGTGGCTAGAGTATGGAAAACCTAGGGAAGCTAGGGTTTTGGAGGTGCTCGAGCTCTGTATATCGAATTATATGATTTTTAGGTTGAGTTTGCGGATCCTTTTCACGTTGAATGAGGCTCTGTATTTATAGAGGTTGGACAACACTGGCGCCTGTTGTAGTGGCGCCAGGCCAAAGTTTACACTGAGTGGCGCCAGTCCATTTTTTTGGCTTGGCGCCACTACTAGTGGGGCCAGCCATTTAGGAAATGTTTAAGGTCGGCAAGCAGTGTATCTTTGACTAGATTTGGGCGCCTGTACTAGTGACTACCATGCAATCTTTAGCCTGGTTTCACTAGGAGTGACTCCGGAAAGTCCGGGAATGATTTGGAGGAGCCGGGAATGACCTGGAAGGCCGGAAAGGAGCAGGAACACTTAAAATAGTGTCCTGGAGATATTTGACTTGAAAAGTGAGGATAAGATGTGTCGGAAAGGTTGACCGGGCCTTTAGGGGCAAAACGGTCAATCGGACCGGGAAACTACTGAGACAAACTCGGACTGTCCCGGAAGAAGACTTGGGATCTGAAAACATTATTCAGAATGTTCCCAGAGGTTGCCGGTTTGATTTTTAGAGCCGGCGTGGACGGAAAAGGAGACCGGCCCACCAGGGGCAAAACGGTCATTTTGTACCGGGTTGGCCGGAACTGACTCAGAATGATCCGGAAAGATAAAGGAAGGTCGAGAGTACTATAAAAAGTAATCTCAGAGGGTTACCGGTTTGATACCCAGAGCTGGTGTGGTTCCCGGGGCATTCGGATGCCTAGGGGCAAAATGGTCATCTTGACCGGAAAGTCTCGAAAAAGGTCCTAAGGGCAGTTTGGTCATTTTTCACCAAAGTGGGCTAACAGAAACTAGTGTTGACTTGGGTTTTGATTATTTCTGCCACTCTAACGGCGGTCGTCGTGACACAGAGATTTGTTGGCAATTCCCTATATCGACCTATTTGTGAGTATTTCCGCTACTCTAACGGTTTTGTAAGTAGTTTCGCTACTCAGACCGTCTCGAGGAATAAACTGTCTCGAGAGAGGGATTGGAAAGGGGACTTATCGTCTTCGAAGAGATGTGCTTGAGTTGGAACCGTCTCGAGGAATAAACTGTCTCGAGAGAGGGATTGGAAAGGGGTCTTACCGTCTTCGAAAAGACGTGCCTAGGTTGGAACCGTCTCAAGGAATAAACTGTCTCGAGAGTGGGATTGGAAAGAGGACTTATCGCCTCTGAGGAGACGTGCCTAGGATTGGAACCGTCTCGAGGAATAAACTGTCTCGAGAGTGGGATTGGAAAGGAGACTTATCCCCTCCGAGGAGACGTGCCTAGGATTGGAACCGTCTCAAGGAATAAACTGTCTCAAGAGAGGGATTGGAAAGGGGACTTATCATCTCCGAAGAGACGTGCCTGGGTTGGAATCGTCTCGAGGAATAAACTGTCTCGAGAGAGGGATTGGAAAGGGGTCTTACCGTCTCCGAAGAGACGTGCCTGGATTGGAACCGTCTCGAGGAATAAATTGTTTCGAGAGAGGGATTGGAAAGGAAAGGACAATGCCCTTAAGGGCATTTTGGTCATTTTGTCTCTATTTGGGCCTAGCAGGCCCGCAAGGCAATGGACAGGCGGGATTTGGACTTAAAAAGTTGTTTTGATTGGAATATACCCACAATGACTTGAACACAAGTCTGGACGGAGTGTAGACTGCCGAGCGGTCAAAAATGGGGTGCTTACACTCCAAGGGTTGTTCCACATATATCTCTTCTTCAAGAAAGCCATTTAAAAAGGTAGATTTCACATCAAGTTGGTAAATCTTCCACTTATGTTGTGCAGCTAAAGAGATCATCAGTCTAATACTCTCTAACCGGGCAACGGGAGCAAATACCTCTCCATAGTTAATTCCGGCTCTTTGCTTGTAGCCTTTAGCCACTAATCTTGCCTTGTATCTTTGCACTTCTCCACTTGCATTCTTCTTTGTTTTGTACACCCATTTCACACCAATTGCCTTGTGGCCTTTTGGTAAGCTAGTGAGCTGGCATGTGTCATTCTTCTCTATTGCCTTGATTTCTTCATTCATAACTTCCTTCCATTTCTCTTATTGAATAGCTTCTTCAAAGCTAAGAGGATCACAACCCATGAAAAAAAATAAGTTTAGATTACCTTAATCAATTTCGGTGGCTTCATAGATTTCCTGCAAGCTTCTTGTTTTTCATGGCCCTTCACTTGAACTAGCCTCCGATGATGAAGATGATGGTGATGATGAAGCACTTCTATGAGATGAAGGGGACCCATGTGGAGGAGTTTGTGGCTCTCTTGCAACTTCTCTTGGCTATTCTACAACTTCTTCTTCAAGTACAAGTTCAACATCTATGGAGGTTTCTTTTTCCTTCCAATCCCAAACTTCTTCTTCTTCAAAGATTACATCTCTACTCATGATCACCTTCTTTGTAATGGGGTTGTATAACTTGTAACCCATTGTTCTATCACCATAGCCAAGGAAAATGCATTTTTCACCTTTGTCATCAAGCTTTGTTCTTCTAGCTTCCAGAATTTTAGCATAAGCAATACATCCAAATACTCTAAAATGAGCAACACTTGGCTTAAATGAACTCTAAGCTTCTTCCGATGTCTTCAAGTGAACACTTTTGGTTGGACATCTATTCAGCAAGTAGACAACACATGCAACGGCTTTAGCCCAAAACTCCTTAGGCAATCTCTTTCCTTTTAACATGCTTCTTGCCATATCTAAGATAGTTCAATTCTTCCTTTCAGTAACTCCATTTAATTGTGGTGTATAGGATGGTGTAAATTAATGAATAATCCCATGCTCTTTGCAATAGTTTTCAAAGGCATCGGAAGTGTACTCACCACTATGATCGGATCTCAATGCCTTGATGTAGTAGCCACTTTGCTTCTCAATAATGGTCTTGAACTCTTTGAACACATCAAACACTTCAAATTTCCTCTTTAAAAAATACACCCAAGTCTTCCGGCTATAGTCATCAATAAAAGTGAGGAAGTACCTATTCTTGCCATTTGACATAGGCTTCAAAGGGCCACAAACATCGGTGTGCACAAGCTCCAATGGCTTTGATGCTCTCCATTTCACTTCTTTTGAAAAACTCATTCTATGATGCTTGCCAAGAATGCACCCTTCACATACTTCATTAGGATGATCAACATAAGGCAAACCTCTCACCATATTCTTACTTGACAATAGCTTCAAGCCTCCAAAGTTAAGATGCCCAAATCTCAAGTGCCACAACTAATCTTTATCTTTGACAGTAGCATTCAAGCATTTCATAGAGTCATGTTGGATATTCAAAGAGAACATTCTATTCTTCGGACATTTTCACATTAGCAATTAAATTACCACAAGCATCTTTAATGGTTAGATAAAAATTTCTCATCACAGTGTCATAACCCTTCTCTAAAAGTTGCCTCAAACTCAAGATATTATTCTTCATCTCCGAAACATAATAAACATCAGAAATAAAATCATGATTTCCATTCTTGAGCTTGATTATAATCTTACCTTTGCCTTTCACCAGAATTTTGGAGGAGTCACCAAATGTAATTTTGCCTTGCACCACCTCATCAAGTTCAACAAACATATGCTTCTTGCCATACATGTAATTGCTTACCCCGGTATCAAGAAACCATACATGGCTTTGATCTTCATTGGACCCATTATAAGCTAGCAACAAGGTAGGTCCACCATCATTGTTCTCTTTCTCCACATAGTTCACTTGCTCACCAACTTCATTGCTTGATTTTGATCTACATTCATAGCTATAATGCCCAAAGTTGTGACAATTATAGCATTCCACATTCCTCTTATCATACCCTTGCCGGTTGAATGAACGGTTGTAATGGCATCCTCTTCTTCCTCTTGCTCTTCCTCTTGGAGCATAAAAATTTTGATTTCTTCCACCTCCACTTGTATGTCTTCCACCTCTTCCTCTATTTGCATGACCTCTTCCGTAGCCTTCATAACCTCTTCCACGATTTCCATAGCCTCTACCACGACCTTCATATCCTCTTCCTCTTTCTCTTTGAGATGTCCCCCCTTGCTCTTCTTTTCCTTCTTTCAAGGAAAGCTTGGATTGGAGAGCTTGCTCAAGAGAGCTTGAAAATTTCTTATTTATCCTTTGTTCATGAATTTCAAGTGTGGCCATCAATTAATCAATGGTCATGATGCTAAGATCTTTTGACTCTTCAACGGCAATGACAACATGCTCAAACTTAGGACTTAGAGACCGTAGAATCTTCTCCATCACAATTACATTATCAAGCTTTTCACTAAGCCTTCTAATTTGATTCACAACGGCCAAGGTCCTTGTGAAGTAATATGAAATGGACTCATTCTCATTCACATGTAATACTTCAAATTCACCCCTTAAAACTTGAAGCCGTACTCTCACCGTTTTCTCAATGCCTCTATGGGAATTTTGAAGAATTTTTCATGCTTCTTTGGAGGTGGTGGCAGAGGAGATTTTCTCAAAACTTGATTCATCAATTCCTTGGTAGAGTAGAAACAAAGCTTTCTTGTCCTTCTTTCTAAACTCCCTTAACACAATCTTTTTATTTTCCGACAACTTTTCTTCTTCTTCTTTTGAGGAGGGTTGTTTATACCCTTCTTCAACTAAATCCCACAAATCTTGAGAGCCCAACAACACCTTCATTTGAATACTCCAATTTTCGTAGTTATTTTTTCTCAATCTAGGAAATTGAGGTTGAAAGAAGTTGTTCATGGCAGCCATCACATTCAAACCACAACAAACCCAAATACAAGTTCTAGTTTCACCACAAAACTCAATCAACAAACCCTACGCTTTGATACCAGATTTTGTTGGGGCTTTGGGGACAAATGCACTTGCAAAATCATGCAATACTCAAGTAATAATAGGGCACAAACACAGCACAACGAATCTGAAATTCCTTCAGCAAAACATAAACTTCAAGCATGCATTTTACAGCACAAAACAGAGCAAAAATTTCAACAACAAAAAAAACTTATTTGGGGCATAAATCTGGACATTTCTTCACTGAAAAAACAGCCATTACAAAGACTTCAACCCTCTTTCAAAATACACTTCGAACAGCCCCTTACACAACACTTTTCTTCTCTCTTTTTTTTTTGTTCGACCAGCTACTATAAAAGGAGGGCTTTCTGCTCTATTTTTTTGCTACACAAAATAGTCACTGTTGTGGCTTTTTACACCCTATATAGCCTATATAACATATAGATACAAAATAACATAGATATTATAATACGCCCCAAAAAAAATATACATTAAAGAAATGCCCAAAATTAGGTTTACACTTTCAACATAATGCTTGTATTAACTGTCCATATGTTCCCATTGTGTTGCGCTGTCCCTCGCTTAGCATCCATTTTATAACCTGAACAACTCTATGCCATTCTTGCTCTTTCTCAAGAGTAAGCAATACCTGCTTGAGTGACCCATTAGGGAAGTTCTGCTCCCATGCAACTCAGGCATCAAGCGCACTGTAAACGGCTTCTTTACTGTCCTTAAGATCGCTATGGGTGCCAAGAAGAAAGCTGATCTTATCCTTTCTGGACATGTTCTCTCCAATTTGGTGCTTTCATACTCCTGCAGGATCCTTCCCCATAAACCAAGACACGGCTTTGTTTTGAACCTCTAGTTATGCCGCTGTGCTTGCATCATTTTGGTTGGAGGTATTAGCAGGCACCATCATACTGTAACCTTGGGTCTGAACTCTAACCATTCCAAGTTGAGTGATACTTCTAACTAGTTTCGCCATTCCTATTGATCTCCACATTACAGATTGATTGTCACTTCCATTGCTTTGATTGTGAACTTGAGTTTGCACTACATGATGATGACTGTAGCTCCAGCTCTGAACTTTAGCTATTTTAGTAGAGTGATTCGGCTGACCCGCTTAGCCATCCCCACTGATCTTGATATTGCACTAACCTTACACGACACTTCCTACGGAAGTACAAGTGCTATTGCATCACTAATTCTTATTAAAATCTAACAAAATTTTTTATTAAATACAAAAACCTATTTAATTAAGTCTCTACATATTATCTCAAGAAACATATTTGCGTAGAATCATAATACATAATCTAAATTTAAGTACAAAGTTTTATCTAATTATGTCTATGGAGCTCAATTACTATGATATAAAAGAAACAATTCCTTATATAAAACCAGAATCCAATCATCTCCCACTTATAACGGAGTTTTATATTTAAAATACTTATATTTGGTGTAGGTTATTCATCAAAATTAATATATTACATAAAATTTTCATTTTGTCAAAGTTCATCTCAATATTGCTTATTAGCACCACAATTAGATAAAACATGTATCAATAGCTTTAACTTTTACACACGTTATTATATATTGATTAATAAATAATCATAATTTAATTAATCTTTTCACGATAATTTTGAGTTCTAACTTTAACCAATATGTCTTATTATTATTATTGCTTCTATGAGTTTAGTATTATTGCAATTTCTCTTTATGTTATAAAATGACTTTTTTAAGTAAATAAATAGTATTATAAAAGATGCATATAGAAAAAATTTATATATCACAAAAGAACACTAGAATAAGTGCATATTTATGTAGGTTTAGAATTAAATGTTATTATTTTATAGTTTTTAGGTGTTTAAATATCAAATTTTTTGTTGATATTTTTTAATTTATAATTTATACTAAATATTTGTTTATTGACCAATTTTTTTATATATGTATTTGCCTACTTTTTTTTTTCTATATGCGCATTGCGGGGCACGCCACTAGTTTAACTTATTAAATCTGACCAGTGACCACTTTAACAAATGGCAAGTCCAATTCGTATTTATTACTTGTATGAGTACATTATACAAAAGGGCATATTCGTATTTGTCATTTGATTTCATTATACGAAAGGGTAATCTCGCTGTACTCCAAAAACCCTAGCCCATTTTTTTCTTCCTCCTCTTTCTCATCAGCCAACAAAATCCCTGTAGCCCACCCATTTCTTTCCCTTTCTCTCACTTCTCTCCACAACAGTTGTGGCCATAATCCATCGTCTACTGAACAAAAACCATCCCACCATCTCTTTCCCTTTATTTCACATCTCTATACAAGAACAGCTGGAACCGCTTGTCGAGCCGTTTGATCAGATCTGTGGCTAATCGCGGCCGAAACACCATTGCCCAGGCGGGTGATGCTCATAGTACCGTCCGACGTCATGTGCAGTGGTGTGTACCGGTACAGCCCGAAAATGACAAATACCGTTCGAGATTGTTCGGTTTGACCGAGATTGTCCGGTACCGGTATTCGCCAGAAAGTTGCACGGAACGAAACTATGCTTCCAATGTACCATTTTCCTCTGGAATAATTCATACCGGCCGGTATGGTACAAGATTCATAATTATGGCTTGAATTATTGGTAAAGCTCCAACAATATATATGCAATATAAAGAAATAAAAATACTAGAAAACAATTGGAGAACAAATACATGTTGAGAGACTTAAACTAAGACTTTTTCTCAATTACAACTTTGATACCATATTAAAATTTGTGAACCTAATTCAACTATAAAAATTAACTTGTAAAAAGAGGATTGTTCAAAAATTTATATGGTAGGTGATGGCCTTCAGATTTAAGTATTTGTTCTCCCTCTCTCCTCCAAAGACACAAATGAAAGGAACCTGCCAATAATTCTCACAATGGACACAAGGGGTGTATTCTTGTATTGTATAGGCGGAGCAGGGTCGGGAATGGGCAGAAAAAGTTTGAAGTAGGGTATGAGACATTTTATACCTAAACGGGGGCTAGAGTGGCATGAGGGTCCTAACCCGAACTTGTCCTGTTATTGTGGGGTTGATTCAAGAGCACGAGAGTATCAAGCAAGTGACGGTAGGGCTTAAAAGTAATTTACTTGGGACAGGAGTGGGTAGGGCTCCCAACCGGAGCCACCATGTTACCATCCTGTGTCACCACTGCATAGATTCGTTAAGTGAGCTTTTAGATATCTTATGTTTTGTGCGGTAACTTGCTAGCACATGTTTTAGGAAGAAGGTTTCTATATTGTCTCCTCAGTTTTATTTCCTATTCTTAACTAATGTTAGTGAAAATGTTGCGTGTCAAACCCCTATCTTAGGAGTTTCGAATTTATTAAATAATTTCTCCCGTTGTAGATGGAGTAGTGATTTAATTTAAAAGGAAAACAAGGAAAGTCTATTTTATACACTTAAAGGACAACAAAAATGGGCGAGTCATACAAAACAAATAAAAATTAGCAAATGTTGCAAAAGATGAATAGGAAAAATAGTATAAGTATTTTATTTATTTATTCTTTTTTCTTTTTTCATATCCAATACTGACGACCTACATAAGGAGTAGCCTATTTCATGATCAGAAAACATTTCTACATATAAAAATGAATAACCACTAAGAGCATCTTTAGCTTACACATGATCTACTAACGTACTGAAAATCACAAGTATTCAATTGTTGCATGAGACTCCAATTCTCTTGAAGCAGAACCTCAACCTCACAAGACGGTACATTTTGTTTTTGGAGAGTATTGATAATTAGCTTAGCATTCTTAGCATCTCTTGAGTTTAGAGTTTTAATATGACCGTTTGATCGTATTACGGTATTCTGCAAGTGCCCATAACGGGTATATAATCCTGTAAGCTGCATAATGTAACATGCAGTTCTTCATGAAAACGCCAGTAATTTCCTGTAGTAAATATATGATCAAGTAAGAGAATGTCGGAAATAGAAGACTGGTTAAACAAAAAGATAAGGAGAGTAAATTTTAAAGCAGTAAAGTCTAATGAAGTAGGCCTTAATTTATACAATTTAGAAGAAAATGAATGACAGAGAAACAAAAAAAAAAAAAAAGAAGCATGTCTGCTGGCTGTTGAATTGTAGTTTGAAGGATGCAACTTTTTTTTGCTTTTGTTTCACTTAAGAATTCAGTGAAGCTTCATTTCAAAATAAAAAAAGAAAAAGAAAACTAATCTTGACTTTTTTTTCTTTCTTTTTTGGTGATGGATGCTAAAGTTGGCTACGTTATCGAATTAGTTACCTGTTGGGGGAAATCTCCATTTTCCATTTGTGAATTGATCAGTAATTTTGCAGCGCGATGTAGAGGTGTTGGGTCTCTCTCAACCTAGTTACAATTCAAAGAATATAATTAAGCAAACCAATAATATAAGCACAAATACTATTACTCTGTTTTAGATCGTGAAATTTTACCTGACCGGCATGAATTAGACCCATCATAGCCCATGACGTATGCACCAAATTGGATCGGTTGTCTTCTAGTGGTACATATTTCTGTTTTTGACAGAGAAGAGATATTATGATTTTGTAAGAGGAAGGTTTAATTTACATTGTATCAACCAAGAGAATTTCTTAGGAATTTAACCTTTTGGGGACAAGAAAGGTAGCTCTCTCCCCAGCCCCCATCATCTCTTTGCGATGACAGCAAAAATTGAACACCGTTACGAATGGCTGCACAATTGTAGTAGGTCTTCCCTGCTGCTACCAATCCTCCTAGTGCAAACCATGTGCCATAAGTGAAGCAAACACCCCAATTCCCATACCTAGACATCCACATTCCAGTATGACAATGCTCTTTAGTTGCCCATGAAGTGAAAGTGGTATCCTAAAATACTGGGAAAAAATAAAAGAGAGTTAGGAACATACCATGACCCATCTGGCTTTTGGATATCTTCAAGAAAACGAGCTGCATTTGCAATGAAAGATTCAATCTCCTTCTTTCGGTGTCCAGGATGTAATCTCATGAATAAAACAAAAGTCTGGATTGATGCGGCTGTGCATTCTACGTACTCATGTTCAACAACAATATCCGCGAAAAACTCTGTGGGATTAAGAAGCTGGGAAAAAGGAAAACCAAGGTGGGAAAAAAAAAACAATTCAATCTTCTCGTTCATTAATGTTTGAATTTCCAAATCAAAGAATGTGAGTTAGTACTGCCAAATGCATTAGTAGATCTTACCTCTAACCAGGGCCCTCCTTTTGCTGGCTCCCAAGCTGTTATACCTCCATTTTTACTCTGAAAAGATTGACAACAATTTTCATAACCTTTTTATTAAGCCTTTTATTCAAGATGTTTTAACAAGCAAGAAATTGGAGAGATCATACTTAGAGCAAATTAAAGTAAGCGTTACCTGTAATGAAAGAATAACATTCACAGCATCATACAACCGTTTGGGTTCCTGTCTTTCACCAACAATTTTTGGTGACAGTTGAGACAGCAACAGACAACACTACCAAGGGAAAGAATTCATTCATACGAACAAGATGTTATTTACAAAGCTCAATTTTAGCTTGAGATTGTACATCAAAAAAAATAATAATAAAAAAAGAAGAAAACATACCTTAAGCCCTTCTGCTGTGCAGTCTGAAACTTGCCAACCGTGATCTTGGTCAGAGAAAGTCCAAGATCCTTTAGAAATATGCCTGAACATTTTTTTGAAATCACCAGACGGGTTGTCCTTGACCTTTGAAATTTGAGGATAAGAGAAGCAATGCAGAATGATTGAATTAAATTGTGATATTAGAAAATAAATTCAAAGAATTATAAGTAAATTTGTGAACTAAATAAACCTGTGATTTCTTTATGAAATCATGCCCTCTTTTAAGAGTTTCCCCTGTTTCCTCTGGTAGATTACAAGCCAAAACTGCCTGAACGGCAAAACCTGTGTCCCATAGCTGACTGCCAAAACTCTGCAATGAAATCAAATCGGGAACATATAAAGGTTATAGAAATAGCAGGGTCTATTATAGAATCATTGGTATTTTAAAGAACAGAGATATATTATGAATCTTCATAGAAACTGATAACTAACTATCCGAATTCTTACAACTTTCATTACCCAAAATTTGTAACTTTCCAAATTTTACTTTCTTTGTTTCTTGGCATTTACACACAGCTTACACGAGATTAAAATTAGAAGATGGGCTCTTATATACCTGCATCTTCATTCCATCTTCAGCCACCCAAATGTAATCTGGGATCCTTGCAAGATGCTTCTTAAAATAATCGCCGTTCGGATCTTCTACCCAACAAGAAAGCATGCATAGCACCTTCTCAACGCATCCAATGGTAATGTATCGACTGTTTTCATCTTCATAATGGATGTAATCCATTGTCGCCTGAAGTGCTTTCCCTCTCAATTTGTTGAATGGCCAGCGCGTAAGTAATGGCTCCGTTAATATGTAAAGGCTATCCCACAAGAAATCCTGTATTAGAGGATGTGGGTAATACAAATCTTCCTGCAGTAGCAGACTTTCATTAGATCATTTTGTTTCATCTGCATTATAATCTATCTCTATTGGTCCACATGACAAACCTTTGCGCATAAATGTCGGACTGCCCTCCAATTAATTTCGTCGTAAGGTTGAGTATGAAGCTCTTTCCTCAACTGAAGAACAAGGTCTGTAATTGGTCCAACAAATCTCTTCCCATATAGGTATGACATTGGCATGTAAACCATCCGACAGTAGCACCACATTTTTGCTGCATCCAAGTGAAAATGAGTTAAAAATTCATACTCTTTGAAAACTTGTTACAGACAACTGTTTGTACTCACTACACTTTTTACACATACAAGAGAGTAGGATCCACTCTCATTTACGTAAGTGTGTGGTACTACTTTTGTATCTCTGCAGGCTAAGAAAATTTTCCGGAATTTTTTTTCTTTTTGGTAATTATTTAATTTGTTGGTGTCTTGTTTGAAATTCGACTCCACACTAACTTCATACTATCTGTGACTAGGTTTGAAGCTTACCCAGGAAAAATTTCATGTTGAGTATAAGGTTGAGTTTATACTTCTCTAAATTCTAGAAGGTTTATGGTCAGACAGAATTTCTTGGATAACTAAAGTGTTTGATAACTCCTTTAAGTGGTTAAGTCTTATGCATGTTTTATAATCAATTTAATTTGAGAGATTACTTACAAAGAGGTCTGAGTTGTAACTCAAATGGATATATTTTATCCCTAAATGCTTTTTGTTTTGTTCCTTTTTTATTTTCCTTTATTCTTTTTCTTTTTGGTGTCTTGAGCAATATAAATTTGTCGTCAGCTTTATCAAGTTACTTGGGTACAATGGTGATGGGCTACAAATATCTGGTAATTTAGTTTAGACGCAGCTCAAATGCCCTTTCAATTATAAAATTAAAATTTCAGTATAATCAAACAATATTGTTCTTAAATCACCCAAACCTACCTGGATGCATGGGTAAATAAGAAGGAAGAACCCAAAACTCTGGTGGCATAGGGTTGCAGCTTGACCAATCAAACAAACCAAATATCTACACAGCTAATAAGAAAACAAATAAGCACAATATGATTGTTTTAAAAAAATTTAAAAAGTCAAGAGTATCTTGATCTAAACTGCAATTAATGTGAATATAAAGCTAATTAATACGTACTGAAAGCCAAGTCTTTCCCCAAGAGGGTATTGCAACAACGCCACCATGATCATGGATCCATTTCCGGGCTCTTTCAACGGCGTTGTTGAGTCCACCGAAAGGCCCCTCTCCCAGAACACGCATGCAAATGTAGTTAAGTACTGTACAAAACATGATGCTGTGGCCCTCTATGTGGAATCCCCAGCCTCCATCCTTATTCTACACAATCAGTCAAAAACACAGTTTAAAGTTAAGCCTATATATACCTATTATCAAAGCAATCAATATCCTGATTATTAAGTACATAGTACAACCGATCAAAGCACTAGTTACACTAACCCAAGCCACACTTATTTTGACAATAGCCGCTGCTGCCTAAAATTAGTGCTTACTTGGTGGTTGTATATGTATCGAAGAATCTCTTTTTTATGTTCAGGTGAAAATATGTTGTCCAGATGCCCCATTATGTACAAACACATGACCTGCATTTAGCATAAAAATTTGAAAAATTTTTGGTCATATATATACATATGCTTTACATGAGTTGAGAGTGAAAGTATCATTAATGGAAATTGATGCATGGGAACAAACCAGTGGAGGTAGGAAGAATAAGGGACCGGCATTCTCGGCAGGCCAGTGCCCATCCTTGGCCTGCATGGCTGAGAAGAAGCTTACCGCCCGCTTCAAGGTGGTGGTTGTAGCCTCGTAGGTTACATCGTCGTTTTCACCAACCTTAACTGGTGGAATAGTTTGTCGGAAATTATTTTCCTTGAGTAACTGTATATTCACAACTGTCGCTGATTAATTAGCCAGAAAAGACAAACTAGAAAAGCAAAGTTAATACTTAATTATCTTGATGGAGAAATTGAGTGAAGAACAAATTAACTAATTGCGATTGAAAAGACACGTGTGATCAAAACTTCTTGAGGAAAAATTACAAGGAAACAAGGAACATCACATCGTGAGGGAAGGGTCAAACTCCCAACCAATTGGTCATTAGTTCTAGGGAGTTCTTATCCTTTTTTATTTGATTCGGGAAAAACATGGAGTTCTTCCCTTCAGAACACCAGTTAAGACCTAGCAGTCAATGATAGGTGGTTTTGTCAGTTAATGTAGTAAATTAAAAAATTCATAAATAATTCATGTGTAGAATGGTGTAGGTGAATAAGATAATTTCACTTAATACTCATCCCGTCGCATCATTTCAGTAAAATGTTTTGTACAAATTTTTGAAAAAATATATTTTTTTATATATGCAATTCTACTGGGAGGACATGTTCTGTTATTCCCAAAGAATGGTAATGATTTACAGCCTGTTTGGAACTTGGGGAAGAGAAGGGAAAGGAAAGAAAACGAAATAAAAGAGAAAACGAAGGAAAAATATTTTTTCCTTCCCTATTTAATTTTATAAAAAAAATAAAAAGAAAATGGTAGAAAAGAAGAGAGAGAAAGAGTCTTTTTTTTTCTAATCTTTTCTCTCTAAGGTAGAATACAAAAAAAAAGGTAAAAAGTAGGAACAATTTCTTCCCTTCTCTCTCCTCCCCCAAGTTCCAAACAAGCTGTTAATAGTAGTACTTTATTATGTTCGAAGTATTTACAACTGTACAATAACGTAAACATAATGTAAATTTAATAAATTAATAAATTAAACAAGTAAATTATAATGTTTCAGTTATACTAAAACTATTAGTTTAAAGTGAGTACTCTAATTATTCAATGAGCTCCCTCATTCTGTTTCCCACTAATGATAGGAGCACTGGAATCCAATTAAATGGCTAATCAATCAAATGGGTTTTTGTACAATTAGTTCAATTTCCTATTGGAAGTTTGAAATCACGGATATAGATAGCATACCACCAACCTTTTTTTTTTTTTTGAAACTTTGAGTGGACAAATTTACCTATACTTTTGATAGAAAGATGTTAGATATCTGAACTTATCCTATACCCTTTTATTTTGCTGGGACCGTGCTGGGTTTATTCTGCTCCATAAAAAAAAAAGAAACACGTTTTTTTTTTTAAAACTAAAATGGTAATTAAATGGGATTCATAAACTCTTCGGATTGAGGCCGTTGTTAATAGCTCATGGAGATGATAACAATAGATCATGACTTTGGTTGGCTTCATGTCTTCGGAATTAATATAATACATAAAGAAAACCAAAACTGCGCGTGGCTTTCAATTGGCTAGTTAATGATCCACTTTGTTTTTTGTTCCAAGGCAGAGAAGAGTTGGTGTCAAAATAGAAGAACCCTGGCCTGTTCTTTGTCTCAGTTCCGCAACTCCATGATCAGTAGTACTGCTGAAAGACGAAGGGTGGGGAGAGGGTTCAAGTTTTGTTACTCATTATCGACATAAGAAGATTGAGCAATATTATATAGTCCACCAAAGCATTGCAAGTGACTAAGAATGCTTAATTTGTAAATTTATCAGTTTCGACACTCGAATGACAATATCAGTGTATATATCAAATATCATAGAAATGGCAGAGAGAGAGAGAGAGAGAGAGAGAGAGAGAGAGACCTCCAAGCGGAGAAGAACATCCCCACTAGGCTTGACTCGGGACCGGTTTTGAGTGAAATGTTGGCGAGCCTTTTCTACCTCGGCCAGCTCTTCCGGCGTCCCGTAGTTGGTATCAAACTCCCATATTTGGCGCCCCACAAAGTTGTTTGTGCTGTATAAGTAAGGCTCGTAAGGGCCACCACCTTCTGCAACCTTTAGCCTCCACATTCTGCTACAAATGTTTTTGTATAATAACTTCTAATTAACAATCAGAGTATATCATCTTAAATAAACTCTCCTTATTAAGTGCCATAAATTAAAATGTTTTAGAAAACTTCTTCAATATTGGTTCCCACCTTCTGGTCTAAATGATAGTGGTTTGAAATGGATGGCTACCACTTCATTAATAAAAAAAATTGGCTTCCACGGTATATAGAAGAAGCTTGCCTCCAAAGTGGCAAATAAAAAATAAAAATGGGATTATATGAATAAAGCTGTAATAATGTCTGCTCCCAATATATAACACAACAAATCCTAGAGAGAGAGAGAGAGTGTGTGAGATCTAGAGAGTACCTGTTATGTCCAAAGTGTAATTAGGCACTTGACTGGAGTACGGTGGCAATTGGGTTAGTGTCAAACACAAATACTTGGAAAGAGGGAGAGGGGGTTGAGATATTCTAGTTTGCCAGAGAGCTAAGTGTGTATTGAAGAGAAGAGAAGCCACTCTATTTATATACAAACAGGAAGAGATATTATTGACGTGCTTGACAAAGACTACAAAAGCCAGTGTGCTTCGAGTTTAGTATTGGCTCAGTGAAAGTGTAAAATTTGTTAATCACCACGCATCGTCATGAGCAACAGACAATAGCATCTGCTTTGGTTAGTCCAAAAACCAAAACATAGTGTGAGGCCAAATAAGTCCCTTGAAAATACTATAAATTGAGACTTTGAAGCTTCTTTTGTCTTTGCACACACTTTGTGGAATTATAGGGTTTTTTTTACCAAAGTAACTTATATTTTAAAATTTATTTTCAAAATATCAAATTGACAAAAGTTATTACCAAAACACTTTAAAACGTAATTTATTATTGGGTTTTTCTGAAAAACACAATTTAGAATTGCGTTTGTCTCAAAAATGCAATTCTAAATTAATTTTTTCAGAAAAACGAAATAATAAATTGTATTTTTAATAAAAAATAATTTATTTAATTCTTATTTATTTATAAATACGAAATTACTAAATATAATTTATATATATGTTTCTAAACTTGCAAAACTAATTTTAAATTATTTTCTAATTTTTACGAATTGCTAAATTCATTGTTTAAATAATTTTTCTCATCCATTTATGTTAAATTTGTGATAATAATTTATTAATTAAAAATTAAAATATTTTTAAATTTTACTAATTATAAATTATTTACTAATTTTTACGAATTTAACATAAATTTATTTCCATTAAGAACATGTTGTTAATAATTATGAAAATACAAATTTTTAATTTTGTTTTTACAAATTGAGTTTTTAATAAAAAAATAATTTATCTAATTCTTATTTATTTCTAAATACGAAATTACTAAATATAATTTATATATATGTTTATAAACTTGCAAAACTAATTTTAAATTATTTTCTACTTTTTAATAGAAAAATGCAATAATAAATTGTGTTTTAAAGTATTTTAGTAATAATTTTTGTCAATTTAATATTTTGAGAATAAATTTTAAAATACAAGTTACTTTGGTAAAAAGCCCGAATTATAGGATTAGTCAAAGCAAAGGAGAAAACAAAAACACAAGCATACATATTCATATTCTTATCGTATATGGAAAAGCAATGTGAACATTGTGCGGCAGTCATCGTACCTAAAACACGGCAGAAAAAATCCACTTATACAGAAACACAAGCATACATATTCATACATATTGAGACTTTGAAGCTTCTTTTGTCTTCGCACACACTTTGTGGAATTATAGGCTTAGTCAAAGCAAAGGAGAAAACAAAAACACAAGCATTCATATTCATATTCTTATCCTATGTGGAAAAAAGCAATGGGAACATTGTCCGTCAGTTATCGTACCAAAAACACGGCAGAAAAAATTTATTAAAATAATATAACAGTAACATTTTTAAAATAATTAGTCAAGATAGTTAGTGTATTGATTTAAATTGAAAAAACTACAAATAGTCACGTCATTTTGTATAAACATTTTATATAAATATTATGTTTGTATAACATTAATTAACACGGCAGCATATATATAGATTTAGATTTTAGATACACGAACCTAGTGTGAGTAGATTAGCAGCACGTTTGCTGATAAGAATAAAAGCGTTGGTGATAACAAAAGTTTTGTCAAGTATATATCAAGAAACAGTATAAACGAGAGCGTGAGGTTAAGTCCCCTGTTTTGTCAAATATATGTCAAGAAAGAGTATAGTAACTGAGCTGATCTGCAACGTAAAAAACCAAACTGATATAGGATGAGCAAATATAAATAGGCTCCTCGTTTTCTCCATATAATATGGTTTGAATTAATCATAAGTATTTCTCTCTATGAAACAAAATAGTCTGATACAAACAGAAAATTTATATAAATTTTTTTATAGAATGATGTTTTGAATAAAAGTCTTTCACTTAAAGACAAAACACCCAGCACATAACATTGTTGAAAAATATTTTAAAAAGTAGCAAGTTAAAATAGATATGCATTTTTTTAGGTACATTTTAACAAACTATTTTAGTGAGCGATGTTGGAGAGGCTTGGACTATGCCTTTTTCGTCCAAAGGCTTAACTACTTTTTTGACCAAATAATCTACTTAAAAAAAACATCACAAATAAAATTAGCTTAGAAAAAGTTTGACTGAAATATTTGTAACCTAATGTTTTTTTTAAGCTTTTGATTGTTGGTGTTTGGCATCTTCTTTTTTGCATTTTTAGCTTAGTATGTAAAAATATCAATATTGCCCTTAAATTAATTTTGATATTGTATCAAATATGTTTGGTATGTATAACCTTTCAGTCACATAAGATAAATCTCGGATGTATGTTAAAAGCATGGTGGCAAATAGATAGATTTAAACAAGTTTAAATGGGTTAGCGGGGGTGGTGGATGGTGATGGTAGCAAGAGGTGGTGGATGGTGATGGTAGCAAGAGGTGGTGGATGGTGATGGCAACGAGAGGCGGTGGATGGTGGCTGCAGCAATGACATCGAGAGTGGCAATGGCCAATGGTTGGTGGGATTGGTAGTGGATGGTGGCGGCTGTGACGGCGGAGGCTGGGGGTGGCAGTGTTGCTGGGGGGCCATAAGATTCTAGTAGTGGGTGGTTGTTGGTGCTGGGAGATGAAATTTTAGAAACTTAAAAAATTTTAGTAACTTCCGTTAGAGTAAAGCATCAAAATTTTAACTTTTTGCCTATGAGCTTTATGTATATATATATTAAAAGTGCTATAAAAAAAACTTACTTTTTTAGTTAAAAAACACTCAACCAAATAATTCATGCTTTTTTTAGTAAAAAGCCGAATAAGTTTAAAAAATAAGTTGTTTCCAAACAGTTCAAAATGTTGTAGGGGTGAGGTTTGAAAGGAAATGATAATTTCAACTTTCCATGTGTTGTAGTTCCCAAATAATATTAAATAATTAATATAAATAAAAAGCAAGTTCAAGGAAAATATGGTAAGCAAGATCCACGACTCCATATCGAAATTTGATGCTCCTCTTGTGTTTTTAGATTTTACACTATTAAGAACTAAAATTAAGCTCCATTGTTTTGTCATGCATGTTGTGACTGCCTAATATGTTTCTAGGAAAGTCAGTGATAGAAATAAGATTTCTAATTACTCTTTGAGATCACTGAATACAGATGTCTCTCTGATTATGGAGAACTTCTTTTAAAATTATAAAGAGGTATTCAAAAACCGCTTGGCCTAGGCTAATCAAATGAAGCCACTTGTCAAACAAGACATGTAGAAATGAAAATAAATATTTCCTCTAATCAAATTCTAAAGCACGTGTTCAAATAAATACTGAATTAAACAAGAGGTACGATTTCAAAGCATCAACGATAATTGGACATTTAAGCAACCACCTCTTATCATTTATCTTAATGGACGACTCCTGTAGCGGCCAGTTGAGTCGATGGTCGCAGAAGGTGAGCCAGGTCAATGGTCATATTGGCATCATTACATCTGTGTACTAGCTCCTCAATTAGTTTGGAAAACCCAAATTACTTTGATCCCATTGGTCTTGCACAACATTAGTATTGCATTTTGGGTCCTATCGATTGTGTAATCTTGATTTTCTTTTCAAGAAAAATTGTTTGGAAATAAATAAATTGTCTTTTATATCACTAGTTCTTTGATCAATTCCAAAGGATACTTTTGTTCATTCAATTAAATTACAACAACAAAAGGCAAGACTTCTCTGATAATAGGGCCATCTCTTTCAGATTGTATTTCTTTTCAAGAAAAATCAATCACGATTTTAACGTACAAATTAGTAGATTAGTGTGATAACATTATGGAAATATCTATAAAAAAAACACACACACACAAAAAATATTCATTTTCACTATTTTTTTCCTTTTTAAAAACCTTTAACCATTGTTATTCTATAATTTTCAATAGTTCCCGAATTTATCTTGCTATTTTCATCATACAAATGAATCCCAAATTGTCCTTCATATTTTTCTAATGCTTAAGTTTTTTTTAATCTGTGAATATTAAGAATAATTACCTTATTATTTAAATTTTAGAGGAATTTGAATACAATTGTAAAGTTGATATATTCTTTAAGTATTCGATATAACTTTGACATTTAATCAAATTTTCTCTTAACTTTTCTATTAGCGATATCTATCTAAGCAATTCCTGAATCATGAATTTCAAAATTTTTACTTGCCTTTTACAATTCCATTAAGAAGACATAATAAATTTATTTAAATACGACAAACAAGAGTCGAGTTTAAATAATTTAATTTGTTTTATTATTCTAATAATAATGGTTATATATTTAGTAGTGTGCTAATAAAAATCATTTGAGGCATGCACATTCTATTAATTTAAAGTAGAGTAATGTTATACAAATAAAAAAATTCATACATAATTTATCACCAGAGTGATATAGTTGGATAAAAACCATTTATTTTAAAACACAACACTCATAATGAGTCCTCTTAATTACAATAATGTCACTGCTGCATCATTTTGATAAAAATTTTTGTACAAATTTTCTTGAAGAATAACATTTTCCTTTAAAGTAAGGTGCGTCCTAAGCAGCCAGCCAAGTCAATAGTCAAATTACATTCATTATTCATGTAGTTGATATAGTCAATGTGAAATCATATTTTCATGTACTAGCTAATGGGTTATATGAGATTATAGTTTCGCCGAATAATTTGATTCCATGGTCGTCTTGCCTTTTGATTTTCATCAAAGAAAAATCATTGATTTACAGGGAAAGAAAATCAAAAGTTGATACTTTTTCTGGCAATAGGCCACCCATCGTTGTCTACTTATATTTTGTTAATAGAAACGATCACAAATTTTGAGGTCCATGCGTCTAGTGTGATGACATTACCAAAAGGTTATATAAGAAAATACATGGATTCAATGCAATCAAGTACGCAATCAAGACGGTTGTTCGTGCGACTGTCATACTAAAATTTTGTCCATCATGAACCAACATGCAATTCTACAATTTGTCATTCAAGTGGTTACAGAAAATAAAATGCATGAGTGAACCAAAAGTCGAATGTACAATCGGTTTACATGACTTCATAGTTTTGTTCGTCCAAATTGTATAATCGGAATTCCTTCATATAAATTATCAGCATTTAAATTTATTTTGTTCGCACTAGTTGACAAACTTGCCGGGAGTCTCAAAGAATAAAAATAAAAGATAAATGAGGTTGGTGAAACATCCTAACGTAAACAACTTAATGATAAGGAAGAACTTCTAAGGGGCATTTAGAAGTAAACTTTTCCAATATATGCATATATAATTTTACTTGCACCAAAAAATATTATTTTTAAATATTTTAATGAAGTTCCTTTTCACTACCACAGGAAAAAGTAAAAACAAAAAAATTTATGTTGCAATTATTTAGAGATGGTCATTCAGGTCCTTCGATTTCATATAACTTCTCCATATATACAGTTGTTACACTGCTTAGTGAATAATATAGAATCACAGGTCTCGTAAAGACAGTTACTAAGCATGTAGACTATAGAGTACTAAATCCTCCTAAAACAAGTGTTGTGTTAAAGTTTTTTATCGCTGGCAAATTATGAGAATAAAGTACTATAGTTATAATTAAGTTGTGAGTTATATTGAGTTTAGAGCATAGGTACCAAAATGGAAAGCAAAAAGGAGAAACGTTAAGGGAAGTGAAAGTGAAAAACGCATTCAAAAAATGTAAGGGGATACGGGAAGTGGGAAACTATTGAAAAACTTATAGGAATCTTATTAGAAAGTTTTCGCAAAATTCAAAGGAGACATTTAAGAAACTTAATGGAGACTTTTGAGAAATTTAGTAAAAATTTATATGAATAATTTCATAGATACCTAATTAGAATTTAAGAAAAAAAATGTATAAAGTTAATATTTAAAGTTTCTTAAGCATTTCTCCTAAATTTCTCAAGCGATTCTGTTAAGTATCCTAAGAATTTCTTAAACGTTTCACAAGAGTATCTGAAACGTTTTCTAAAATTTTTTGAAATATTTTTTTAAAATTTTGAAATGAGTTTCGTACCAGTATTGAAAGTCCGTTTTTGAAAAAATGTGCTTTCTCTTTTCAAATAAGTTCCTTGGTAATTATGGTTTAGAGTATGTAATTGGAAACTAGAGTACCAACTATAACATATTATGGACCTAGATGTTCTTCGTGGTCCATAACATATTATGGACCTAGATGTTCTTCGTGGTCCATAACATATTATGGACGTTGCTAGAGTGAAAAGGACTTTGCTCAACCTAGATGTCCTTCGTGGATCATAAAATATTATGGACTTTGCTAGAGTGAAAAGGGACTTTGCTCCAGCAAAATTTGTTTGCATGTCAAATATTACTAATTCATAGAGTTTTGCTCAAAGCAAGAATTGATGTTGGCTCGACTCAAAGTTGGATTGGGCGAAATTAAAGATAAATCGAGCCAACTTTTAGAAAGGCTATGATATATGATAATTCGTAATTGGTTATAACTTACATACCTATAAATGCCTCTTCAAGAAGCTCTTATGTACGGGACATATGAGTGATGTCAAGTCTCTGAATATTTGATCATTTGACATTTGCACATTTGTCACTTGCAACTTTTATTTTTTTAATTTCCTACAAATCTCTATTTTTTTATTTATGTATGAAATTGTATTATTTCTACACCAATTTCTATAAGAAATTGAAATTTTGAACTTTCAAAATTTTAACTAGTGATTTTTACAGCTCTCAAATTAACAAGACATTAGAACTCGTCGTTAACAAAGAATATGGACCCATAATAAGAGAAGGATTTTGCTTTCACAACCTATAAGAAAGAAATTTGTGCTATAAAGTTTAACAAAACTGATTCTTCAAGAGGGACGAAAGACCGAATTATCAGTTTTACTGCCTTGAATTGCAGACACCAATTTTAAAAAATAAAAATAAAAATTTAGTTACAAGCAGCTTGTTGGAGCAGTTGTGTGACAACATTGCAACATCGGAGTAAGTCTCCTTTTTTTGTTTTTTACACGTTACTATGTAGATCCTTGTACATAGTGTAGCACAATTATTTTCTTCCTTCTTACAATCTCGTACGTTACTCACAAAGTCAACAATCACCCCTTTCATGGCCTATGTCAAACCACAGCAGTTTGCTGCTTGCATGGCCAAACTTAGAAATTTTATTGAACGGGCGGGCGGGTTAAGGTAAAACCTCAATCCACCTGTTGGTCGTACTGCTTTTGTTTTTTACACAAAATTTATTATATGTTACAATAAACTCACAAAGTCAACAACCATTACTATGTACTTTAGCACCTCACGTCACCCAACAACCAATATGTTTGCGTATACTATAATATTATCTAGCCAAAACTACTAGCACGGGACTTCAGTTTCCAGGAGAACGCTATCATTTTTAGTCTCCAGAAAAATGCAGAGTTTTTTTATTTGTCCTTCTCATCTTTTGATATTACATTTTATGTTTCTTGTACGGACATATTGCTCATGGCTTTGTCAATTTCTTGCCTATGACATGGACCAGACAAATCCAGAGGGTACGCAAGTGGTGATTTTGGATGCCACTATTGGTACCAGAGAAAAAAAACCAATTTTTAGTTTATGGGCACCACTTATCAACTCAAACTATAAACAACACAAGCACATACTCACACACACTCTCTGTGTGAGAGAGAGCCCCTTTTGTTTTTCTTTTTTTTTTGATTTTACATACACACTATTTTGCTCTCTCCCTTAATAGTTATATGTTTAGTGCATGTAAATGCAAATATAGTATTAAAGGGCACATACAAATAGATTACGTTAACTTGATGCGGAGATTAAGAGCCTAATTACCTATCTGACACAAACTTTAGACAGTTGTTATCCTAGTTACTTTTATTTAACCAAAAAGTCTAATTTTCACGACAGTTAAATTTTCACGAGAGAGTTAGGACACTTGGTGAGAGAGTAGTGTGGAGAAAAAGAGAGAAAGCTAGCCAAATTTTGAAAATTGAATCTCCTGTTTTTAGTTCGTAAATTGCTTCTCCCAACCCCCTTGACAACGCCTCCCCTGCCTGCCACCCTTGTCCTCCTATCACAATTATCTTATACCCCTTCTCTTCTTTTGAAATTACAATTCATCTGAACCCCTCCACCAGTATTTCTTTTTTTTTTTTTTAGTTTTATTTCATTTTTATTTAGTTTTGTTTCTTTTTTTATTAGTTTTGTTTCTTTTTTTTTTAATCAGTTTTGTTTATTATTTTTTTCCATCAATTTTCTTTTCTTTTCTTTTTGTTTTTTTGTGTATTATTATATGCACTCTTTTCTGAACATGGCTAACTCAATATTGACTTAAGAGACTTTTCATTTGAAAAAAAGTATTTGTTCGCAAATTATAAATGTGTTTACTTATTAATTATTAGTATTTCTGTTAGTTATATATATATACATTTTATTTTGATCTATATTTTTATATTTTTTTAAATTTTTACAAATAATGACTCTCAAAATCTACAACTAAAAAGTAAACAAAAGATTACAAACATATAACAAAAAAATTTTTTATCCAAAAAGAAAAATAAAATTGATAAAAAAAATAAAATTAATAAAAATAAATAAACAAAACTGATTAAAAAAAGATACAAAACTAAAAAAAAAAAACAAAACTGACAAAAAATACCTGGGAAAAGGAAGGCAGAGAGTGTGTGGATATAATAATAATAATAATTGTTACAGAGATTTGGAATGGAATCGGGAGGGGGATTGAGTCGAGGAAAAAGCAGGTCTCTTTTGATTCTTAAGAGTGAATTAGAAGAGTTGGCTAGAGAGACATTTGAAGAAAATGTATTTACCTACCATTTTAAATTTGTTACGTGTGTCAACTCATATATTTATTATACTTCAACAACTCTGATGGGGTTGAAAGAAAAAATAGAGATAGCGTGATCTCACCCATTGATCGGGTGAAAGAAATTGATGAACAAAATTTATATGTAGCAATATGTCAATGACTTTCTTCATAGCTTTAATTCTTCGTTGTTATGCCAAAGAGAGCCTTTATTCACAAACTCACAAAGTCAACAACCATTACCATGTACTTTAGCACCTCACGTCACGCAACAACCAATATGTTTCTGTATACTATAATATTATCTGGCCAAAACCCCTAGACCAGGTACTTCAATTCTAGGTTCAATGACTTCAGTTTCCTCAAGAACGCTATCGTTTTTAGTCTCCAGAATGCAGAGTTTTTTTATTTGTCCTTCTCATTTTTTGATAAAATACTTTATTTTTCTTGTACGGGCATATTAGTCATGACTTTGTCAGTTTCATGCCATGACATTCACCAGACAAATCCAGAGGGTAGAGAGAGAGAGAGAACGCTATTATTCTTTTTGGTACGCAAGTGGTGATTTTGGATGCCACTATTGGTACCAGAGATAGTTTATGGGCACCACTTATCAACTCAAACGATAGACTACACAAACACATACTCACACACACTCTCTGAGTGAGAGAGAGAGAGAGGCCCCTTTTCTTATTTTTTTTCTTTTTTTCTTTTTTTTTAATTTTATATGCACACTATTTTGCGCTCTCCCTTAATAGTTATATATTTAGTGCATGTAAATGCAAATATAGTTTTAAAGGGCACATATAAATAGATGACGCTAACTTGATGTGGACATTGAGAGCCTAATTACTTACCTGAAACAAACTTTAGACAGTTGTTGTCATAGACATTTCCTACCAGTTTATTAGACTAAGTTACTTTTATTTAACCAAAAATTTTAAATTTCATGAGAGAGTTGGTGTGAGAAAGGTTTGGAGAAAGAGAGAGAAAGCTAGCCAAATTTTGAAAATTGAATCTCAAGTTTTTGGTTGCTAGAGTGAGAAAATTAGAGGACTTGATGAGAGAGACGTTTGGAGAAAATGAATCTCCTTACTTTTTTAGATTTGTTGTGTGCGAGACTCTGATTGGGTGAAACAAAAAGTAGAGATAGCGTGATCTCACCCATTGATTGGGTGAAAGAAGTTGATGCCATCTGTTGGACTTCAATTGGGGTGGTTTGTTTTTATGTAACGTGTGCGAGACTCTCAACTGCCACCTAACCTTTTTTTCTTCCATGCAAATTAGTAGGCCAGCTATCCCTATTCCGAAGCCCCTTTCAACGTTTTATGGATGTTGATGATTACTCGTAGAAATAGTAATCTTTTGGCTTAAATTGTTAGTTGATTAGTTAAATTTGGTGTTAATTTAGTATTCTAACTCCTAAAACGCGTTAAAACCCTTTTTGTACACTTTTTGTAGGATTTGGAGCTTAAACTAAGGCAAATGGGCAATCTTGAGTATGACCGATCGATCGCCCGATCGAACGGTCCACGGAACGTTCGATCGCCCGATCGATCGGTGATCCTGCGATCGATCGGTGATGCTCTGTTCAACCTTCTGCAGCAAACTTCAGAGAGGGCGTTTTTGCGATCGATCGGGCGTTCGATCGGTGACGTCGAAATTCTCTCAACAGACAACACAGAAGCAAACTTCAAAGGGGTCGGTTTTGCGATCGATCGGGCGTTCGATCGCCCTGACCGATCGATCGGGCGATCGATCGGTGTGTACAGGCTCTGTTTTTCTGCAGAGTATAAAAGCTTTTGTTCGAGACAAAAAGAGATATAGGTCATTTTCTGCAGAGTTTGGACGGGAAGAAGGCTCCAAAAAGTAGATTTTTGTTATCTTGTAAGGTTTTTAGTTAGATCTACTCTTAATGCTTTGTATTTAATGTCATTTATTGCTTTTGGATCATTGTAAGTGAATGTTAGATATATATATGAAGTGAATGATTTTCTACCTTTTCTAGCAACTTTCCATCATTTTCTTGGCACTTTCTCTCATTTTCTTGGCAACCAAACACTAGTTTTTTATAGTTTCATGGTAGATTTGTCTCCTTTTATGTTAGTTAACATGGATTCTAGTAGCTAAACACCCCTTGGATGTGGTTGTGAAGATCCACCAAGGATCTTCAAAGGGTTGAAAATGGGTTGTATGAACTTCAAATTCATATCCTCAAAATTATATGGGTTCATTTGATTTAGCATGAGATTCATTAGAAAAACTTAGATTCATAACCCTTTGGTAATATTTATGCACAAATCAATATTTGGTATAGGTATTGCACATGTTTAAGGTTTGATTCTAGGGTACCAATTATATATTCCCTCTCTATGCTCAATCAAACAAAACCCACATTTTTATAGTCGACATTTTCCGAATCAAGAATCCAAGGTGTGATTCTTGATTTGAGTTATAAACCTCTCATTGAAAACCCTTGTTGTGAATTGGTGGATCAAAACAACCATGTCCAAGCTTTTCTCCTTAATTACATAAAACTAGCTTTTGTTGTCTTTCATAGTCACTAAATTATTGTATGAAGCATATAACCATCATCATCTCAAAACCAACATATTTTTGGTCTCTTTTATGTTAAGAATTTTCATTTGCAATCCATTAAGATAAGTACCCGTGCTAGTTGAGCTTTGTTGCTATATTTGCAGAATTCTCTTGGGAGAGAACGACATCGGATCCTCCGGTTTTACTACAAGCGCGACCTTTGTACCCTTGCGAAGTGGCTCCAGTTGAAGCACATCTGGAGGCGTGTCAGTTGACATTGAATGAAGTTGAAAATAAACCTCATTCATTAAATATAAAATGTATTTTATGTAAGACACATATCTCATCAAGATTAAAAAAAAAAAAAAGTCTTATCTTATCATATAGATATAACAAATTTCACTATATATATATATATATATTGATATGGAAAAAACTAAGCAGCTGGTCAGTTCTTTTTAGGGCAGCCCAGAGGTGCCTAGACAGAGGCCACCCTTGAGCACCCTTTTAACCAGCCACACCGAAAGACCTGTACAAACCTAGACAGATCTGGGCAGACCTGGACGGTCCACAACGGCGCGACGCACCAGGCCCCATCAGGCCTATATCCTAAGTTTGCCCCCTAAATATCACCTCGCACAACCTCATCATTGGGATAGTTACTCCTATGGCTAGAAGTAACCGTCCACGTCTTCTATCCACCATGCTTAATTTGGTGGCACAATTGACGCCCACAACCCATAATCCAAGGCACACTTCCTGCCAACTTTACTGTATAAATGGCAGTCACCATCTTCAAAAGAAGGTACACAAAAAAAAAAAAAAAACTTTAACCCTTGAGCGTTATTACTTTGCCCATTTATCTCTAGCCTAACTTTGGCATCGGAGTGTTTTTGCCAGGTACCACACCGGTGTTCTAAGCAGAAGGATTCATCACTTCAACCACTCGCATCAGAGATTGAGAAGATCATACAAATTCACTGTATCATCAGTTGGTGCCGCCTGTGGGAACGACATTCTGATTGTTTCATGGTCTTGACCCGATCTGGTGCTACATCCATCACGCTGGGCGAAGCAGTGGAAGAACAAAGCACTGCAAGGATTATTGCCTTAGAGCAGCAAATCATCAAAATGATGACTGCCATGAATCAGCTCGAAGCTCGAAATCAGGAGCTGGAAAGAAGATTGCCTCCGCGACCAGTGGCGTCGACGGTAATGGACCCTCCACCATCGAGGGACCCCCTGAGGCATGCGGACCAGCAAGCAGCAAGGAACCAGGAAGGCAACACCGGTGAAGGAGCGAAGGACCCAACGCTCCCTAGAGGAAACCCACCTCAAAGGGGGGTTGAAACCCATGCCGATGAAGCCCAAAGCCACATGGCCCAATCCAAGGCTGTGACAGTGGTATTTTCGGAGCACACTGGCGAAACTCGCCCAGTGTAGGATGAACAATTGAAGGAGATGCAGGCTCAACTGGCTGAGGTGATTGTCGTCGTAAAGGAGAAAGGCGCCAACACGGTGGAAGAGTTGGTGAATAGGACAGACACACCTTTCACACCAGGGGTGATGAGGGTACCCTTACCCCCAAAATTCAAAATGCCCATATAGGAGTTCTTTGATGGCATAAAAGATCCCCTGGACTATTTAGAGACGTATAAAGCCTTGATAGACCTCCAGGCGGTCCTCAATGAAATTATGTGCAAAGCGTTTCCTACAACCCTCAAAGGCCTAGCCCGAATTTGGTTCTACAGACTTTCCCCCGGGACCATCAGCAAATTCGTGGATCTGAGTAGGTTGTTCGACAACCACTACATTGGAGGGCAAAGGCAGAAAAGGCCGTCCACTTCCTTATCCAACACTAAACAATGCGAGAAGGAGACTGCGTGAGTTTGTCACCTGCTTCAACCAGGAGGCTCTCTACGTGGATGACCTAGACCAAAAGGTGGCAGTAGCGGCTTTTATTACAGCAGTCAAGACCCTTAAGTTCTTTTTTTCCCTAGCTAAGGAGGCGCCCAAGACTACGGCTGCGCTCATGCTTCGAGTGCAGAAATACATGAATGCAGAAGACACCCTCAAAGTTAGGGAAGACCCGGAGAATGTCAGTCAGAGTATAGATAATAAGAGACTGGCTGAGGAGAAGAAAGATGACAGGGCAACAAAAGCCCCTAAACTGGCGGAGCAGAAGCCCAAGATAGAGGGCGACATGGCCAAATCGGCCAGGTACAACCAGCACTTTACGCCCTAAATACTCCCCTGGATCAGGTGCTTTATGAGATCAAGGGGGACCCAATGTTGAAGTGGTCAGGACGTATGAGGTCCCCACTAGAGAATAGACAAACCAACAAGTGGTGCCGATTCCACCAGGACCATGGCCATGATACAAAGGACTATTACGACCTCAAGCAGCAGGTAGAGAACTTGATCAAGCAATAGAGGCTGGGAAGATACATAGCAAAGGGGAGACCAGCCTCCCAGGCAAGCTGAAAGACGCAGCCCTGAGAGGGAAAGGCAAAATTAGCAACTAATGGGAGAGATAAGGGTTATCTTTGGTGGATTCGCAGGCTGTGGTGAATCTTCATCTGCTAGGAAGAGGCACGCTAGGGGGGCCCGCAGTCAAAAGGAAATCATGTTTATAGATCCATCAATCAAAAGGTTTAGGGCAGAGCATGCCCTTATCACGTTCACCGATGACGAGGCAAAGGCTATATGCCAACCTCACGATGACCCCCTGGTCATATCGGCAATGGTGTCCAACTTTCTGATACGGAGAGTCCTTGTGGATAGTGAAAGTTCGGCAGACATACTCTTCCTAAAAGCCTTCGAGCAGTTGAAGGTGGGCATGGAAAAGCTATAATCGGTCAACTCCCCCCTGGTTGGTTTTTCTGGTGACAAAGTTACGCCTTTAGGTCCCATAGCCCTGCTAGTAACACTGGGGACTACATCGCAACAAGCCACCAAGATAGTGACCTTCCTGGTAGTGGATTACCTTTCGGCCTACAACATCATTGTGGGATGAACACCCCTCAATGAGTTTAAGGCTATACCATCCACCTATCACTTGAAGGTCAAGTTCCCCACACCTTAAGGAGTTGGGGAAGCCAGAGGCAAGCAGCAGATTGCCAGAGAATGCTACATGGCATCCTTGAAGGGAAAGGCAAAGGAAGCCATGATGATTGAAGATTTGGAGGTCCGAGATGAGGAAGAACTCAAGAGAGGGGAACCAGTAGAAGAACTCAAGGAGGTCATGGTCGAAGCACAAGATCAGACCAAGGTAATAAAGATAGGAACAATAACACCGAAAGAAATCAAGGAAGAATTGAGAAAATTTCTTAGGCAGAATGCCGACATCTTCGCCTGGTCTCATGAGGACATGCTAGGTATTGACACCCACATTGTCGCTCATCGTTTAAACATAGACCCAGCGGTGAAACCGGTAAAATAGAAGAGGAGGAATTTCGCCACAGAACGCAATGAGGCGATAGTTGAAGAGGTGGAGAAGCTGAACAAAGCCAACTTTATAAAAGAAGCCCAGTATCCCTCTTGGCTATCCAATGTGGTAATGGTCAAGAAGGCGAATGGAAAGTGGAGAATGTGTGTGGACTTCACAAATCTGAACAAGGCATGTCCTAAGGATAGCTTCCCCCTACCCATAATGGATCAACTGGTGGATTCAACAGTAGGGTACGAGATGCTAACTTTCATGGACGTTTTCTCAGGTTATAACTAGATAAGGATGGTAGAGCACGACCAGGAACACACGACGTTCATGACGGACAGAGGCCTATACTACTATAGAGTGATGCCATTCGGCCTGAAGAATGCCGGAGCACCATACCAAAGGCTTGTCAACTGCATGTTCAGCACTCAGATTGGCAGAAACATGGAGGTCCATGTCGATGACATGCTGGTAAAAAGCAAATAGGTGACCAACCACCTGACAAATCTAGAAGAGACATTCAAGAACCTGAGGGCCTATAAGCTGAAGTTGAACCCTACCAAGTGCATGTTTGGAGTAGCATCCGGTAAATTCTTGGGGTTCATGATCTTCAACCGGGGAATAAAGTAAACTCCGAAAAAATATGAGCAGTACTAGACATGCAGTCCCCAACGGTCATCAAGGAGGTCTAGAGATTGGCAGGCAGAATGGCAACATTGAATAGATTTATCTCCAGATTCACAAATAAGTGCATTCATTTCTTGAAAATTTTATAAAAAGCTTTTAAGTGGAACACAGAATGTGAACATGCCTTCCAGCAACTTAAAGAATACCTGAGCTCAGTACCGCTGCTGAGTAGGACTATCGAAGGCGAAGAACTATATCTCTACCTCGTAGTCTCGACCACAACAGTAAGCTCAGCCCTGGTCAGACAAGAGGAAGGAGTCCAAAAGTCGGTTTACTACACGAGTAGAGCCCTGAGGGACGCAAAAGAGCGATATCCTAGAATAGAGCTGCTGGCCCTCGCCTTTGTGACTTCAACACGCAGGCTGAGGCCATACTTTCGGGCCCACACCATAGTGGTTTCAACTGACCAACCATTGAAGAAGATACTCCACAAACCAGAGACCTTGGGCAAGCTTGTTAAATGGTCTATAGAACTCAACCAGTTCGACATTCACTATAGACCAAGACTGTTAATTAAGGGACAAGTTGTAGCAGATTTCATCGCTGAGTCCACCCACCCAACGACCTTTCCTATTGACGACTCTTTGGAACCCCAATGGGTTCTCAATGTTAATGGCTCCTCCACTGACAAAGCAAGTGGTGTCAGTGTCATTCTTGTCACACCTGAAGGGCACAAACTTGAATATTACTAACTCATAGAGTTTTGCTCAAAGCATAAATTGATGTTGGCTTGACTCAAAGTTGGATTGGGCGAAATTATGGATAAATTGAGCCAACTTTTAGAAAGGCTATGATATATGATAATCCGTAATTGGTTATAACTTATATACCTATAAATGCCTCTTCAAGAAGCTCTTATGTACGGGACATATGAGTGATGTCGAGTCTCTGAATATTTGATCACTTGACATTTGCACATTTGTCACTTGCAACTTTTATTATTTTAATTGACTACAAATCTCTACTTTTTTAGTTATGTATGGAATTGTATTACTTCTACACCAATTTCAATAAGAAATTGAAATTTTGAACTTTCAAAATTTTAACTAGTGATTTTTACAGCTCTCAAATTAACAAGACATTAGAACTCGTCGTTAACAAAGAATATGGACCCATAGTAAGAGAAGGATTTTACTTTCACAACCTATAAGAAAGAAATTTGTGCTATGAAGTTTAACAAAACTGATTCTTCAAGAGGGACGAAAGACCGAATTCTCAGTTTTACTGCCTTGAATTGCAGAAACCAATTTTAAAAAATAAAAATAAAAATTTCGTTACAGGCAGCTAGTTGGAGCAGTTGTGTGATAACTTTGCAACATCGGAGTAAATCTCCATTCTTTGTTTTTTACACGTTACTATGTAGATCCTTGTACATAGTACAGCGCAATTATTTTCTTCCTTCTTACAACATTGTACGTTACTCACAAAGTCAACAATCACCACTTTTATGGCCTATGTCAAACCACAGCAGTTTGTTCGGTTCATGGCCAGACTTAGAAATTTTATTGAACGGGCGGGCGGGTCAAGGTAAAACCTCAACCCACCTGTTGGTCGTACTGCTTTTGTTTTCTACACAAAATTTATTATATGTTACAATAAACTCACAAAGTCAACAACCATTACTATGTAATTTAGCATCTCAGGTCACACAACAACCAATATGTTTGTGTAAACTATAATATTATCTGGCCAAAACTACTAGCAGGGACTTCAGTTTCCTGGAGAACGCTATCATTTTTAGTCTCCAGAAAAATGGAGAGTTTTTTTTATTTGTCCTTCTCATCTTTTGATATAATACTTTATGTTTCTTGTCCGGACATATTATTCATGGCTTTGTCAATTTCATGCCCATGACATGCACCAGACAAATCCAGAGGGTACGCAAGTGGTGATTTTGGATGCCACTATTTGTCCTAGAGAAAAAAAAAAACCAATTTTTAGTTTATGGGCACCACTTATCAACTCACACTCTCTGTGTGAGAGAGAGAGAGAGAGAGCCCCTTTTCTTTTTCCTTTTTTTTTGTAATTTTATATACACACTATTTTGCGCTCTCCCTTAATAGTTATATGTTTAGTGCATGTAAATGCAAATATAGTATTAAAGGGCACATACAAATAGATTACGTTAACTTGATGCCGAGATTAGGAGCCTAATTACCTACCTGACACAAACTTTAGACAATTGTTATTGTAGATATTTCCTACTAGTTTATTAGACTAAGTTACTTTTATTTAACCAAAAACTCTAATTTTCACGACAGTTGAATTTTCACAAGGGAGTTAGAAGAGTTGGTGAGAGAGAAGATTGGAGAAAAAGAGAGAAAGCTGGCCAGATTTTGAAAATTGAATCTCCTGTTTTGGGTTCGTAAATTGCTTCTCCCACCCCCCTGACACCACCTCCCCCACATGCCACCCTTGTCCCCCTATTACAATTATCTTTATATCTCTTCTTCTCTTCTTTTGAAATTACAATTCATCTGAACCCCTCCACCTGTATTTCTTTTTTTTTTTTCAATTTTATTTAATTTTGTTTATTTTTTTATTGGTTTTGTTTCTTTTTTTTTTTTAATCAGTTTTGTTTATTATTTTTCGATCAATTTTCTTTTCTTTTCTTTTTGTTTTTTTGTGTATTATTATATGTACTATTTTCTGAACATGGTTAACTCAATATTGGCCTAAGAGATTTTTCATTTGAAAAAAAAAAGTGTTTGTTTGCGAGTTATAAATGTGTTTACTTATTAATTGTTAGTATTTCTGTTAGTTTCATATATATACTTTTTATTTTGATCTATATTTTTATATTTTTTAAAATTTTTATAAATAATGACTCTCCAAATCTACAACTAAAAAGTAAACAAAAGATTACAAACATATAATAAAAAAACTTTTTTATCCAAAAAGAAAAATAAAATTGATAAAAATAAATAAACAAAACTGATTGAAAAAGTTAACAAAACTAATGAAAAAAAGATACAAAACTAAAAAAAAAAAAACAAAACTAACAAAAAAAACCGTAGTTTCTAAAGTGAAAAACTTAGAGGAGTTGATGAGAGAGACGTTTGTAGAAAATGTATCTCTTTATCATTTTAGATTTGTTATGTATGTCAGCTCATACATTTATTACACTTCAACAACTCTGATGGCGTTAAAACAAAAAAGTAGAGATAGCGTGATCCCAACCATTGATGGGGTGAAAGAAGTTGATGCACAAAATTTATTTGTAATAATATGTCAATGGCTTTCTTCATTGCTTTAATTCTTCGTTGCTATTCCAAAGAGAGCCTTTGTTCACAAAGTCACAAAGTCAACAACCATTACTATGTGCTTTAGCGCCTCACGTAACCCAACAACCAATATGTCTCTGTATATCTGGCCAAAACCCCCAGACCAAGTACTTCAATTCTAGGTTCAATGAGCTCAGTTTCCTCAAGAACGCCATCATTTTTAGTCTCCAGAATGCGGAGTTTTTTTTATTTGTCCTTGTCATTTTTTGATAAAATACTTTATTTTTATTGTACGGACATATTAGTCATGGCTTTGTCAGTGTCATGCCCATGACATGCACCAGACAAATCCAGAGGGTGGAGAGAGAGAGAGAACGCTATTTTTCTTTTTGGTACGCAAGTGGTGATTTTGGATGCCACTATTGGCACTAGAGAGAGTTTATGGGCACCACTTATCAACTCAAACGATAGACTGCACAAACACATACTCACACACACTCTCTGAGTGAGAGAGAGAGAGAGGCCCCTTTCCTTTTTCTTTTTCTTAATTTTATATGCGCACTATTTTGTGCTCTCCCTTAATAGTTATATATTTAGTGCATGTAAATGCAAAAATAGTATTAAAGGGCACAAATAAATAGATTACTCTAACTTGATGTGGAGATTGAGAGCCTAATTACTTACATGAAACAAACTTTAGACAGTTGTTGTCGTAGACATCTACTACCACTTTATTAGACTAAGTTACTTTTATTTAACAAAAAATTCTAATTTTCACGAGAGAGTTGGTGAGAGAGAGGTTTGGAGAAAGAGAGAGAAAGCTAGCCAGATTTAGAAAATTGAATCTCAAGTTTTTGGTTGCTAGAGTGAGAAAATTAGAGGACTTGGTGAGAGAGACATTTGAAGAAAATGAATCTCCTTACTTTTTCAAATTTTTTGTCCGCGTCAGCTCATACATTTATTATACTTCAACAGCTCTGATTGGGTGAAAGAAAAAGTAGAGATAGCGTGATCTCACTCATGGACTGGGTGAAAGAAACTGATGCCATCCGTTGGATTTCAATTGGGGTGGTTTGTTTTTATGTAGCGTGTGCGAGACTCTCAACTGCCACCTAATCTTTTTCTCCTCCATGCAAATTAGTAGGCCAGCTATCCCTATTCTGAAGCCCCTTTCAACGTTTCATGAATGTTGACATTGAATGAAGTTGAAAATAAATATCATTCATTAAATAGAAAATGTATGTTACGTAAGACACATGTCTCATCAAGATTAAAAAAAAAAAGTCTTATCTTATCATATAGATATAACAGATTTCACTATATATATATATATATATGTATATATTGATATGGGAAAAATTAAGCAGCTGGTCAGTCCTTTTTAAGGCAGCCCAGAGGTGCCCGGATAGAGGCCATCCCTGAGCACCTTTCTAACCAGCCACACCAAAAGACCTGTATAGATCGAGACAAATCTGGGCAGACCTGGACAATCCACAACGGCGAGATGCACCAGGGGCCATCAGGCCTATATCCCGAGTTTGCCGCCTAAATATCAGCTCCTACAACCCCATCACTGGGACGGTTACTCCTATGGCTAGAAGTAACCGTCCACGTTTTCTATCCACCATGCTTAACTTGGGGGCATAATTGACACCCATAACCCACAATCTAAGGCACACTCCCTGCCAACTTTACTGTATAAATGGCAGTCACCATCTTCAAAAGAAGGTACACAAAAAAAAAAAAAAAAAAAACTTCAACCCTTGAGCGTTATTACTCTGCCCATTTATCTCTACCCTAACTTTGGCATCGGAGTGTCTTTGGCAAACAACACATTGGTGTTCTAAGCAAAAGGGTTCATCACTCCAACCGTTCGCATCAGAGATCGGGAAGATCATACAAATTTACTGTATCATCAGTTGGCGCCGTATGTGGGAACAACATTCTAATTGTTTCATGGTCTTGACCCGATCTGGTGCTACATCCATCAAGCTGGGCGAAGCATTGGAAGAACAAAGCACTACAAGGATTATTGCCTTGGAGCAGCAAATCATCGAAACAATGACTGCCACGAACCAATTCCAAGCTCGAAATCAGGAGCTGAAAAGAAGATTGCCTCCACCACCAGTGGCGTCGGCGGTAGTGGACTCTCTGCCATCGGGGGACCCCCTGAGGCATGCGGACCAGCAAGTAGCAAGGAACTAGGAAGGCAACACCGGTGAATGAGCAAAGGACCCAGCACTCCCTAAAGGAAACCCACCTCAGAGGGGGGCTGGAACCCATGCCGATGAAGCCCAAAGCCAAATGGCCCAATCCAAGGCTGTGACAGTGGTACTTTCGGAGCACACTGGCAAAACTTGCACAAAGTGGGACGAACAATTGAAGGAGATACAAGCTCAACTGGCTGAGGTGATTGCCGCCGTAAAGGAGAAAGGCCCCAACACGGTGGAAGAGTTGGTTAACAGGACAAACACACCTTTCACACCAGGGGTGATGAGGGTACCCTTACCCCCAAAATTCAAAATGCCCATATTAGAGTTCTTTGATGGCACAAAAGATCCCCTGGACCATTTAGAGACGTATAAAGCCTTGATGGACCTCTAGGCGGTCCCCGATGAAATTATGTGCAAAGCGTTTCCTACAACTCTCAAAAGCCTAGCCCAGATTTGGTTCCAAAGACTTCCCCCTGGGACCATCAGCAAATTCGTGGATTTGAGCAGGTTGTTCGTCAACCACTACATTGGAGGGCAAAGGCAGAGAAGGTCATCCACTTCCTTGTTCAACACTAAACAACGCGAGAAGGAGACTCTGCGTGAGTTTGTCACCTGCTTCAACCAGGAGACTCTCTAAGTGGATGACCTAGACCAAAAGGTGGTAGTAGCGGCTTTTATTACAGCGGTCAGGACCCCTAAGTTCTTTTTTTCCTTAGCTAAGGAAGCACCCAAGACTATGGCTGCACTCATGCTCTGAGTGCAGAAATACATGAATGCAGAAGACACCCTCAAAGTCAAGGAAGACCCGGAGAATGTCAATCCGAGTATAGACAAGAAGAGATTGGCTAAGGAAAAGAAAGATGATAGGGCAGCAAAAGTCCCTAGACTAGTAGAGTAGAAATCCAAGATAGAGGGCGACAGGGCCAAACCGGCCAGGTACAACCAACACTTTACCCCCCTAAATACTCCCCTAGATCAGGTGCTCTATGAGATCAAGAGGGACCCAGCGTTGAAGTGGTCAGGACGTATGAGGTCCCCACCAGAGAAGAGACAAACCAACAAGTGGTGCCGATTCCACCAGGACCATGGCCGTGATACAGATGACTATTACGATCTCAAGCAGCAGGTGGAGAACCTAATCAAGCAAGGGAGGCTGGGAAGATACATAGCAGGGGGCAAGCGCAACGAGAGGCGAGACAGCCTCACAGGCAAGCTGAAAGACGCAACCCTGAGAGGGAAAGGCAGAATCAGCAACCAATAGGAGAGATAAGGGTCATCTCTGGAGGATTCGCAGACTGTGGTGAATTTTCATCTGCCAGGAAGAGGCACGCTAAGGAGGCCCACAGTCAAAAGGAAATCATGTCCATAGATCCATTGGTCAAAAGGTCTAGGGCAGAGCATGCCCCTATCACGTTCACCGATGCTAAAGCAGAGGCTATATGCCAACCTCACGATGACCCCCTAGTCATATCGACAATGGTGACCAACTTCCTGATATAGAGAGTCACTGTGAATAGTGAAAGTTCGGCAGATATACTCTTCCTAAAGGCCTTCGAGCAGTTGAAGGTGGGCATGAAAAAGCTACAACCGGTCAACTCCCCTCTGGTTGGTTTCTCTGGCGACAGAGTTACGCCTTTAGGTTCCATAGCCCTGCCAGTAACACTAGGGACTATACCGCAATAAGCCACCAAGATAGTGACCTTCCTGGTAGTGGATTACCCTTCGGCCTACAACATCATTGTGGGACGAACCACCCTCAATGAGTTCAAGGCTATACCATCCATCTATCACTTGAAGGTCAAGTTCCCCACACCTCAAGGAGTTGGGGAAGGCAGAGGCAACCAGCAGACTGCCAGAGAATGCTACATGGCATCCCTGAAGGAAAAGGTGAAGGAAGCCATGATGAATAAAGAGTTGGAGGTCCGAGATGAGGAGGAACTCAAAAGGGGGGAACCAGTAGAAGAACTCGAGGAGGTCATGGTCAAAGCACAAGATCAGACCAAGGTAATAAAGATAGGAACAACAGTATCGAAAGAAATCAATGAAGAATTGAGAAAATTTCTTAGGCAGAATGCTGACGTCTTCGCCTGGTCTCATGAGGACATGCCAGGCATTGACACCCACATTGTCGCTCATCGTTTAAACATGGACCCAATGGTGAAACCTATAAAACAGAAGAGGAGGAATTTCGCCTCAGAACGCAATGAGGCGATAGTTGAAAAGGTGGAGAAGCTGACCAAAGCCAACTTCATAAAAGAAGCCTAGTATTCCTCTTGGTTGTCCAATGTGGTAATAGTCAAGAAAGCAAATGGAAAGTGGAGAATGTGTGTGGACTTCACAGATTTGAACAAGGCATGTCCCAAGGATAGCTTCCCCCTATCCTTAATAGATCAATTGGTGGATTCAACGATAGGGTACGAGATGCTAACTTTCATGGACGCTTTCTCAGGTTATAACCAAATAAGGATGGCAGAGCACGACTAGGAACATATGGCGTTCGTGACGGACAGAGGCCTATACCACTATAGAATGATGCCATTTGGCCTGAAGAACGCCGGAGCACCGTACCAAAGGCTTGTCAACCGCATGTTCAGCACTCAGATTGGCAGAAACATGGAGGTCTACATCAATGACATACTGGTAAAAAGCAAACAGACGACCAACCACTAGACAAATCCGAAAAAGAAATTCAAGAACCTGAGGGCCTATAAGATGAAGCTAAACCCTGCCAAGTGCACGTTTGGAGTAGCATCCGATAAATTCTTAGGGTTCATGGTCTTTAACCGGGGAATAGAGGTAAACCCTGAACAAATTAGAGCAGTATTAGACATACAGTCTCCAACGGTCATCAAGGAGGTCTAGAGATTGGCAGGCAAAGTGGCAGCATTGAACAGATTTATCTCCAGATCCATAGATAAGTGCCTTCCTTTCTTGAAAATTTTATAAAAGCTTTTAAGTTGACCACAGAATGTGAATAGGCCTTCCAGTAACTTAAAGAATACCTGGGCTCAGTACCGCTGCTGAGCAAGACTATCGAATGTGAAGAACTATATCTCTACCTCGTAGTCTCAGCCACGGCAGTAAGCTCAGCCCTGGTCAAACAAGAGGAAGGAGTCCAGAAGTCGGTTTACTACACGAGCAAAGCCTTGAGGGGTGCAAAAGAGCGATATCCCAGAATGAAGCTGCTGGCTCTCGCCCTCGTGACTTCAGCACGAAGGTTGAGGCCGTACTTTCAGGCCCACACCATAGTGGTTTTGACTAACCAACCATTGAAGAAGATACACCACCAACCAGAGACCTTGGGCAAGCTTGTTAAATAGTCCATAAAACTCAGCCAGTTCGACATTCACTATAGACCAAGACTATCAATTAAGGGACAGGCTGTAGCAGATTTCATCGCTGAGTTCACCACCCAACGACCCTTCTTGTTGACGACTCTCTGGAACCCCAATGGGTTCTTAATGTTGATGGCTCCTCCACTGACAAAACAAGTGGTGCCAGTGTCGTTCTCGTCTCACCTGAAGGGCACAAAATCGAATACGTCGTCAAATTTAAGTTCCTCGCCTCCAACAATGAAACTGAATACGAAGCCCAGTTGGCTGGCCTCAGAATGTCTCGGCGAATGAGGGCAGAGCATGTACTGGTGCGTAGCGATTCTCAACTTGTGGTAGAACAGATCCAAGGTGAGTATGAGGTCAGAGGAGAAAGGATACAAGAGTACTGCTAAACGGCCAAAAACCTTGCCAAAAAGTTCTCTAAGGTACTAGTAGAAAGAGTACCAAGACTATAGAACGAGGAGGCAGATCGACTGGTCAAGATAGCCTCATTCCAGCTGGACGATCCAGGAGTCCTTATGAAGGTGCTAGATTCACCAAGCATTTAGAGCCCAAAAATAGATCAGGTGGAACAGGAAGTTGAATGGGCAACTCTAATAAGAGCATATTTGGAGCAAGGGGCCCCTGCCAGAGGACAAGACTGAAACTAGGATAATCCAATACAGAGCTAGCAAATACGCCCTGTTGAACAGGACACTGTATAAGAGAGGGCACGCCCTGCCCTAACTTAGGTGTGCAGGTAAAGTAGATGTTGATTATGTCATGAGAGAGATGCACGAAGGGGTATGTGGCAACCACTCAAGCAGACGAGCCCTGTCCAAGAGATACTCAGGATAGACTACTATTGGCCCACCATGGAAAAGGACGCCTGTAAGCATCCCATTTTTGACCGCTCGGCAGTCTACGCTCCGTCCAGACTTGTACTCAAGTCAATACGGACATATTCCAATTGAAACTAACTCTCTAAGTCCAAATCCCATCTGTCCATCGCTTTGCGGGCCCACCAGGCCCAAATAGAAGCAAAATGACCAAAATGCCCTTAGGGGCATTGTCCTTTCCAATTTCAACCCCTCTCTCGAGACAATTTATTCCTCGAGACGGTTCCAAATCATGCACATCTTTCCGAAGACGGTAAGTCCCCTTTCCAATTCCAATCCCTCTCTCGAGATAGTTTATTTCTCGAGACGGTTTCAAATCTAGCACGTCTTTCCGAAGACGATAAGACCCCTTTCCAATTTCAATCCCTCTCTCGAGACAGTTTATTTCTTGAGACGGTTCCAAATCAGGTACGTCTTTCCGAAGACGATAAGACCCCTTTGCAATTCCAATCCCTCTTTCAAGACAATTTATTCCTCGAGATGGTCCGGCACGTTTTTCAAAAAAAATATCCTCGAAACGATAAGTCCCTTTAAATCTGTCGACCAGGACGAGACCCTAAGTCCCCTAGATGGTAGAACGGTCCACCTTTGGCGCTTGCTAGCCTGCCAATGTAGAAATGTCTGTTTAAGCACGCCTTCTGAGAAAGTTGATTCTCAGGCGCTAAGTCCCTTTAGCAACTTCCTGAGATCAGACAGTCTCGAGAATGATCATGAACCGTCAGAGTAGCGGAAATACTCGCAAACATCACAACCGTGAGAGTAGCGGAAATACTCACAAACATCACAACCGTCAGAGTAGCGAAAATACTCGCAAATAGGTCGATATAGGGAATTGCCAACAAACCCCTGTGTCACACGACCACCGTTAGAGTGGCGGAAATACGCAAAACCCAAGTCAACACCGGTGCCTGCTAGCCTACTTCGGTGAAAAATGACCAAACTGCCCCTTGGGCCTTTTCCGAGACTTTCCGGTCAAGATGACCATTTTTCCCCTAGGCATCCGAACTCCCCGGGAACCACACCGGCTCTGGGTATCAAACTGCTAACCTCCCGAGAATGCCTTTTATAGTATTCTCAACCTCTCTTCATCCTTTCAGATCATTTCGAGTCAGTTCCGGCAAACCCGGTACAAAATGACCATTTTCCCCCTGGTGGGTCGGTCTCCTTTTCTGATCACACCGGCTCTGGGTATCTAACCGGTAACCTCCCGAGAATGCTTTTTATAGTATTCTCAACCTCTCTTCATCATTTCGGATCATTCCGAGTCAGTTCCGGTAAATTCGGTGTGAAATGACCATTTTGCCCCTAGTGGGCCGGTCACCTTTTCTGACCACACTAGCTCTAGGAATCAAACCGGCAACCTTTGGGAACATTCTGAATAATGTTTCTAAATCTCGAGTCTTATTCCGGGACAGTCCGAGTCCGTCCTTGTAGCTTTCTGGCCCGATTGATCGTTTTGCCCCTAAAGGCCCGGTCAACCCTTCCGACACATTCTGTCCTCACTTTTCAAGTCAAATACCTCTGGGACATTATTCTAAGTGTTCCTGCTTTTTTCTAGCCTTCCGGGCCATTCCCGGTCCCTTAAATCATTCCTGAACTTTCCAGAGTCACTCCTAGTGAAGCCAGGCTAAAAATTGCATGATAATCATTAGTACAGGCACCCAAATCTAGTCAAAGATACGTTGCTTGCCGACCTTAAACATTTCCTAAATGGCTGGCACCACTACTAGTGGCACCAAGCCAAAAAATGGCCTGGCGCCACTCTTAGTGGGGCCAGTGTAAGTTTTGGCCTGGCGCCACTACAACAGGTGCCAGTGCATTCCTCTCTCTATAAATACATAGCCTCTTCTAGCGTGAGAGAGGTCCGCAAACTCAGTCTAAAAACACCAATATTCGATATACAGAGCTCGAACACTCCCTAAACCCTAGCTTCCTTAGGTTTTCTAAACCTTAGTCACCATACACTAAACCCTAGCCTTCTATACACTCATACACACCCCCATACACTCATACACACCCCCATACACTCATACACTAGCTTCCAACCTTCCTTTGAAGACTTGAAGAGTTGCAATCCGAAGTTTGAAGATTGAAGACAACTCTTGAGGATTGAAGATCAAGACGAAGACCGAAGACAAGCAAGGCGCGCAAAATAAACAAGACATACGGTAGGCTTTCTCTTTAAATTTTCGCACTTCCTCCTCTTCCTTCTCTCTCCCAACCCACTTGGGTTTTCTTTATTTTAATCCCCCATCTCTTTCCCCCTCTTTCTTTGCATGCTTGAAACAAGGGGACTTCCGGTTCACGTGTAGGATTAGACTACTGGAGGGTCACCGTGTCGGGGGCTTTCCTTTAAGCTAACCAGAGATCACGTGGGTTCGGCCCCCTTAATTATGTGGTGAAACCTTAACCTTGTATATTCACGACCCCAAATTTACATTGTGCATATCATGATCTTGCATCTTCTAAAAACTGTTTTCAAACTCGTTTTCAAAGTTTGCATCAAACTTATTTTCAAAATTGCATCAAAATCTCCTTTTTCAAAATATATTTTTAAAATCACAATCCTAGGATAATTCTAGTTTTTTCATGGCTAGGGTTGCTTTACAAAAGTGTTACATTTAAAGTGACTTTCATGGTCCATATTTTCAAATCTTGTTGTTTTCAAAACCACTTTCTTAAAGTGGTTCTAGCCTTCTTATGGTCAGAATCGCTTTAGGAAAGTGAGATGTTTTTATACTTTTCAAAAAACTCTACTTTCAAAAGTCTCTTTTCCTAAAACCTCCTTTTTCAACGTGCTTTCTAAAAACTCTCCTTTCCAAAGTTGTTTTCAAAAACTCCCTCCAAAAATTTATTTTCCAAAACTTCTCTTTTTAAACTCCTTTCCAAAACGCTCTTTCAAAATCTACTTTCTAAAAACGCTCCCCAAAAATCTTTCCAAAACTCTCTCCGACAATCTCCTTCTAAAAATCTTTCTAAAACACTCCCTTTCCAAAATCTTCCCTCTAGAAACTCCTCTCTAAGATTTTCTTCCAAAAACTTGTTTCCAAAAAACACACTTTCCAAAAAATCTTTTTTCTTGGTGCCCAAGTCAAGCCCTAGAACCCACAATTAGGAAACCCTAATTTTCTTTCCAAAAACATGGTTTTCAAACTTGCCTTAAAACCTAAGTTTCCAAAACCTCTTGTTTTCACATCAAAACTATACATATTTCTAAACCTCCTATTTTCTACGTCAAAACTATAGCTTTCCAAATCTAGGGTTTCAAAAACCTCTCTTTCCAAATCCTTGTCAATTCTAATCTCCCCTTTAGGAAACCAAATCCAATCTCCCCGATTAAGAAACTAGATCCAATCCTCCGTTTTTGGAAACAAAATCAAACATTCTCTTTTAGAAACAAAATCCAATCCCTTCATAATCCAACTCTTTCCTAATCTTCTACCTTCCTAAATCTTAACTTGTACATAAAAATCTTTCCTAAATTTTATAACTCAAAATCTAAATCTTTCCTAATTCAACTCTCTCCTAATTTCCTACCCTTCCAAACCATAAGTTTCCTAAAACTTCCAAATCTTTCCTTAAACATTAAGCTTTCAAATTTTTTCTAATTCTACTCCTTTCCAAATCTTAACTTTCCAAATCCAAGTTTTCAAATCTTTTCTAAACTCAACCTTTTTTAATCTCAAAATTTTCTAAAACTAAAACTCTAAAATTTTCTAAATCTTAAACTCCCTAAATTTCTAAGCTTTCCAAATTCAAAACTTTCTTGACTTGAAACTTTCCAAATTCTAAACCTTTTTTAAACTAAACTTTCCTAATTCAAAACATTTCTAAATTCAACACTTTCCTATTTCAAAACCTTTCTTAAAATAAAATTTTCCTAATTTCAAAACTTTCCTAAGTTGAAACTTTCTTAATTCAAAAAAACTTTCCTAAAACGAAACTTTCCTAATTCGAAAACTTTCCTAAAACGAAACTTTCCTAATTTGAACCTTTCCTAATTCCAAATTTTCTCCAATCTTCCAATTCCAAGTGTTCAAGTCAATTCTTCTCTAAAATCTTTCCAAGTCAAATCTAATCCTTCTTTTCTAAGTGTTAAGTCTTTCTAGATTTCCTAAAACCAAGTCTTTCAAAATCAAATCTTTTCAAATCTTCTAATCAAAGTTCAATCTTTCAATCGTCTAATCCAATTTTCAATTCAATCTCTTTCTTCCAATCATACCTTCTATCGGACTCTTGTCCGAACTACGACTGACCTGATTTCTCCAAAAGGATACATAGGTGTAAGCACCCCATTTTTGACCGCTCGGCAGTCTACACTCCGTCCAACTTGTTTTCAAGTCATTATGGACATATTCCAATCGAAACCAATCCTCTAGTCCAAATTTCGTCTTTCCATCGCTTTGCGGGCCTGTCAGGCCCAAAGAGAGTCAAAATGACCAAAATGCCCTTAGGGGCGTTGTCCTTTCTTATTCCAATTCCAATCCCTCTCTCGAGACAGTTTATTTCTCGAGACGGTCTGAGTAGCGAAACTACTCACAAAACCGTTAGAGTAGCGGAAGTACTCACAAAACTGTTAGAGTAGCGGAAGTACTCACAAAACCGTTAGAGTGGCGGAAACACTCACAATCCAGGCACGTCTCTTCGGAGACGGTAAGACCCCTTTCCAATCCCACTCTAGAGACAGTTTATTCCTCGAGACGGTTCCAATCTAGGCACGTCTCTTCGGAGACGGTAAGACCCCTTTCCAATCCCTCTCTCGAGACAGTTTATTCCTCGAGACGGTTCCAATCCAGGCACGTCTCTTCGGAGACGATAAGACCCCTTTCCAATCCTTCTCTCGAGACAGTTTATTCCTCGAGACGGTCCGAGTAGCAAAATTACTCACCAAACCGTTAGAGTAGCGAAAATACTCACAGAACCGTTAGAGTAGCAGAAATACTCACAAAACCGTTAGAGTAGCGAAAATACTCGCAATCCCGTCCGAGTAGCGGAAATACTCACAAATCATCAACCCCGTCCGAGTAGCAGAAATACTCACACCGTTAGAGTGACTGAAACACTCAAAACCTAGGTCAACACCAGTGGCTGTTAGCCCACTTCAGTGAAAAATGACCAAATTACCCTTAGGACCTTTTCCGAGACTTTCCGGTCAAGATGACCATTTTGCCCCTAGGCATCCGGACGCCTCGGAAACCACACCGGCTCTAGGTATCAAACCGGTAACCCTTTGAGATTGCTTTTTATAGCGCTCTCAACCTTCCCTTCTCTTTCCGGATCGTTCCGAGTCAGTTCCGGCCAACCCGGTACAAAATGACCGTTTTGCCCCTAGGGGGCCAGTCTCCTTCTTCAACCACACCGGCTCTGGGTATCAAACCGGTAATGACCCGGGAACACTTTTTATAGTGTTCTCAACCTTCCTTTACCTTTCCGGACCATTCCGAGTCAGTTCTGACAAACCCGGTGCAAAATGACCGTTTTGCCCCTAGTGGGCCGGTTTCCTTTTCCGACCACGCCGGCTCTGGGAATCAAACCGGCAACCTCTGGGAACATTTTAAATAATGTTTCCAGATCCCAAGTCTTCTTCCGGGACAGTTTGAGTCTGTCCCGGCAGTTTTCCGGTCCGGTTGACCGTTTTGCCCCTAAAGGCTCGGTCAACCTTTCCGACACATCTTATCCTCACTTTTCAAGTCAAATACCTGCAGGACACTATTTCAAGTGTTCCTGCTCCTTTCCGGCCTTCCGGGTCACTCCCGGCTCCTTCAAATCATTCCCGGACTTTCCGGAGTCACTCCTAGTGAAGCCAAGCTAAAGTTTACATGGTAGTCACTAGTACAGGGGCTCAAATCTAGTCAAAGATACGTTGCTTGCCGACCTTAATTGTTTCCTAAATGGCTGGCGCCACTAGTAGTGGCGCCAAGCCAAAAAATGGCCTGGTGCCACTCCTAGTGGCGCCAATGTATAATTTGGTCTGGTGCCACTACAACAAGCGCCAGGTTTGTCTTCCCTCTATAAATACAGAGCCTCATTCAACGTGAAAAGGGTCTGCAAACTTAACTTAAGAATCCTATATTTCGATATACAGAGCTCGAGCATCTCCAAAACCCTAGTTTCCTTAGGTTTTCCAAACCCTAGCCACTATACACAAACCCTAGCCTCCTATACACTCATACACTCCTCCATACACTCATACCCTAACCTTCAACCATCCCTTGAAGACTTGAAGAGTTGCCATCCAAAGCTTGAAGACAACCCTTGAAGACTAAAGGTGAAGATCAAGACAAAGACCGAAGACCGAAGACCGAAGACTACACGGCACGCAAAATAAATAAGAAACAAGGTAGGCTCCCTATTTAAATTTCTGCACTTCCCCCCTCTCTCTTCTCTCTCCAACCGACTTGGGTTTTCTCTATTTTAATCCCCCATCTCTTTCCCCCCCTTTCTTTGCATGCTTGAAACAAGGGGATTCTCGGTCCATGTGTAGGATTAGACTGTTGGAGAGTCACCGTGTCGGGGGCTTTCTTCTAGTCTAACCAGAGACCACGTGGGTCCGGCCCCCTTGATTATGTGGTGAAGCCTTAGCCTTGTATGTTCACGACCCCAAATTGCATTGTGCATATCATAGTCTTATATCTTCCAAAATTCGTTTTCAAAAAGTTGTTCTCAAAAATCGTTTTCAAACTTGTTTACAAAATTGCATCAAAAGCTCTTTTTCAAAAACATGTTTTCAAAATCACAATCCTAGGGTGATTCTAGCCTTTCCATGGCTAGGATTGCTTTAGGAAAGTGTTACATTAAAAGTGACCTTTTATGGTCTATATTTTCGAATCTTGTTGTTTTCAAAACCACTTTCCTAAAGTGGTTCTAGCCCTCTTATGGCTAGAATTGCTTTAGAAAAGTGAGATGTTTTTACTCCTTCTAAACTCTCTCTTTAAAAATCTCTTCCTAAAAATCTCTTTTTCAGCATACTTTCCTAAAGCTCTCCTTTTCAAAATTGTTTTCAAAAACTCCCTTCCAAAATCTATTTTTCAAAACTCTCTTTGTCAACTCCTCTCCAAAATCTTTTCCTTAAAATTCACTTTCTAAAATCACTTCCTAGATTCACTTTCCTAAAAAATCTCTCCTAAAAATCTTTCCAAAAACTCTCTTTTCCAAAATCTCCCTTCTAGAAATTTCCCCCTAGGATCTTCCTTCCAAAATCTACGTTTCCAAAAACACACTTTCCAAAAACTCCCTTTTTCCAAAAATCTTTCCAAAAACTCTCTCTTCAAATTCACTTTCCAAAAATTCCTCCCTAGGATTCCCTTCTAGAAAACCTTCGTTTCTAAAAACGTACTTTCTAAAAACTCTTTCTTTAGAGCCCAAGTCAAGCCCTAGAGCCCACAATTAGGAAACCCTAATTTTCTTTCCAAAAACATGGTTTTCAAACCTTTCCCTAAACCTAGGTTTCCAAAATCTCTCGTTTTCTACATCAAAACTATACGTGTTTCCAAAATCTATTTTCTACGTCAAAACAAGAATCTTTCAAAACTAGGGTTTCTAGAATCTCCCTTTCCAAATCCTTGTCAAATCCTATCTTCCCTTTAGGAAACCGAATCAAATCTCCCCGTTTAGGAAACTAGATCCCATCCTTCGTTTTTGGAAATAAAATAAAATCTTTTCTTTTAGAAACTAAATCCAATCTCTTCCTAATCCAAACCTTCCTAATTTCCTACCTTCCTAAACCATAAGTTTCCTAAACCTAAACTTCAAATCTTTCCTTAAGTTTCAAAATCCAACTCTTTCCTAATTCAAATCCTTCCTAAACTTTCACTTTCCTAAATCTTAAGTCTTCAAAACTTGAACATAAAAATCTTTCCTAAACTTTAAAACTCAACTTTCAAATCTTTCCTAGTTCAACCCTTTTCTAATTCTACCCCTTTCCAAAATCTTTTTCAAATCCAAGCTTTCAAATCATTCCTAAACTCAAACTTTTCCTAATCTCAAGATTTTCTAAAACTCTAAAACTTTCTAAATCCTAAACTTTCCAAATTTCAAATCTTTCTAAAATTCTAAGCTTCCTAAATTCAAAACTTTCTTAAGTTAAATCTTTCTAAACCCAAATCTTTCTAAACTCTAAACTTTCCAAAACTTCAACATCTTTCCAAATTTAAGACTTTTCTAAACTCAAAACTCTCTTAATTTAAAACTTTCTAAACACAAAACTTTCTTTTTCTTAATTCAAACATTTCCTAAGTTGAAAACTTCCCTTTTTTCAAACCTTTCCAAAAACGAAACTTTCTTATTTTCAAAACTTCCTTGTTTTCAAAACTTTCCAAAATCAAACCTTCCTCTTTTTCAAACATTCCAAAATTCAAAACTTTCCTAAGTTGAAACTTTCCTAAACCTAAAACTTTCCAAAAATGAAACTTTCCAAAAATAACATTTTCCTAATTCGAAACTTTCCTAATCCAAATCTTTCCTAAATTCCAAGTTTCCAAATCTTTCAAATTCAACATTCCAATCCAATCTTTCTTAATCTCAAGTCTTCCCTAGGTCTCCTACCTTTCCTAAGTCTAGGTTTCCTAAACTTCCATCTTTCCTAAAACCAAATCTTTCCAAAATCTATCTTTTCAAAGCAAGTCCAATCTTCTCAAATTCAATCTCCTTTTCTAATCTCAAATCAAATCCAATTTTCAATTCAATCTCTTTTCTTCTAATCCAATCTCTCTCTTCAAATCAATCTCTTTTTAATCGGACTCCGGTCCGAACTACGACTGACCTGATTCCCCCAAAGGGATACGTAGGCAACCTTCATAGGTGCGGTCACAATACTTTTCAAATTTTCAATTCCACCCTCATGGGTGCGGTTTTCAAAATCTTTTCAAATCTAAAATTCCAATTTCAAATTTCTATTTTCAAATTTCTACTCTCAATTTTCAAACTTTCCAATTTCAATTCCATCTTTTCAAGTCTATTTTCAAATCAAAGCAATCTCTTTTTAAATCTATTTTTCAATTCTTTTCTATTGCTTGCATATCATGCATCATGCTAAATTAGTTTTTAAACATTGTTTTTCTAAAGTGGATAGGATTGAACATGGGTTAATTAAAGACTCTCATAGGTGAATCAAGGGTAAATTGACATGTAGGTACTGAAAGGGCGGGGTAGGGTGATAGCTAAGTGCGTCTTCCCTACACGTAACCAACCTCCGAACCTAGATCACTGATTTCAAAGACCAAAAAGGAGTCATTTTTCTAAAAAAGGGCTAAATGTTTTCTAAAGGTTGCCAAACAACCTGTTTTCTTAAAAACCCTCTCTTGAGGAGATATTTTCAAAATTGTTTTCCAAAACCCTAGGTGTAGTCTTCGGATTATGCTTAGTTTTTAGGTGACCTAACTCACCTTAATCAAGTTAGGTGGCGACTCCGAATCTTTTTCAAAAGCCCTTTATTTAAATCAATTTTTCAATTCAAACTTAGTCGCACTCATTCTTCTAGGAGGGTGAGTTCTAACGAGAGAGTACAGTGTTTTTTTCCACTTGTGTGAGTATTCTTCGAGTGCGAAAAATCTGGGCGCGACAGTAGACAACCCTCATAGGTGCAGTCACAACTTCTTTCAAATTTCAAATTTATCCACATTTTTCAAATCTCAGATTCTACAATCTTTTCAAATCTCCAATCTATTTTCAAACTTCCAATTCCAAATTTCTATTTTGAAATCTCTATTTTCAATTTCTAAAACTTTCTTTCCAAATTCAAACTTCCATCTTCTCTTTTTGAAATCAAATCAATTTCTTTCTAAAATCTATTTTTCAACTCTCTTCTATTGCACTTGCATATTATGTATCATGTCAGTTTCTTTTCAAACATTGTTTTTCAAAGTGGATAGGATTGAACATTAGTTAGTTAAAGACTCTCATAGGTGAATCTAGGGTAGATTGACATGTGGGTACTGAAAGGGCAGGGTAGAGTGATGGCTTAGTGCATCTTCCCTACACGTAACCAACCTCCGAATCTAGATCACTATTTTCAAAAACCAAAAGGAGTTATTTTCTAAAAAGGGCTAAATGTTTTTCAAAGGTTGCCAAACAACCTGTTTTTCTTCAAAACCCTCTCTTGAGATAGTATTTTCAAAATCCTTTTCTAAAAACCTTAAGTATAGTCTTCGGATTATTCTTAGTTTTCAGGTGACCTAACTCACCTTAATCAAGTTAGGTGGCAACTCCAAATCTTTTCTAAAAGCCCTTTATTCAAATCAATTTTCAATTCAAACCTAGTCGCACTCATTCTTTTAGGAGGGTGAATTCTAACGAGAGAGTACAGCATTTTTCCCGCTTGTGTGAGTATTCCTCGAGTGCAAAAAATCTGGGCGCGATAACGCCCAAGACTTCGTAAGAAGATATGACAAGTGTTAAAGTTTTTCCAACATCCCTAGGCAACCACCCTAGGAACTGACACCCATCCAGAGCCCCTGGCCTTTCGCCCAATGGGGAATCGACATTGTGGGACCTTTGTCTTTGGGAAAAGGCCAGACCAAATTCGCAGTGGTGGCAGTAGACTACTTTACCAAGTGGGCTGAGGCTAAGGTCATCGCCACCATCACCGAGCAGAGAATGAAGAGCTTCATATGAAAAAATATCATCTGCAGGTTCAGAATCCCCAAGGTGGTTATCACGAACAATGGGAAACAATTCAAGGGTGGCCAGTTTGGACGGATGTGTTCGGACCTCCAGATCAGCCATCATTTCTCTTCTCCCGAGCACCCCCAAGCCAATGGCCGGGTTGAAGTTACCAAAAGGACCCTGTTCAACATTATCAAGGCAAAGTTGGAAAAGGCGAAGGGCTTGTGGGCTGAAGAGCTTCCCAACATCCTGTAGGCTTACCAAACAACCAAAAAGGTGGCGACTGGGCATACCCCTTTCTCCTTAACGTTTGGAGCGAAAACAGTCATCCCGGTAGAGATTGGTGTGCACAGCTCCAAGGTCGAACACTTCGAACAGGAGGCTAACAACGAAACCCTGGAGGTGAGCCTAGACCTACTTGAAGAAAGAAGGCTGCAAGCAACTATGGAAGTAACAGCCTACCAACAGAGGATGCGCAAATACCATGACGCCAGAATGAAGCTTAGGACATTCAAGACAGGAGATCTAGTCCTCAAGAGGGTTAATCAACCCACCAGGAAGCTCAGTGACGATAAACTTGGGCCAAATTGGGAAGGGCCATACAGAGTTAAGGGGTTTTCCCGAAAAAGGACTTACTGGCTAATTAGACTGGACAGCAAGGACCCTGTCCAACCCTTGGTATGCTGAGCACTTGAGGAAGTACTATATATGATGTAACCGGCGTTTGTTAATGAAATTCTTGCTTTTCGGAGCCCCAATTGATTTCGGCCATTTGCATGGCTCATAGAGCAAAAGGTCACCAAGCCCAACTGGTCAATCCAAGAGGTTGACCAGATAGTCGAAAGGCCAAAAGGCTACCAAGCCCAACTAATCAGTCCATGAGGCTGACCAGACAAGCCGAAAGGCCACAGGGCTACTGAGCCCAACTGGTCAGTCCGCGAGGCTGACTAGATAGGCCGAAAGGCCAAAAGGCTACCAAGCCCAACTAGTCAGTCCGCGAGGCTGACCAGACAACTAGTCAGGCGACGAGGCTGACCAGACAAGCCGAAAGGCCACAAGGCTATTGAGCCTAACTGGTCAGTCCACGAGGCTGACCAGACAAGCCGAAAGGCCCCAAGGCTACTGAGCCCAACTGGTCAGTCTACAAGGCTGACCAGACGAGCCGAAAGGCCCTAAGGCTACTAAGCCCAACTGGTCAGTCTACGAGGTTGACCAGACAAGCCGAAAGGCACCAAGGCTACTAAGCCTAACTGGTCAATCCATAAGGCTGTCCAGATGAGCCGAAAGGCCCCTGGGCTACTAAGTCCAATTGGTCAGTCCACAAGGCTGACCAGACCATCTGGTCAGTCTACGAGACTGACCAATCAGGTCGATGGATTAACAAGTTTACTGTCCAAAGCCTAGTAGGTCAGTCCATACGACTTACCAAACCATCGTGTTGCAACAGTTCAAGAAATAAACATATATTGCCGATCATAAAATGCAAAAACGAGAAACACCAAAATAAACAAAAGCTTTTTTATTGATAAGTTAAAAAAAAAAAGAAAAGAAAAAGTTACAAAAGGCCCAGGTGAAGTTCAAGACTGAGCGTCATCCTCAACCTCTCCAGCAGTAGCCTGCCCTTCCCCACCAATAGCCTAAGAGGTGGTGTAATCCATGGGTTTCAGAGCAGAGAAGTACAGATCAAAGTAGAGCTTCTTGGCCGCAACTTTAGCATCAACGAAGCCCTTTATGTAGGCTTCACCGACCTCATCCTGGAAAGCAGACCCAGCTTTGTATTCCTCAGTGGCTCTCTCTTGGGTTGTCTTCAGTTGCTCCTCCAGCTCAGCCACCTTGGTGGAAAATGAGGCCTTCACAGCTTCAAAGGCTTGAGACTCAGAGGTAAGGTCTTCATTCTTCCGCTTGAGCTCAGTAACCTCGTCCATCACTGCAAACTTCTCTGCCTTTACAGTCTCCAGGGCTTCTTCAGAGATCTTTAGTTTCTTCTCCAAACCCTGGTTTGACTCTGTTAGGGTCTTAATCACTTGACCCTTCTTGGCGTTCTCAGTTATCTTTGCCTTCAGGCGGGTTGACATGCACAGGGCCTTGATGTGCAATTGCACAAAGACCAACAAGTCATCAAATTCAGCAAATCCGAACACATCCAAGTGAAAGCAACCAGAGGCCTTACCTTGAGCACATTATGATTCATACTCCTAGTCAGTTGGGCGTTAGTCCAGTCGGTAAAAAGGGTGACATCATCCATACTGATGAACTGCTGCATCCTCAGCTAAGCAGCCTGTATATCCTCCACCACCAAGAGTTCGCCCCACTGGTCTGTAGGTGTCTGGACAGAGGGCTCCTTGGTAGCAGGAGGAGGCAAACGGGCTCCGAAACCAGAAGTCTGACCTGGCACCTTGGGAGCAAGAGAAGCCAAGGCTCCCGTGGATGGACCAACTGTTGAGCCAAGACCCTTGTTGCTTTGGGTCTCAGCTAGCCTACTCGCAGAGCTGACTTTGAGGCGTTTACTGGGCTTCTTCCCTGCAACCTTGGCCTTCTCCAAGTCCTCAAACCTCTTGGAGGCACCTCATAAGTTCTGCTTGTTGAAGCCCATGGCAGAACCTTGATCTACACAAGAAAACGTAACAAGAGTAAGAATACATCTGATACAACAACAAAAATTAAAATGCCAAACTCACTCCTCTCTCCCTCAGCTTGGATGGCCTCGACGAAAGGGTCTGGACCTAAAAGGTACGCAACCAAAGTCTCACCCGCCATAAGATGAGCCCAAAATGTGACTAGATGCTTCCTCACCCTCTCTACCTATGCCTCCCTTGCCTTGTCCTCCAGCACAGGGAGATGTGCTGAGCACAAAACAGAAGTGGTCAAGTCAAGCCACTACCACGAATAAAACCTATGTACAAAAAGTACGAGGGGAGCATACCCTTCCTCCCTGGTCTCCCCTACTGTCTGGGTATGCGAGGGGTCTGATTAGTCACTTCTTCCCAATGGGTAACCTCCATGCCCTGGCCGTACACAAAGAAGAACTTTTCCTTCCATCGCTTATGGGAGATAAGAAGACTAGAGATCATGGTGGGCTGACTATCCCTGGCCGAGAAATAGTACCAACCTGAGCCCTCGCTCTCGGTCAGCTTGTAGCAATAGAAGAAGTCCTCAGGGATCAGGTACTCCTCTCCTCCAGTGGTTGAGGACCATAGGGTGGCACAGCCTACCATAATACACCACGAATTGGGCAAGAGTTGCCCAGGGGCCAATCTGCATCTGCTCAAAACCCCCTAATGAGGGGAGCAATGAAAAATCTCAGACCCCCAGACAGAGCACCCTCGCACACCATTATTTCCCTAGGGCGAGGGAAGCAAGCCCTGTCGTCATTCCCAAGGACCCTATAGCTCATGGATAAGGGGAATTGATAGATAGACCAAAGTTTACTTATCTTCGGCCCGTCTAAGATGGAGGCGATATTCCTCGCCTCATACTTATACTCTAAGGCTGGGGGCTTTGCCTCCTCAGCTTCATCCATGGGAGCCTCCTCAAAGACGTCCTTATGGCCACAGGGCTCCTTACTCCCCCTAGCCTCATCTTCTGGGTAAAGTCCAGTGCGCTCTGAACCGATTGAAAGATCAATAGGTTGCGGGTTCATGATCCTAGGGTCTTCGATTTCACAAAGGGTTTCAAAAATGGCTCTAGACGCTTTTAGAACACCCCAATACACCGACTCAACGAAGGAAGGATTACCCACAAACCCTAAGGGGTACGATGCCCTAATTCTCCACTTGTAGTACCATATGGCCTTTTGCAAGAACCAAAACATAAAACCTTACTCAAATAAGTGCAATGCCTTACCAAATTTGGGATGGTTGAAAGAAAAAGCCCTGGAGCCGCCCTGAACGTGGTTCCAAGAACAAGAGATGAAGAACTTTCAGAGAAAATGGGAAGGCAATCGCTGGGAGTTTGAAGGGTGTGAAGTGAAGGGCTTTTGGAAAACCGCCAAGCCTTAAACCCCTCGTTTTGAAAGCAACGGACAAGATTGCTTTCGTGATTCAAGATCAATGGCCAGTATATGAGGCGTCGCATCACAGGCTGAGAACCAACCCCAAAGGGCCACGCGGCGAATACCCCATGGGTTGCACTGATTCAATAGCTACTGCAATCATTACGGATTATGGCGCTATAAATGTGCCTCGAGAACGACGTTCAAATTCCCCCAGGCAGACCAGAGCTGCCCAAGAGAATTGGGGACATCTGATATGAGAAAAACTGAGCAGCTGGTCAGCCTTTCCTAGGGCAGCCCAGAGGTGCCCAAACAGAGGCCACCTTGGGCACCCCTTTAAACAGCCACACTAGAAGACCTATACAGATCGGGACAAACCTGGGTAGACCTAGACGATCCACAATGGCGCGATGCACCAAGCACCATCAGGCCTGTATCCCAAGTTTGTCGGCTAAATATCAGCTCTCACAACCCCATCACTGAGACGGTTACTCCCATGGCTAGAAGTAACCGTCCATGTCTTCTATCCACTATGCTTAATCTGGGGGCACAATTGACGCTCACAACCCACAATCTAAGGCACACTTACTGCAAACTTCACTGTATAAATGACAGTCACCATTTCCAAAAGAAGGTACACAAAAAAAAAAAAAAAAAACTTCAACCCTTGAGTGTTATTGCTCTGCTCATTTATCTCTAACCTAACTTTGATATCGAAGTGTTTTTGGTAGACACCACATCTGTGTTCTAAGCAGTAGGGTTCATCACTCCAATCACTCGCATCAGAAGTTGAAAAAATCATACAAATTCACTATATCATTATATATATCTACCTATATTACAAATATGGTGAGTACTCCAACTTTGAGACCATCGCCTAATCTTTTCTCATAACCTTTCTTCCCTCTTTTATTGCTAAATGACATGTGGTTGGTGGCAGTGGACTAACACAGCATTTGGTCGCTTTTGTCCTAGTTTGGTGCTTATTGTTTCATATGCCATTTAGTTATAGATAGACATTGACTTGTAGCTAGCTAGTATATATATATATATATATATAAGTATCCCACAAATCTGAAAGTACAATACGGTCATGTGCTAAACAATTACTTCTTTACCATTGCACGAACTGCAATCATAGTTTATATATGTATATATATGTGTACGTATATTAATATCAAAGTACATGTAAATCATATGCTTAAATCATGGAAGTGGGCTGATCACCATGTGAACAATATATTTGTTCGTAAGGAAGTATCTGATCTTATTCGCCTAAAATACAAATATTATATAAAGGTCAACATTGGATGTATTTTATTATTTATAATAGAAATAATTAGGCCACAAAAAGTATAAACAAATATAAAAAGATAAGTTGTTCCAAACCAACCTCATTTATATAGAGTATGCAACCAATCTAAACCCCCTTCATGCATGTTGTCACTGCTTCAGCGTATCAATAGAAAACACTTCAGATGTGTATATACTATATAAACAGAAAAATATACAAAATTTTTATATAAAATATTATTTCAGGTTTAATATGAAATGACATACAACTCAACTGAATCTGATCCAATAAAAAACGGCATACAACTCAACTGAATTTGATCCGTTCGGACATAAGATCGAAATAAAATCAACCTTAAGATTATTTCAACAATCACCCGAATTTATCACAAGAATATCATAATTTCATCACCCCAACCAACAGCAGACAAAAGAAGATATATCCACTATTTGCGGCTGAAGTTTCTTTTTGTTCCAATTTATACTTCAATTAGTGGAATACGCGCAATGTGCCTACAACAGAAAAAGGAGGTAAACATATATATTGAAAAATTGGTGAAAGAACAAGCATATGGTACAAATTGTGAATTAACAAATATCAACAAAAAATTTGATATTTAAAAACTTAACATAACAACTATAAAATAGAATAATCTCTTTTGTAATATATAAGGTTTTCTATATGCATCGTACTTAATACTATTTATTTACTTTTAAAAAAATTATAAAAAAGTATACTTCAATTTTAAGCATACACTGAACTAGACAAGGTTACAACAGAGCATAGGTATATCACACAACTGATAAGAAACTAAAAATTTCATGAAGAAAATGAAGCTTATTACCATCCGACTAGACAGTATTTGAAGTTCTTATCAATGTGATATTCTTAGCTAGGGAATGTGTATCTATAATGACCTGTGCACTTCTTGACACACTGCCCTCTCCTAGTAACTCTTGCTCTACCAAACCGTGGACATTTTTCAAATGAAATATGTCCAGAAGCCATTTGCACTATGGTGCATGAAAAGCAAAGAAGCCCTCTAATGCAAGAAGGGAAAATAAATTAATCAGTGATTTCATGCACTAAAAATACAAGAATCATCTTACGGATATATATCTTCAGCTTGTCTGTGATAAGCCGAGAAGGTCGGGCAGGCAGTCAAAACCAAACCCCAAGTATCAGGGATAAGGTTAGAATGTGGGTGCCGTTGCATGGGAGTGGGAGTGGGTGTGTCGTTGGGTGCCGTTGCATGGGCGTGGGAGTGGGTGTGTTGTTGCATGGAATGCGGGTGTGCCATTGCATGTTGTTGCATGGGATGTGGGTGTGCCATTGCATGGACGTGGAGTATCGTTGCCTGCAGAAGTGGAACACGTTGCATGCAGAAGTGGCGAACGAGTCACGTTGCTTGCGGAAGCAGGGAACAAGTCACGAGTCAACTCATTGTTTATGTTTCTTCATTACGTTATGTTTCTTCATTACGTTTCTTGTATTATTTTTTTGTTAGTAGCAGTTGCTTTATTTTCGACAACCGCTGGGTTCGTTCTTTATTTAAACAGACTTGAGATATGAATGAAATTATGAAGCAAATTATCTAACTTGTGGTTCATTCTCGCCCTAAAGGGAGTATCGTCACTATCATTTCTTGCGCCACTGCTTGCTGGCTTTGACTGGGACTAATCATTTTGGTATCAGAGTCAGGTTGCAATGGCATCAAACAAAGAAAGACTCGAGCATCTAGAGGTAGGACTCGGTGAGCTTCAAGACGGGATGAATCACATGGAGCTCGGAATGACCGACAAACTACACCATCTCGAAGACACCATTAACAGATTGTCCCAAGCTTTGATCTCCGTCAAAGAAGGCTCCAACAACAACATTAATGACCGAGCTGGTCATTCTCGAGCCAACCGAGAGGAGAGCCGTGACGAGACGGAAGGATACCGGCAAGTGTTTTCATCCAAGATGGCGAATTTGGAATTTCAAAAGTTCGCAGGAGACGACCCAACGGAATGGTTTGATCGTGTTAACCAATTTTTTGAATTCCAGGGCATTCTTGACGCTAAGAAGGTGTCGTTAGCTTCCTTTCATTTGGAGGGTGAGGCTAACCAATGGTGGCAGTGGGTTCAAAAGGCTCTTCGGCAAGAGGGACGAGCACTGACTTGGGAGGTTTTCAAAGAGGAGCTCTAGGCACATTTTGGACCCTCGGACTGCGAGGACTTCGATGAGGCCCTTTCACGAGTCAGGCAGGTGGGTTCTCTGAGGGATTATCAGCGCGAGTTCGAGCGGCTAGGGAACCGAGTCAAGGTTGGACTCAAAAGGCACTCGTGGGGACGTTCATGGGCGGTTTGAAGGCTGAGATTGCCGATGGAATTAGGATGTTCAGACCACACACGCTGAAAGATGCCATTAGTTTGGCAAGAATGCGGGATGACCAACTCACACGACAACAGAGGTTCATGCGATCCCCACTGCCTGTGCGAGCTCTACCCACTCTTCCACCACCAGTTCGAGTGGCCCCCGCTACACCTGCTGCTCCAGTCAGAAGGTTGACATGGGACGAGATGCAACACCGCCGGGCGCAAGGACTTTGCTTCAACTGTAATGAGCGGTTCACGGCAGGGCACCGATGCCAACAACCCCAGTTGCTGTTACTTGAAGGACATCTCGATGCAGCAAATATCGGGTGCGAAGAAATCACTAATCAACAGGCCGTGGAAGAGGACCAAAGTGAGTTGCCGGAGCGTGAACCAGAGCCGAAAATCACTCTTCACGCATTGACAGGGTGGACTGTGCCCACGACCATGCGCTTAACAGCCCGGATTGGCTCCCAAGAAGTTATGGTGCTGATCGACAGCGGATCAACACACAACCTTATCAGTGAACGGGTCGCCAACACGCTTCGATTAGCAGTTGTACCAACGGAGGCATTTACGGTTCGTGTGGCAAACAGAGAGAAGCTATCCTGCCAAGGGCGATATGAGAAGGTATTGGTTAATTTACAAGGCACTGAGTTTTCTCCCACCCTCTATTCGCTGCCTCTATCAGGCCTAGATCTTGTGCTAGGCATACAGTGGCTTGAAATGCTGGGCTCGGTGGTATGCAACTGGAAACAGTTGACCATGGAATTTATTTGGGAGGATCAAGCACGGAGACTGCAGGGACTTGATGCCCAAGCTATTCAGGCCATTTCAATGAAGGAGCTTTCTAAGGAATTTCGCCAAGGGCACGATATATTTGCTGTGTGTTTCCAGGTGGCAATCGACGTGGCATCGCAGGAGAACATGCAGCCAAGCATGCAGACAGTTCTAGACGTGTATGCTGAAATCTTTAAGGAACCTACCAGTTTGCCACCGACTCGAGAAGTTAACCATGGCATTTCGCTAAGGGAGGGGACCGAGCCCATTAACGTCCGCCCTTACAGATATGCTCATTTTCAGAAAGCCGAAATAGAGAAGCAGGTACAGGATATACTTGACTCGGGGCTCATCCGCTCTAGTACCAGTCCATTTTCTTCACTGGTACTCTTGGTGAAAAAAAAAAGATGGGAGTTGGCGATTTTGCACAGATTACCGAGCCCTTAACGCCGCCACCATCAAGGATCGATTCCCCATTCCCATAGTGGACGATATGTTGGATGAGTTATATGGCGCTGCCTATTTCACCAAGCTTGATCTAAGCGCTGGCTATCACCAAGTAAGAGTAAACCCACCTGATATTCCTAAAACAGCTTTCCGCACTCATAACGGCCACTATGAATACTTAGTAATGCCTTTTGGTCTCTGTAATGCACCTTCCACATTTCAGTCCATCATGAATTCAATTTTTCGCCCGCACCTTCGAAAATTCATTTTGGTTTTCTTCGATGATATTTTAGTCTATAGCTCCACGTGGGAGGAGCATTTGATGCATGTAACACAAACTTTAGAAATTTTAAAGCAGCATCATTTCTTCGTCAAGATGAGTAAATGTGCATTTGGGCAGCAAGAACTGGAGTATCTGGGGCATATTATCTCCAGCCATGGGGTGAAGGTCGACGACAACAAAATTGTGACTATGGTGTCATGGCCGCGGCCTACTAACATTTCTGCTTTACATGGTTTTCTAGGCTTAACAGGGTATTATCGGAAGTTTGTCCGAAACTATGGCATTATCGCACGGCCTCTTACCAATCTTCTCAAAAAAGGGCAATTTGGATGGCGAGATGAAGCGGAAGCAGCTTTCATAGCTCTAAAAAAAGCTATGACATCCACACCTACCCTGGCCATGCCCAATTTTAACAACTCCTTTACTATTGAGACTGATGCTTCTGGAGAAGGGATTGGCGCCGTCCTATCTCAACAAGGCCAGCCCATTGCCTTCATGAGCCGAGCTCTTGGAGTGGCAAAACAGTCTTGGTCTACCTACGCCAAGGAAATGCTAGCAATCATTGAAGCAATTCGTGCGTGGCGACCATACCTACTTGGGAGGAAATTTTTCATTCAAACTGACCAACGAAGCCTAAAGTATTTTTTGGAGTAAAGGGTAGCAACGCCGGAGCAGCAAAAATGGGTGGCCAAGCTTTTGGGCTACGACTATGAGATTGTCTACCATCCGGGCTGTGAAAATTCAGCGGCCGACGCCCTCTCAAGCCTGCATGCCATCCATGGCATTGTGAAAACCATATGAACTGGAGGCACATTTTCTCCAACCTTATTTTTTCTTTTTCTTGGTAGGACTCCTAGATTTCTTGGGGCATCTTGTCTCGAAAAATAGATTCTTGTACCTCTGCAATACCCGTTCCTTGTCATCAAGTAAGCCTAACATCTCATATGCATCAGCTACTTTCTGCATTATTGACTTCTCTAGAGGTTCACGATCAAAAGCTTTCAGGCCCTTGAAAAGCTTTACAAGATTCTCCAGCATGTTGTTTCGATAATATAAAGAAATCAAAAGTTTACATAACTGCCAAGGTTACTGAATGTAGATCACTACCAATTTTCCTCACCCAAAACTCGTGTGCTTCTTGCGCTCGGTGGTCCATGTCAAACGCTCGTATTAACTGTCCATATGTTCCCATTGTGTTGCGCTATCCCTCGCTTAGCATCCATTTTATAACCTGAACAACTCTATGCCATTCTTGCTCTTTCTCAAGAGTAAGCAATACCTGCTTGAGTGACCCAATAGGGAAGTTCAGCTCCCATGCAACCCAGGCATCAAGCGCACTGTAAACGGCTTCTTTACTGTCCTTAAGAGCGCTAAGGGTGCCAAGAAGAACGCTGATCTTATCCTTTCTGGACATCTTCTCTCCAATTTGGTGCTTCCATACTCCTGCAGGATCCTTCCCCATAAACTAAGACACGGCTTTGTTTGAACCTCTAGTTATGCCGCTGTGCTTGCATCATTTTGGTTGGAGGTATTAGCAGGCACCATCATGCTGTAACCTTGGGTCTGAATTCTAACCATTCCAAGTTGAGTGATACTTCTAACTAGTTTCGCCATTCCTGTTGATCTCCACATTACAGATTGATTGTCACTTCCATTGCTTTGATTGTGAACTTGAGTTTGCACTACATTATGATGACTGTAGCTCCAGCTCTGAACTTTAGCTATTCTGAGTAGAATGATTCGGCTGACCCGTTTAGCCATCCCCACTGATCTTGATATTGCACCAGCCTTACGTGACACTTCCTACGTGAGTACAAGTCCTATTGCATCACTAATTCTTATTAAAATCTAACAAAATTTTCTATTAAATATAAAGACCTATCTAATTAAATCTCTACATATTATCTCAAAAAATATATTTGCGTAGAATCATAATACATAATCTAAATTTAAGTGCAAAGTCATATCTAATTATGTCTATAGAGCTCAATTACTATTATATAAAGAAACAATTCCTTATATATAACCAGAATCCAGTCATCTCCCACTTATAACAGAGTTTTATATTTAAAATACTTATATTTGGTGTAGGTTATTCATCAAAATTAATATATTACATAAAATTTTCATTTGGTCAAAGTTTATCTTAATATTGCTTACGAGCACCACAATTGATAAAACATGCATTAATAGCTTTAACTTTTACACACGTTATTATATATTGATTAATAAGTAACCATAATTTAATTAATCATTTCACGATAATTTTGAGTTCTAACTTTGACCAATATGCCTAAGTATTGTTATTGCTTCTATGAGTTTAGTGTTATTAAATTTTCTCTTTATGTTATAAAATGACTTTTTTTAAGTAAATAAATAGTATTATATAAGATGCATATAGAAAAAATTTATATATCACAAAAGAACACTAGAATAAGTGCATATTTATGTAGGTTTAGAATTAAATGTTATTATTTTATAACTTTTAGGTGTTTAAATATCAAATTTTTTGTTGATATTTGTTAATTTATAATTTGTACTAAATATTTGTTTATGGACCAATTTTTTAATAGATATATTTGCAAACTTTTTCTTCTATACGCGCATTGCGGGTCACGCCACTAGTTTAACTTATTAAATCTGACCAGTGACCACTTTAACAAAGGGCAAGTCCAATTTGTATGAATACATTATACAAAAGGGCAAATTCCTATTTGTCATTTGATTTCATTATACGAAAGGGTAATTTCGCTATACTCCAAAAACCCTAGCCCATTTTTTTTTCTTCCTCCTCTTTCTCATCCGCCAACAAATCCCTATAGCCCACCCATTTCTTTCCCTTTCTCTCACTTCTCTCTACAACAGTTGTGGCCATAATCCATCGTATACTGAACAAAAACCATCCCACCATCTCTTTCCCTTTATCTCACATCTCTATACAAGACCAGCTGGAACCGCTTGTCGAGCCGTTTGATCAGATCTGTGGCTAGTCGCGACCGAAACACCATTGCCCAGGCCGGTGATGCTCATAGTGCCGTCCGACGTCATGTGCAGTGGTGTGTACCGGTGCAGCCCGAAAATGACAAATACCATTCGAGATTGTTCGGTATGACCGAGATTGTCCGGTACCGGCATTCGCCGGAAAGTTGCACGGAAGGAAACTATGTTTTCCTCCGGAATAATACATATCGGCCGGTATGGTACGATATTCGTAATTATGACTTAAATTATTTGTAAAGCTCCATCAATGAATATGCAACATAAAGAAACAAAGATACTAGAAAGCAATTGGAGAACAAATACATGTTGAGAGACTTAAACTAAGACTTTTTTTCAACTATAACTCTGATACCATAATAGAATTTATGAACCTAATTCAACTATAAAAATTGACTTATAAAGAGATGATTGTTCAAAAATTTATATGGTAGGTGATGGCCTTCAAATTTAGGTATTTGTTCTCTCTCTCTCCCCTCCAAAGATGCAAATGAAAGGAACCTACGAATAATTCTCACAATGGACACAAGGGGTGTATTCTTGTATTGTGTAGGCGGAGCAGGGAGGGGTCGGGAATGGGCAAAAAAAAGTTTGGAGTAGGATATGAGACATTGGGACATTTTATACCTAAACGGGGGCTAGAGTGGCATGAGGGTCCTAACCCGAACTTGTCGTGTTATTGTGGGGTTGACTCAAGAGCACGAGAGGATCAAGCAAGTGACGGTAGGGCTTAAAAGTAATTTACTTGGGACAGGAGTGGGTAGGGGTCCCAACCGGAACCACCTTGTTACCATCCTGTCACACCACTGCATAGATTCGTTAAGTAAGCTTTTAGATATCTTATGTTTTGTCCGGTGACTTGCTAGCGCATGTTTTAGGAAGAAGGTTTCTATATTGTCTCCTCAGTTTTATTTCCTATTCTTAACTAATGTTAGTGAAAATGTTGCATGTCAAACCCCTATCTTAGGAGTTTCGAATTTATTAAATAATTTCTCCCGTTGTAGATAGAGTAGTGATTTAATTTAAAAGGAAAACAAGGAAGGTCTGTTTTATACACTTCTGCCTTTGTAGAGGACAACAAAAATGGGCCAGGCATACAAAACAAATAAAAATGAGCAAATGTTGCAAAAGATGAATAGGAAAAATAGTATAAGTATTTTATTTATTTTTTTTTTTTCTTTTTTCATATCCAATAGTGACGACCTACATAAGGGATAGCCTATTACATAATCAGAAAACATTTCTACATATAAAAATGAATAACCACTGAGAGCATCTTTAGCTTACACATGATCTACTAACGTACTGAAAATCACAAGTATTCAATTGTTACATGAGACTCCAATTCTCTTGAAGCAGAACCTCAACCTCACAAGACGTCACATTTTGTTTTTAGAGAGTATGATAATTACCTTAGCATTCTTAGCATCTCTTGAGTTTAGAGTTTTAATATGACTGTTTGACCTTATTACGGTATTCTGCAAGTGCCCATAACGGGTATATAATCCTGTAAGCTGCATAATGTAGCATGCAGTTCTTCATGAAAACGCCAGTAATTTCCTACAGTAAATATATGATCAAGTAAGAGAATGTCGGATATAAAAAACTGGTTAAACAAAAAGATAAAGAGAGTAACTTTTAAAGCAGTAACTGTCTAACGAAGGAGGCCTTAATTTATACAATTTGGAAGAAAATGAACTACAGATAAAACAAGATGTCTGCTGGCTGTTGAATTGTAGTTTGAAGGATGCAACTTGTTTTTGCTTTTGTTTCACTCAAGAATGAAGTGAAGCGTCATTTCAAAACAAGACAAAAAAAAAAAAAAAAACCAACCTTGATTTTTTTTTTTCTTTTTGGTGATGGATGCTAAAGTTGGCTACGTTATCGAATTAGTTACCTGTTGGGGGAAATCTCCATTTTCCATTTGTGAATTGATCAGTAATTTTGCAGCGCGATGTAGAGGTGTTGGGTCTCTCTCAGCCTAGTTACAATTCAAAGAATATAATTAAGCAAACCAATAATATAAGCACAAATACTATTACTCTGTTTTAGAACGTGAAATTTTACCTGACCGGCATGAATTAGACCCATCATAGCCCATGAAGTATGCACCAAATTGGATCGGTTGTCTTCTAGTGGTACATATTTCTGTTTTTGACAGAGAAGAGATATTATGTTTTTGTAAGAGGAAGCTTTAATTTACATTGTATCAACCAAGAGAATTTCTTAGGAATTTAACCTTTTGGGGACAAGAAACGTAGCTCTCTCCCCAGCCCCCATCATCTCTTTGCGATGACAGCAAAAATTGAACACCTTTACGAATAGCTGCACAATTGTAGTAGGTCTTCCCTGCTGCTACCAATCCTCCTAGTGCAAACCATGTGCCATATGTGAAGCAAACACCCCAATTCCCATACCTAGACATCCACATTCCAGTATGACAATGCTCTTTAGTTGCTCATGAAGTGAAAGTGGTATACTAAAATACTGGGAAAAAATAAAAGAGAGTTGGGAACATACCATGACCCATCTGGCTTTTGGATATCTTCAAGAAAACGAGTTGCATTTGCAATGAAAGCTACAATCTCCTTCTTTCGGTGTCCAGGATATAATCTCATGAATAGAACAAAAGCCTGGATTGATGCGGCAGTGCATTCCACGTACTCATGTTCAACAACAACTCTGTGGGATTAAGAAGCTGGGAAAAAGGAAAATCAGGGTGGAAAAAAAACAATTCAATCTTCTCGTTCATTAATGTTTTAATTTCCAAATCATTGAATGTGTGTTTGTACTACCAAATGCATTAGGGGATCTTACCTCTAACCAGGGCCCTCCTTTTGCTGGTTCCCAAGCTGTTATACCTCCATTTTTACTCTGAAAATATTGACAAAGTTTTCAATAACCTTTTTTTAAGCTTTTTATTCGAGATGCTTTAACAAGCAAGAAATTGGATAGATCCTGCTTTAGAGCAAATTAAAGTCAGTGTTACCTGTAATGCAAGAATAACATTCACAGCATCATACAACCGTTTGGGTTCCTGTCTTTCACCAACAATTTTCGGTGGCAGTTGAGACAATAGCAGACAACACTATCAAGGGAAATAATTCATTCATAGGAACAAGATGTTATTTATAAAACTCAATTTTAGCTTGAGATTGTACATCAGAAAAAAAAAAAAAAAAAAAAAAAAGAAGAAACAAACATACCTTAAGGCTTTCTGCTGTGCAGTCTGAGACTTGCCAACCATGATCTTGATCAGAGAATGTCCAAGATCCTTTAGAAATATGCCTAAACATTTTTCTGAAATCACCAGACGGGTTGTCCTTGACCTTTAAAATTTAAGGATAAGAGAAACAATGCAGAATGATTGAATTAAATTATGATATTGGAAAATAAATTCAAAGAATTATAAGGAAATTTGTGAACTAAATAAACCTGTGATTTCTTTATGAAATCATGCCCTCTTTTAAGAGTTTCCCCAGTTTCCTCTGGTAGATTACAAGCCAATACTGCTTGAACTGCAAAACCTGTGTCCCATAGCTGACTACCAAAACTCTGCAGTAAAATCAAATCGGGAACATATAAAGGTTTCAGAAATAGCAGGGTCTATTATATAATCATTGGTTTTTTTAAAGAACAGAGATATATTATGAATCTTTTCAGAAACTGATAACTAAATTTCCGAATTCTTACAACTTTCATTACCCAAAATTTGTTACTTTCCAAATTTTACTTTCTTTGTATCTTGCCATTTACACAGAGCTTACATGAGATTAAAATTAGAAGATGGGGGCTCTTATATACCTGCATCTGCATTCCATCTTCAGCCACCCAAATGTAATCTGGGATCCTTGCAAGATGCTTCTTAAAATAATCGCCGTTCGGATCTTCCACCCAACAAGAAAGCATGCATAGGACCTTCTCAACGCATCCAATGGTAATGTATCGACTGTTTTCATCTTCATAATGTATGTAATCCATTGTCGCCGTAAGTGCTCTCCCTCTCAATTTGTTGAAAGGCCAGCGCGTAAGTAATGGCTCCGTTAATATGTAAAGGCTATCCCACAAGAAATCCTGTATTAGAGGATGTGGGTAATACAAATCTTCCTGCAATAACAAATTTGTATTAGATCATTTTGTTTCCTACGCATTATAATCTAGGTAGCTCTATTAGTCCACATGTCCTAATCATGCATTAGAAGAATATGCGACTTACCTTTGCGCATAAATGCCGGACTTTCCTCCAATTAATTTCGTCATAAGGTTGAGTGTGAAGCTCTTTCCTCAATTGAAGAACAAGGTCTGTAATTGGTCCAACGAATCTCTTCCCGTATAGGTATGACATTGGCATGTAAACCATCCGACAGTAGCACCACATTTTTGCTGCTTGCAAGTGAAAATGAGTTAAAAATCAATGGCATTTTCTTACATATACCAGAGAGTAGGATCCAGATGTATTTACCCATGAGTATTAATTGTACTACTTCAGTATCAATCGGTAAGAAAATATTGCGGATTTTTTCTTCTTGTTAATTATTTAAATTGTTGATGTCTCTTTGAAAATTGACTCTATGCTACTAAGATCATGCTATCGGTAATTAGTTTTGAAGCTTACCCTGAAAAATTTTCATGTTGCCTATCGGGTTGAAATTATACTTCTCTAAATTCCTGGATTTAATGTCGGGTAGAATTTCTTGGACAATTCTTAGAATTAGAAGTTGTTTGATTAACTCTTTTAAATGGTTAAGTCCAAAAGTTTTTAATGAATATTCGCTTGGGCATTTAATACAATCAATAGTTGCTAATCAATTATATTTGAGATACGTCATAGTTTGAAATTCAAAATAGATATAATTTACCCTCAAATGCTTTGTATGGGTGCGTGAGTCTCTGTGTCATGAGCAATAGGAATTTGTTGTCACTTTTACGAAACGTCCCCTACGAAGTTATTTGGTTACATTAGTGATATGTTACAACTTTCTACTAATTTAATTTCGACGCAGCTCAAATGCCCTTTCAATTCAAAATTTTCAAGGTTAAATATTCAGTATAATCAAACAATATTGTTCTTAAACCACCCAAACCTACCTGGATGCATAGGTAAATAAGAAGGAAGAACCCAGAACTCTGGTGGCATGGGGTTGCAGCCTGACCAATCAAACAATCCAAATATCTATACGGCCAATAAGAAAACAAATAATTAAGCACAACGTGATTGTTTTTTTTTATTTATTATTATTAAAAAAAAATCAAAAGTATCTTGATCTAAACTGCTATTAATGTGAATATAAAGTTAATTAATCATACCGAAAGCCAAGTCTTTCCCCAAGAGGGTATTGCAACAACACCACCATGATCATGGATCCATTTTCGGGCTCTTTCAACGGCGTTGTTGAGTCCGCCGGAGGGCCCCTCTCCCAGAACACGCATGCTAATGTAGTTAAGTACTGTACAAAACATAATGCTGTGGCCCTCTATGTGGAATCCCCAACCTCCATCCTCATTCTACATAATGAGAAAAAACAATTTAAAGCTAAGCCTACAGCTATTATCAACCAAAGCGATCAATATTTAGATTACTAATTATATATATTGTACAACTAATCAAACCACTAGTTACTATAACCCCAGTCACACTTGCTTTGACAATAGTACTAGCTCCCCACAATTATTGCTTACTTGGTGATTGTATATATACCGAAGAATCTCTTTTTTATGCTCTGGTGAAAATATGCTGTCCAGATGCCCCACAATGTACAAACACATGACCTGCATTTAGCATAAGAATTTGAAAAATTAGTAGTCATATATATATATGCTTTACATGAGTTGAAAGTGACAAGATTAATGGTGATTGATGAATGGAAACAAACCAGTGGAGGTAGGAAGAATAATGGACCGGCATTCTCGGCAGGCCAATGCCCATCCTTCGCCTGCATGGCTGACAAGAAGCTTACCGCCCGCTTCAATGTGGTGGTGGTAGCCTCATAGGTTACATCCTCGTTTTCACCAACCTTAACTGGTGAAATATTTTGTTGGAAATTATTTTCCTTGAGCAACTGCGCGCATATTCACAATCGTTACTGATTAATTAGCCAGAAAAGACAAACTAGAAAAACAAAATTAATAGTTCATTACCTGATAGAGATAGAAATTGAGTGAAGAACAAATTAACTACAAATATATAAATATTAAATATGTATATCATTTCAATTGACAAGAGACATGTGTGATCAAAACTGCTTGAGGAAAATCACATGGAAATAAGAAACATCACATCGTGAGGGGAGGGTAAAACCCCAACCAATTGGTCATAAGCACTAAAGGAGTTCTTTTCCCTTTTTATTTGATTCGGGAAAAACAAGGAGTTCTTCCCTTCAGAATATACCACTTCAGACCTAACAGTCAATGATCAGTAATGTTGTACAATTTTTCCAGTATTGTTGTACAATTACAAGATTTATACATATTTTATATATAAAATGATATAGTTGAATGAGATACTTCTACTTCAAAGCAAAACACTTATGATAAAAATATCATTGTGCCACATCATTTCAATAGAATTTTATTACCAATTTTTTGAAAACATAACATTTTCCATTTGGGGAAGGGCAATTCTACTGGGAGGACAGGTTCGGTTATTCACAAAGAAGGTAATGATTAGGTAGTAGTAATTTATTCTGTTTTAAGTAGTAGTAGTGATAACTTAAACAAGTAAATCATAGGTTTCGTTACAATACGAATTCCTCATTTTGTTCCCAGTAAAACGATAGGAGCACTGGGATCCACTTAAATTACTTACTAATCAAATTGGGTTTTTGTACAATTATTTCAATTCATTATTGCAATTTTGACATCAAGGATCTAGAATGGTAATTAAATGGGATTGAAGGATTGAGGCCATTGGTTATTGCTCACGGGATGGTAACAATTGCAAAGGATGATGCTGAGATTGCCTTCATACCTCTGGAAATAATATAATACAGAAGGAAAACCAAAGCTATGGCCTTAAATTGGCAAGTCAACGACCGAGTTTTTTTTTTCTTGGTACTGAGGCAAAGATGACGAGGAGGAGGAGGAGGAGCTCCAAATGTGTTGGTATCAAAATAGAACCACCCTGGTTTGTTCTTGTCAGTTCCGCGGCTCAATGGTGACTGGTACTGCCGAAAGAGGAAGGGTGGGGATAGGGTTCAAGTTTTATTACTCATGATCGATATAGAAAGATGAAGCAATATTACATAGTCCACCAAAGTATTAGGAGTGACAAAGAATGCTTAATTTGTAAATTTACCAGTTTCGATATTTAATGACAATATCATTGTATATATAGACATCATAGAAATGAGAGAGAGAGAGAGAGAGAGAGAGAGAGAGAGAGAGAGAGAGAGAGAGAGAGAGATGGTAGACCTCCAACCGGAGAAGAACATCCCCACTAGGCTTGACTCGGGACCGGTTTTGAGTGAAGTGTTGGCGAGCCTTCTCTACCTCTGCCCGCTCTTCCGGCGTCCCATAGTCGGGATCAAACTCCCATAATGGCGGCCCACAAAGTTGTTTGTGCTGTATAGGTAAGGCTCGTAAGGGCCACCACCTTCTGCAACCTTTAGCCTCCACATTCTACTACAAATATTTTTGTATAATAGCTTCTAATTAATAATCAAACTATATCATCTTAAATAAACTCTCGTGATTAAGTGCCACAAATTAAAATGTTTCAGAAAACTTCTTCTGGTTTCTACCTTCTGGTGTAAATGATAGTGTTTGAAATGGATCGCTACCACTTCATAATAAAAAATAGCCTTCCACAATATACTTGCTTCCAAAGTGGCAAACAATAAAAGTGCTCAAATGGGATTATATGAATAAAGCTGTAACAATGTTTATTGCCAACATAAAGCCAACGAATCCTACACGCACACGAGAGAGAGAGAGAGAGAGAGAGAGATAGAGAGAGAGATGGATTACTTGTTATGCCCAAAGTGTACTAAGGCTCTTGACTGGAGTTTGGTCGAAACTACGTTACCGGCTTTGAGATCCGGGGAAGCACAAATACTAAAGAGCCAGAGAGAGAGAGAGAGAGAGAGAGAGAGAGAGAGAGAGAGAGTTCAGATATTCTAGTTTGCCACAGAGCCAAGTGCGTATTGAGGAGAAGAGAAGCCACTCTATTTATATACAAAAATGAAGAGATATTATTGAAGTGCTTGACAAAGACTTAAAAAGCCAGTGTGCTTGGAGTTTAATATTAATTCAGTGACACTGTAAAATTGGTTTATACAAGCAGGGCATGAGCAAAAGACAATAGGATCTGCTTTAGTTTGTCCAAAACCCAAAACATAGTGTGGTTGGTAACACATCTTGTAATATATATTAAAGGAAATGCTAATGGCATGAGGCCGAACAAGTTCCTTGAAAATACTATAAATTGAGACTTTGAAGCTTCTTTTGTCTTCATACACACTTTGTGGAAAAATCAATTCAAAGGATAAAACAAAAATAAATGCATACTATTCATATTCTTATCCTATGTGGAAAAGCAATGTGAACATTGTCCAGCAGTCATCGTACCTAAAGCACAGTAGAAAAAGTCTATTTAGGCAGAATTTTTATTAAAAAGAATTTACTAAAATAACATGACAGTTATATTTTTAAAATAATTAGTATTAATTTGAAATGAAAGAGTTACAAATAAACACATCATTTTATGTAAAAATTTCGTATAAAAATTGTGTTTGTGTAGCATCACTCAACTCGATAACATATATGCGGATTTAGATTTCAGACACAAACCTCGTGTGAGTAGATCAGTAACACATTTGCTAATAAGAATAAAAGCGTTGGTGATAACAAAAGTTTTGTCAAGTATATATCAAGAAACATTATAAACGAGAGCATGAGGTTAAGTCCCGTGTTTTGTTAAGTATATGTCAAGAAAGAGTATAATAACTGAGCTATTTTGCTACTTAAAAACCAAACTGATACAGGAAGAGCAAATATAAATAGCTAGGATCCTCGTTTTCTCCATTTAATATGGTTTAAATTAATCACAAGTCTCTCTCTCTCTCTGTCTCCAACAAAACAGTCTAATACAAATAGAATTTTCATAAAAAAATGATGAGTTTAAATAAGAGCTTTTTATTTAAAAACAAAACATCCATTATAATAATTTTTAATTATAAAATTACCCCTATCATATTATTCTGATAAAAAATTTTGTACAAATTTTTTGTAAGAGTTGCATTTGCCTTTTGGGTGATGGATGATCTCTAAGAAAACTCCTCACTTTGTGCACTACGTTCCTTTAGAAGGAACATATCCATCAGGCTTTTTAAAATGATTTTGTTAGTTATTTTGGAAAGTCAATCCTTCGAAATGGTACCCTAATAGGTTCTCTAAATGTCCCTCTATTTCAAATAGCTCCATTTTGTCTCTCTAAATGTAGGGAGCTAAGAGAGGAATATCTCTAAACATTAAAATGTTATTTTGGGTTAATTATAACACTTTTTGAATTATAACTGAGTATCACTAAACCTCTCTAAATTTCAAAACGTGACACATTAATCCCTTAAACTACTAATTTGTATTAATCAACAGCTCTTATTAGCAATTTACTAGGAAAAAAGATAAAAAAATTATTATGTAACTTGCACATGTTCACAAAAGCATGATTTTTTACCTAAATTAATTTTTTCTTATTATAATAATTAGACATGACTGAATAAGAACAATTCAAAGGGCATTTCAGTCATTATACAATTATTACAAAAAAAAATTAATTTAGGTATAAAATTCTATTTTTGTGAATATGTACAAGTCACATGATAATTTTTTATCCATTCGCTTAACATATTGCTAATATATTGATAACAGAAAATATTAATTGATACAAATTGATAGATCAATGGGTCAATATTTTACATTTTAGAATTTAAACGAGTTTATTGATACTGAATCATAACTGAAGGAGTGTTATTGTAATTATCCCTGTTATTTATTTCAACTGCCTTTTTTCGCTCTTCCTTTTTTGTCCTTTTTCCTTGAGGCATGTGTTTATAAAAGAATAGTCTACATGGAATGGCTAGTTAAACTATAAAGTATTCTTGAAAAATGTTTTAAAATTTAAATAAATTTAACAAATTATGTTAGTGAGCACTGTTGTAGATGTTTAAACTATGCCCTTTTTGTCCAAATGCTTAACAACTTTTTGACTGAATAAACTGCTTAAAAAAATACTAAAAATAAGCTAGTTAAAAAAAGTTTGGCAAGAGTATTTGATAAGACTGAAAAAGCTTTTTCTTTTTACAGTTTTTATTTGTTAGAGTGTTTAGCACCTCTTTTTTTTGCATTTTTAACTCTTTTAGTAAAAATAATAATATTGCCCTGAAATTAACTTGATAATGTACAAATAATGTTTAGTATGCATAACCTTTCGGTCACATAAGATAAATTTATGATGTATGTTAAAGGCAAGGTGACAAATAGACGGATTTGAACAAGTTTAAATGGGTTGGTGGTGCTAGTAGATAATGACGACACCAGAAGGTGGTGGATGGGTGCGGCAACAAAAGCTAGTGGATAGTGGCGGCAGCAGCAGCAGCAGCCAATGGTTGGTGGGGTGGGCAGTGGTGGCTGTGATTGTGAGGGTGGATGGTGGCGGTTGTGACAGCGGTGGTGGGGGAGTGATGGTGTTGCTGGGGGACGCTGAGTTGTTGTAGTGGGTGGTGGTGGTGTTGTGGCAATTAGAGTTGTTGTAGTTTGAGTAAAAATTAAATAATTTTTGTAATTCAGAAGTGAACACATAACTCTTTTATAATTTAGATTTATCTGTAAAATTGATGGAACCATAACAAATTTGATGAAATAACAAAAATATTTCTACAAAAGACAGCTCTTTATTTTCACATAAAAGAATAAAATTGTCTTTTTGATATTTCATTTTATACAGATAAAATGACAAAAAATACCCCTATGATAGAATTGCTATTAATTTTAAAGGTTTCATCTATTTTATAGTTTTTTTTAATGGAAAGCTATTTTATAGTTAAATTCAAAACAAAAGAAGGACTATGTGTTACTTTTAAATTACATAGAGGTCATGTGATTTTCGCTCAAATCACAAAAAATCAAAGTTTAATTATCCCTTTATCATTTCATCCGAGCAGAATTTATCAAGATCTTATTTGGATTATGACGGGGCTATTATGTAAATACATGCACTGTGTATACTCTTGAGAAGGAAAGGAATATGTCGTTTTGGGAGATCACGAATAGTAATTAGAAATCTTATTTTTATCACTGACTTTCCTACGAACACATTAGGTAGTCACAGCATGCATGACAAAATCATAGAGTTTAATTTTATTTCTTGATAGTGGAAAATCTATAAACACAAGTAGGGCATAAAAATTCGACATAGAATTCTGAGTCTTGCTTACCATATTTTCCTTATACTCTTTTTTATTTATATTAAATATTTAAATTTTTTGGAAACTACAACACATGAAAAGTAGGAATAATCAATCATTCTCTTTCCAAACCTCACCCCTACAACATTCTGGTTCTATTAGGGAACAACATATTCTTAGAACTTATTCGATTTTTTGTTTTAAAAAAGCATGAAGAGTTTGATTGATTTTTTTTTTAGTTTAAAAAAAGTAGATTTTTTTAGCATAAAAAGCTCAGAAGCAAAAAGTTAAAAATTTAATGCTTTTTGTATTTAAATCACTGTTATGTTAATAATACTGAATGTATATACATTACAGAATTATAAAATTCAAGATACAGCCAAATCAGAATACAATACAACAGTATATATCATACTGAGTACACATAATTCTAGAAACAAACTACTAGTAAGAGAAAAAGACAAAATATTAAACTTACAGAATGTATGAAGTCAGATATCTGTAGAATATTAATCAAGGCTAGAGTTGGACTTTATGTCCTTAGGACAAATTCGTCCCTCACAGAAGTTAGATTTAGATGTCTGTTTAACAGAATATAACGATTTCTCACATACAAAAAGTGTATTTCAATATGTATGCCTTGCGAATAAAAACAGTATAAAACTCTCTCCAATGCAATAAAAAATGAAACTCATACTTTATACAAAACTCTGAAGGAATATATATACATATATATATATTTAATAAGGTGTCTATTTTCAAAAGTCACCATTCAAAATATATATATATATATATATATATTTATAAAGTAAGGTGTCTATTTTCAAAAGTAACCATTCAAAATGTATCTTCCAATAATACAGAATGCAAGACACACTTTTTACCCAAAAGCACAACTAAATACAACTTCGAAACTTACAAAACTCAACCAGAGTTGAATACTCACACCTCAGATACCGAATTCATAGACTTAAAGGTATGTTATCTTTATATTATCTGAACCACTATAGTCATCACTCTCTTAATACAATTCTTTAATGCTTGATTAAGTATTAAATCACCATAAAAATCTTCAATAATACACTAAGGCTTCTTTAGAGATCCTTCTGAATACATTAAGATAGTATATGACACTTGCTTTGTGATCTCTAGATACAGATATCTCTCTAGTTATGGAGGACCTCTTTAACATTATAGAAAGATATTCAAGAGGCGATCTAATGAACCATGCACTCGTCAAATGAGACATGCAAAATTGAAAAAAATATATTTCCTCTAATCAAATTCGAAAAGATGTGTTCAAATAAATACTGAATTGAACAAGAGGTACTATTTCAAAGCATTGATGATAATTATAGATCCAAGTAGCCACCTGTTAGTACAGATTTTAATGGACGACTTCTGTGGCGGCCAGATGAGTCAATGGTCACAAAAGACGAACCAGGTCAATGGTCATACATAGCATCATTATATATATGGACTAGCTCCATAATTAGTTTGGAAAATTCAAAATGCTTTAAAAAAAAAAGACAAAATTCATGTGTAATCACAATGAATTACAAAAAAGAAGAAGAATTGCAAAAAAGAAGTAGTAAGTGAAGAGAGATCTTAAAGAGAGATCCCATTGATACAATGCTTACACAAAATGATATGATTTACAATGAAGAGTAAGACCTATATATAGGAGAAGAAGAGATGGCAACATGCCTAACAAATCACCTAACAAACCTAACCTTTGACAATGGACTAGACTACACCTAACAAGCCTAACTTATGCTGACAATTATATTCATTGACAGCCCCCCTCAAACTCAAGTAGGGAAAACAAAGAGTTACTTGAGTTTGGAGAAGATATGATAGAAACATTAGAGGGACACCAGAGATTGGTCGGAGAGACGCCAGAGGTCTGCCGCAGGATGGTTGGAGGGTCACCAGATTAGGTTGACCAGAGAAACGCCGGAGGTCGACTGTAAGATGGCTGGAGGGATGCCACAGAATAACCAGAGAAACGCCAGAGGTCGGCCGTAGGATGGCCAAAGGGATGCCACAAGATGACTGGAGAGACATCAGAGGTCGGCCGCAAGATAACCGAAGGGGTAACAGTCACAGTGGAAGGAGAAAACAGGCAGCAGTAATAGCAGAAAAAGGAGTGAAAGAAATCAAGTCAGCCGAAGGATGGCCAGATGGACTCCAGAGGTCAATCGGAGGATAGTCAGAGGGACTCCAGATGTCGGCCAAAAGATGACCAGAAGTACGATAGATCAAGTTGGCCGGAAGATGGCTAGAGGGACACCAGAGGAACGACAAATCAAGTCGGCCAAAGGATGGCGAGATGGACACCAAACCAGATCAGGTCGGCCAGAGGGACGCTAGAGGATGTGTCAGATCAGGTCGGTTGGGTCAGCCAGAGGGACACCAGATCAGGTCAATCGGGTTGGCCAAAGGGACGTTAGAGGATGGCTAGAGGGACGCCATATTATTTATAGAATGGAAGAGGAGTCTAGTGCTCTATTATCCCCCCTCAAACTCAAGTAGGGAAAACAGAGAGCTACTTGAGTTTGGAGAATATAACAAAGCAAAACCAGCAAAAACAGAGACTAGAATCAAACTTAGCAGGAGGAGCAGAATCAGCAGACAATGACTCCTTAGGATAGACTGAATAAAACAACAAATAGTGAGGGTATCAAAAGAAGATGGCAAAGAAGATCAGACAAGAAAGAGCTAGCAGGAGAAGCACGATCAACAGATGGGGACTCCTCAGGATAGACCGAAACAAAAGCCAAAGAACGGCTAGAGAAAAATCGAAAGAGACAGAAGCCAGAATCAGACTTAGAAACAGCAAAAATAGCATAAATAGCATAAATAGAGGCCATAATCAAACTCAGAAGACCCGAATTAGTCAAGAATCAGATAGAAATAGTCGGATGATGGCTGGAGAGATGGCGGAGGGGCGCTAGAGTAATGTCATAAAGTCGATGAAAGTTAGTAAAAAAAAAAGGTGCTAAAAGTTAGTCGAAGGTAGCCGAAAAGTTGCCGAAAGTTAATCAAAAAACACTTCGGGATAGTTAGAAATTGGTCCGAAAATCATAGGAAGGTGGCCCAAAGGTTGCAGGAGGACTGTTGTAAAATTGCCAAAGGACTACAGAAAATTGGCAGAAGGTGGCCGAAGGATGGCCTAAAAGATGCCGAACGGCTAGGGGATGCTCGAAGGACGCTGGAGGTCAGCAGGGGGATGGCTAGAGGAAAGCCATAGGTCGTCCGCAGGATAAAGGGACACCAGAAGTTGGCCAAAGAGGTATGGCCAGAATGGTAGGTCCAGTTCAAAAGGCTCGGTATAGTCAGGAGATGTCTGCTCAGAAGGTCCGACACATTCAGGAAAATGTCGACGTTCGAGATAGTCAGGAAATATCGGCTCAGAAGGTCCGAGAATAGCAAGAATCGGGTTGAACCAGTCAGAGATGGCCCAACCCCAACCACTATGTGTAGTTGTGGTTGTTGAATTATGGGTGAGGTCGGTAGAGAAGACGCCAATAGAAAAGGAGGTTGTTGAGATGAAGATGCCGACAGCGATGGACTTCACTTACGGAGAGAGCATGAGCTGAGCGGTCCAAGAGGTGGACGGTGGCGGTTAAGATGCCAGTGACGATTCAAAAGGAGGATGGTGGTGGTGGAGATGTCGAGAGTGTTCCAAAAAGAGGACAATGGCAGCGTAGATGCCGGCGGCAGTCCAAGAGGAGGACGGTGGCAATTGAGATACCGGCGGCGGTCCAAGAAGAGGATGATGGTGGTGGAGATGCTGGGAGTGGTCTAAGAAGAGGACGATGGCAGTGGAGATGCAGGCGGAGGTCCAAGAGGAGGACGGTGACGATTGAGATACCGATGTCGGTCCAAGAAGAAGACAGTGGCAGTTCAAAAGGACGGTGGCTGGCGGCGTCCAAGAAGAGGATGGTGACGGTGGAGATAAAGAATAAGTAAAAGTAAAAGAAAACGATCATAGGGTGGCCAAAGAAGAAGAAGAAAACCTTAGGAGTTCTGATGTGGAAGATCTCTCGAAGAGCAACTACAGAGCATACTTTCCATTGACTCTGATACCATGTTAGAAAAGACAAGACTCGTGTGTGATCACAATGCATTATAAAGTAAAAAAGGATTACAAGAGAAAAGTAGGAAGTGAAGAGAGATCTTATTAATACAATGCTTGTACAAGATGATATGATTTACAATGAAGAGTAAGGCCTATATATAGAAGAAAAAGAGATAGCAATATGCCTAACAAATCACCTAACAAACCTAACCTTTGACAATGGACTAGACCACACCTAACAAGCCTAACTTATGTTGATAATTATGTTCATTAACAACTTTGATCCCATTGGTCTTGCACGACATTAGTACTACATTTTGGGTACAATCGATAGTGTAATCTTGATTTTTTTTTTCAAGATAAATTATTTGCAAGTTAATAAATTGTCTTTTATATCTATGGTTCTTTGATAAATTTCAAAGGGTAGTTTTGTTCATTCAAATTAAATTACCTCAATAAAGGCCAAGACTTCTCTGGCAATAAGGCCTTCTCTTTCATATTGTTTTTTTTTTTAAGGAAAAATCAATCACGATTTTAAGGTACAATGAACAGATTATGAATTTATCTTGCTATTTTCATCGTATGAATGAATCCCAAATTCTCCTTCATATTTTCCTAATGCTTGGTTCTACCCAAACTTGGATTAAGCAGAATTAAAGTTAAATCGACTCTGCTTTCAGAAAGCCTATGATTTTGTACCTTTTGAATTCTGTTTTAGTAAGGATTTGGTCAAGGATAAAATTACATTTATTCTTATGCACGTAAAAATATTTAAACCAATAATTATGTCATACTTTGGACCTTTATGATATATGACAATTCGTAATTGGTTATAATTTACATGCCTAAAAATGCCTCTTCGAGAAGCTCTTACGCATGGAAATATGAGTGATGTCAGTCTCCGAATATTGATCATTTGACATTTGCACATTTATCACTTGCTACTTCTTTTTTTTTTAATTTACTGCAAATCTCCATTTTTTTTTTTTATGTATGTAATTCTCATTTCTTCTACACCAATTTCAGCAAGAAATTGAAATTTTGAACTTCAAATGTTAACTTGTGATTTTTACAATTCTCAATTTAACAAGACATTAGAACTCGTCTTTAAACAAAGAATTTGGACCCATAATTAGAGAAGGATTTTGTTTTCACAACCTATAAGGAATAAATTGTGCTATAAAGTTTAACAGAAGTGATTCTTCAAGGGGGATGAAAGACCGAATACTCAATTTTGCTGCATTGAATTGCATAAACCAATCTTAAAAAATAATTTTTTTTTTTTTTTCCGTTTGAAACAGCTAGTTGGAGCAGTTGTGTGACAACTTTGCAACATCGGAGTAAGTGCCCGTTCTATGTTTTTAACACAATTTTGCTGCCTTGAATTGCATAAACCAATCTTAAAAAAAAATATATATATATATATATATATTTTCGTTTCAAACAGCTAGTTGGAGCAGTTGTGTGACAACTTTGCAACATCGGAGTAAGTGCCCATTCTATGTTTTTTACACCTTACCATGTGGGTCCTTGTACATGTTACAACACAATTACCACTTTCACATTTCATGTCTAACCACAGCGGTCTGTTGGTATATGCGCACACATAGAAATTTTATTTGACGGTTAAAGAAAAAATTTTAAAATTTCAATGAAGTGAGATAAAATATTTTAAAATTTAGAAAGCCCTTAGTTTATCTCTTATCATACATATTTAAAAAAAAAAAAGACCTCAACAGAATTTTCAAAACGCAGGAGGCCTGACCCTTCTTATTTCTTGCGTTAAGAGTCAACAATCCTTAATTACTACTTTCATAATTCCATGTCACGCAACAACCTCTCTGTTGGTCGTACTAGTAAAGTCTCCTCGTCATTTGCCTTTCATTTCACCCACACGGTCAATTTAATAGGGTCAATTTTTACACACAGGGTCAAATTTTTTTTCCTTGACTTTTTTAGTTTATGAGCGAAAAAATTAATTTTTTTAATTTTTTTGCTTTTTTTGTTGTCTTGTTTATCTTTAATTTATAAAAATAAAAAAAAATTAATTTTTTTTACTTATAAACCAAAAATACAAAATCAAAAAAATTTTAAAAAATTATATCAAACAGGCCTATAATGTTAATTTATTCGTACGAGATATTATGTGTCTCTAAATAGAGATAGAGAACATTTCGTGAATAATCATAAGCATTACTCTATCCTTTACAATGGAACCAAAAAAAAAAAAAACATTACTATAATTAAATGAATCAATTTTAAAAAATTTATTCTAAAAAAAAAATAATAAATATTATCACCGCATATAAACACAATAATATAATGTGACGATGGTGAACCTAAATAATTTATCGGCTAAGAGCAACATGTAAGATGGCGTTTGGGCAGACGTAAAATTCCATTATGGGAGGTCAAATTGGTGGCCCACGTCCACGAGATGGGTACTACGTCAGTTCTCTCATTTTTCTATTGATGTGCCATAAAGACGCTATTATATATATCATATATTCGTACTGCAATAGAAGTCCACTTCATCACGCCTTTGCCGCATGTGACTGTCCTGTCTGGATAAGAAGAGTCCTAAAAGACAAAAGGCAGAACAACAACAACAGTCCTACTCGTAACTGAGAGAGAGCTATTCTTTTTGGTACTCAAGTAGTGGTTTTGGATGTCGGTGCTTAAATTGATTTGTCACATTTTGTGATAATTATGATTACAATAATAAGTTAACAATTATTATCCCATTTATAGTAATTGAAATTAGTTTAAGTGATCATATTTTGGGTAACTATGATTACAATAAGTATTAGTTGTTACTACATTTGTAGTAACTAAGATCGGTTCATGTTGTAAGTATCCGCAAAGATTCTCATACAATGATCAGATTTTTTTACTCTTTGACCCGAGGGCCGAGATTTTATATGCCAGTGGCACCCAAAACCACCATTGGTACTAGAGAAAAATTATTTATTTAGTGCACGTAAACGCAATATAGTATGAAAGGGCACATTCATATAGCAGCACAACAAAGTTGACACAGTAGGCATACAAGAGAGCTGAACAGCCGAACTATTGTTCCTTTAATGCGAGGTCTGGGTGCTTATTGGGCTTTTAGATTGCGCTGACTTTTAGTTGTTATCCTAGACATTTCCTATAGGCTTATTAGGCTAAATAAATTTTATTTAACTAAGAACTCTAATTTTTACAACAACAATTCTTGTAAAATTTGAATAAATTTGTAGTCTTTTACAATTTTTAAAAGATTAAGGATCATGATATAAAATTACTGGAAAAAAAACTTGATTCAACAAAATATAGGTCTTTATGTAAATAGATAAAATTAAACACAAAAAAAAAGGTCGATTCAACAATTTTGTAAAAAAGGTACTCTTTTGGCATGTTAATTTCATGAATCTAGCTTGAATTTTCCAAAATAAATTTTTGGTTATTTTTCCTTGGTATTTTCCTCAGCTACAAGTCACATATTTTTTGTGTGTGTGTGTGTGTTTTTTTTTTTTTTTTGGTGAGCGCGGCCGTGCCAACCATTTAACATTAGTTATTTCGAAAGATTCCATCCCTATAAACCAAAGTAGTGCTCTTGGGTATGGCATTTTTTTTCTCTCTTAAATGAGGATATCTTAGGTGCCTGACGAAATAAAAAGATCATGTGCTCGACAACTACTTTACCATTGCACGAACTTCAATTATATTTTATGTCTATATATATATATATATGTCAAAGTTATCAAACCACATGTAAATCATATACGCAAATCTTGCATGTCAAGTGGGCTGGTCACCATGTGAACGATATATTTGCTCATAATTACGGAATCTAAGATGAAAATATTTTATGAAGGTCAACATTGGATGTACGTATCTTATTATTTATACTGAAAATAATTAGGCCACAAAAAGTATGAACAAATATAGAAAGATAAGTTGTTTCATACCAACCTCGTTTATAACTTTATACATCATAATAAAGTGAAGATACCAGAGAAACAAACAGACCATACAGTGATCCAGACACCCAATGCATTATGGAAGAATACTTACAATTTTGAACTGATTAAGAACTGCCTATATTTAATTTAGAGGGAAAAATCTGTTTTTACAAAATTTTATGATAACTCTTAACATAAGGAAGCAACAGTGATATTTTATAAATTATGAGCTTAAATAATGAGTGTTTTGACTTTTAATAAAATCAATACAAATAATTACATCATTCTATGTAAAAAATTTATGTGTATAACATTACTCAATTTAGACTGCGTGGAATTCAAAAGGTCCCTTATATATATATACTAGAAGGGGTGCCCCCACTTTGTTGGTGGTTAGTTTGAGCAAGTGAGAGAGAAAAAATAGAAAATAATTAGTGGGTGGTTACAAAATTTAAATTAGTATTTTACTTTTTTATCCTTTGAGTTAGATAAAAATATGTACAATGTTAATAATTTACGTATTTTTGAAAGACTTTTTGGTCTGTACCTAAATGTGACACAATTTTAAATTTGGAGCTTCACCGGCTTCACCAAATCTCAGTGTTTGCTTTATAATAGTATAGATATATATATATATATATATATAGAGAGAGAGAGAGAGAGAGAGAGAGAGAGAGGTTTGTTTGGGTTGGTTGTTTCTCGTTGGTTCTATCCTCATTCTAACAAATAGCATATTTTCCTACTTAAACAAAAACAAAAACAAAAAAATCTCAACTATTGTCAAGCACATGGTTTAATTAAAAAGAAAAAATAAAAAGCTAAGCAAATAGAATTGTCTTACAAAATTTCCTAAAATCATATATAAATATTCTATTTTGATAGCACTATTCAAAGCTATGTGAAAAATCGAAGTACTGACATAAAGTTTCATGGTAGTTGTATTAGAGACATGGATAGAATTTTTTCTCCATTTGAGATAGGGGTGGGGTTATGGCTGTGTGTAAGGGACGCCTATCCTCGTAGACGTCATTGCTAATGGACCTAAAAAAAAATATGAATTAATTACAAGCAAAACCTTTTAAATTCTAAGTCAATATCACTAAACTTTATGAATTCTAAAATGTTACACATTAATCCTCTAAATTACTAATTTGTATCAATCAACAATTTTTGTTATCAATATATTAATACTATAATAGAATAGTGGATGAAAAATTGTCAGGTGACTTGTACATGTTTACAAAAGTATAAATTTATACTTAAATTAATCTTCTTTTTTTGTAGTAATTATCTAATTACTGAAATATCTTTTGCAATGGAATGCAAAAATATAGAGACAAATTATTATAATAAAGAAAGCCAATTTAGATATAAAATTATACTTTGGTAAATATATGCAAGTACAACTTTTCATCTACTTTTGTAAAGAATTGCTAACATAAAGTGTTAATTGATATAAATTCATAATGCAAGGATTCAATGTGTCACATTTTATAGTTTAAAAGAGTTCAGTGATATTGAGTAAAACAAAACTGTATGAGAGAAAAATATAGCAACACTTGCTTTGTACGTTTGTATAAACTTTTATGGGCTTTTTTTTTTTTATTGGCTTTTGGTTTTTTTTAACTAGCTTCTATCTGGAAATTTTAGTTAAAAAAAAAACCAGAAAACCAAAAATTTTAACTAAAAGATGATAAAAATTAGAAAATGAGTTGTAGTTATTAAAAGCCGGATAAAAATTTTATTCTCAAAAAAGCTATACTGACCGCTTTAGACAACTAAAAATTTCAGTAGGAATAATATCTTGTGGCACATTGGAGTTGACACAAAACCATGAATTCAACTTAACTGGTGGAGCGTGTGGGTTGGCCTGGTGGTTGGGTTCTTGTGTACCCAGCTCATAAGTCCCAGGTTAATACCACTAACACACTAACTATATCTGTATTTGTAATCCCAAAACAAAAAATTAAAAAAAAAAAAAAAAGGCCCTTTTACTTGTGATTATAAAGAAGAAAAATAAAGAAAAAATGAGAGGGAGAAAAGTAAAAAGTTTGATAAGTCAACTTCAATTACTTGAGATAAATTATATGGATTCATTGTCTCCAATCAAAATTTTATTCAAAATAATCAACGTACATAGATGGAAACAATTAAAAAGAAAGAAAATGCATCAATATCACTGGATACTTATATGGCATCGATTGTGTAAATTCGACTGTTATGTTTAGATTTTAAATTTTTAGAAAAAATTGAATAGATATTTATTAAACTCTTATTTTTTATTTTGTTATAAAAAGAACTAATTGTATAAATATTTTCTTTTCCTCAACAAATATTCAGTCTTAGCGTATTTGGGCTTTTTGCTTACGCTGACTTGATGCCGAGACTGGGACAACTATTTAGGCTAATTGTCTACCCGACACAATGTGTAGTTAGTTGTTATCGTAGACATTTCCTACAAGCTTATTAGACTAAATTACTTTTATTTAACTAAGAACTCTAATATTCACAACACTAATTCTTGTTAAATTTAAATATATATTTGTAGCCTTGGTACAATTTTTAAAAGACTAAGGGTCGTGATATAAAATTACTGGAGAAAAATATTATTCAACAAAATATAGGTCTTCATGTAAAAAGATAAAATTAAATTAAATTAAAAAAACAGGTCGTGATTCTAGAATTTTGAAAAAAAAAATATACTATTTTGGCGTTAATTTCATGGACCTAGCTTGAATTTTCCAAAATAAATTTTTGGTGCAGGCTTTTCATGCACCTACTTATTTTTCCTCGGTATTTTCGTCAAGTACAATACACATAATTTTTTTATGTGCGCCAACTACTTAACATTAGTTAAATTCTTGGGTATGGCATTATTTTTTTCTCTCTTAAATGAGGGTATCCTAGGTGGCTGACCAAACAAAATGGTTCAAACTTTGCTGCTAGCTATGAGTATTAAAACATAATCCATCATATATATATATATATATATATCCCACAAATCTGAAAGTATGATACGGTCATGTGTTCAATAACTACTAGCGTTGTACGGGAGTGTTATGAATAAAAATATAATAACTCTCATAATTTTTATAATTAATTAAAAATTTAATAAAGCTAATAATTATAAAAAAAAATTGTCTTGAAGAAATTTATTTTGTTAGGAATTATGAAAGTAAGGAGTGAGGTGCAATTAGCTTATTAAAAAATGAAGCACTTGAACCTAGTCCACCTAAGTCTGTTTGTTTCTAGAGAAAAAATCACATAAAATTTTCAATAAATCATAATAAATCCATTGAAGTGGGTTATAGGAAGTTTTTTGACATTTGAATTAATGTAAAAAGACAAAAATAGGGAAGAAAAAAATTGGGATAGCAATTACAGATCTTGAAGAGCAACCTTCCCCTACCAAACCAAAAAGCAAAGTTGGCACAGAAAACCAAGAAAAGAAAGAAAGAGCAGACCCATGGTTTTATGTTATGCAGTGTCACTTTAAACTCCCGATCAACACACAATACAAACTTTGAAAAGCACATTTCAAATGCCTTCATTAAGATGCACAAAAGTCACTTATATAGGTACATACAACCATTACTGGCTAGATATGTACATATCATCGAAAAAAAATTACATGATGTAAACCCCTAAAGGAAAATAGGAACTTGTACATATCATCAACTTTAAAATCATCAAGTAACACATGCCTCCTTCATCATACAGTCCTCGTATTAGAATCGAAAACCGAAATAGACAACATCTTGAAAGAGACATTGAAAGAGGGGTGTGAAGGAATAAATAATTAAGATGTCCGTCTTTTTAATAACTTAAGTTTTTAGATAAGTTGATAGTCAAATATTCAACATGGTATCAGAGCAGTCAAAGATTCTGAGTTCAAATCTCGCCACTTATCAGTAAATATTTTCACGTGCTTAATCCGCTTATAATCAAAAAGTTTAGTCACACGTAAGGGGCATGTGAAGAAATAAATAATTAATTTTTATTTTTTTGCTGAGTAAAAAAAGTGAGAGGGGTGACCGATGATAGTGACTTTTCTGAGCGTAACCATAGGAGCTCTTATCCACCATAAAATGTCCAGTTTGAGTCATAGATACTGTCTGAAAGGGCAAACCCACCATCACAGCACCACCAAATGCCAAGTGAACAAACAAGCAGATTAGCAGAGTCAGTGAACAAGGGGCGTCAGCGCGCATTAAACTCGTGACCTCCTATAGTCAAACCACCTGGAAGTAACCCACTTGCCACTAGGCTATCACCTTTGCTGATAAATAAATAATTAAGTTGTCATTCTTTCTAACAACTTAAACTTTTAGATGAATTGATGGTCAACAATTCAATAGGTAATTGTTTGATTACTTTGAATGCAAATGAAAGATAGACCAGAAATATAATAAATCCATAATGAAAATTAAAATTTTGAGTAAGAATAGGAAATCGAGTAATCTTTTACTTTCAAGATTTAAAAGTGAACGTTCAAACGTAAAATAAATATAATAATAAAAAAAAGTATTCATCAAGGTAAGAAAATAACAATTTTGATACGAATCCGTATAAGGTAATGGAAAAGAAAAAATGCCAGTATGAATTAATTACTGAAAATGCTCTGATCACGATCTTTATTTTTTTTGTAAATAAATATGATATAAATTCCACACAAACAGTTAAATAATCTGAATAAACTCTAATTGATGAGAAAGTGAAAGCTGGAAAAAAAACATAATATTTGGGAACCTGTCCATATAGAGTTAGATCTATATACTTGTAAGGGAAAAAAAATCTACATTATATACATTTCAACATCAATGTGGGCTAGGCATATGAGCACACAGTTGAAGCTAAAAAAGAACAAATTGAAGTACTTCAGTTTTCATTCCAAAAGGGCAAAGAAAAAAAAAATTGAGAATAAGTGATCAAGAAACCCAAAAGCTATGCAACAAAATTCATTAGTAACACTAACCTTCAATTGGTGCAGGCTCTTTTGAAATTTAATTTTTTCTTCAAAGAGTCTTTTCTTCCTAGGACAAAGAGCAATTAAAGAGAGGTTTTAAAAAAGTTGAGGCGGTAGAATTAGTGAGAGCTTTTACTAATAGGATAATTATTTTTTCAACTCAAACAATTGAAGATATATTTTAGGATTAGTATCCAAACAGAGATTTTAGGGATGTGATTAGTCTATTTTGAATCTAATAATACAACTTATTGTATTAAATTTCAGAGTAGAATAAGGAAGTTAAAAGAGGGATGGGACGTTGGGATTAGAGAGAGATTTTAGGATTCAATAATTTTTAACAAATTAAACGATTAACGAGATATTTTAGGAAGTTAAAACAATTATGGAGAGATCTTAGAATTTAGAGCGGATTCTAGGGGATATGATTAATTTTATTTAGATTTTGTTGGATTTTTTGACCAATAAAAGTTCATAAAGCATTAAATACTCAAAAAAATTCAAAATATGGCAATAGGAGAATTAGAGTTGACATAAGAGTGCCATGTGGCTCTCCAAAAATTCAGATTGCATAGAATTTTATGACAATAATGGAGAGATCTTAGAATTCAGAGCGGGATTCTTGGGGATATGATTAATTTTATTAAGATTTTGTTAGATTTTTTGACCAATGAAAGTTCATATGTCAAACTACATGTAAATTACCGAAGGTTGTGGAAGTGGGCTGATCACCATGTGAACAATATATTTATTTGCTCATAAGAAATCTAAAATGAAAATATTTTATATAGGTCAACATTGGATGTATGTATTATTATTTATAATGGAAATAATTAGACCACAAAAAGTATAAACAAATATAGAAAGACAAGCTGTTCCATACCAACCTCGTTTAGACATCACAATAAATTGAAGATACTAGAGAAACAAACAGACCATACGGTATACCCATTGCATAGTGGAAGAATAATTACAATTTTGTAGCTGATTAAGAACTGCCTATATTTAATTTGGAAGGAAATTTCTTTTTTTACAAAATTTATGATGACTCCAATATAATGAAACGGCAGTGGTGTGTTACAAATTATGAGCTAAAATGATAGATGTTTTGACTTTTAATAGAACCAATACAAATAATTACGTTATTCTACGTGAAAGTTCTACGTGTATAGCATTACTTAATTTAGAGTGCGTGAATTCAAAAAGTCCCTTTTATTTCTGGATCTTTTTAGATTTCAATAGTAATTTGAAGAAACCAATCTTAAATATTTAATGGCTATATATATAGGTTTGTTTAGGTTGTTTGTTTCTCGTTGGTTCTAAGCTTATTCAACAAATAGTACATTTTACTACTTACAAAAACAAAAACAAAAAAAAATCTCCGGTATCGTCAAGCACATGGTTTAATTAAAAAGAAAAAATAAAAAGCAAAGAAAATAGAATTCTCTTACAAAATGTCCTAAAATCATATATAAAAATTATATAAATATTCTATTTTGATAGCATTGCTCAAAAGCTATGTGAAAAATGGAAGTATTGGCATAAAGTTTCATGGTAGTTGTATTAGCGACATGGGATAGAATTTTTCATAGTTATCCAAATTCACCTGGTGATTGAACCGGTCAAAACACTGATTCAATAGTTCACTAGTTCAACCATGGTTTAACTAGTTCAATAGGTTATACGATATATAAATATATTTAAATAAAATTAATAATTAAAAGAATTATCAATGGGTTAAATGATACTCACATTCATACAATACTTTAAAAAAAGTATACAAAATAAATGCTTATAAGAAAAAAATATAAAACTAAATAATTATAGCAACTTTCAAAAGGATTTCATTTTGTCTTCAATTTAATTTTTTTTAATCTAATGGTCACTGGTATTTTTATTTTTTTTAAATAGTGTAAAACTTGACAATAATGTGCATTACTAAGAGAAAATGTGCATTATTTGTTTGGTCTTTTTTTTCCTTCCTATACAGTCCTCTTTCTTCTTCTTTATGTTTTTCTTTTTTGGTTTAAATTTATATTTTCTACAGTTTTATTATTTTTTTTATAATACATATATCAATATATTTATTATAATTTAGAAGGCATATACAAAAATAAAAATAACATGACAAAACAATGCAAAGTAAGAAAAGAGAAATGTGCATTATTTGCCTCATCCTTTTTTTTTTTTTTTTTTTTTATCTTCCTCTTTCTTTTTCTTTTTTCTTTTTTTAGTTTTAGTTTAAAGGTTTTTACTTTTTGATTATATTTTTAATCAAAAATCATAAAATACATGTATTCCAAAAAATAAATGGTTTTAAATAATGTACAATTTGGCTATTTTTTACTTTTTTTAAAAACCATTCAATTCACTATATACCGGTCGGTTCAATAGATTTTTAAAATACCAACTGGTTCTTTCAGTTCAATTCAGTTCACTTATATTTCTAATAAATTAATTAAACCGGGCCTATTTAAAATTTAGTTTATAGTTTAACCAGTTGAACAGACCAATCCGGTCTGATTCTGATTACTAAGGAATTTTTTCTCCATATGAGATAGAGATGGGGTCATGGCTGAGGGTAAGCGACGGCCACTCTTCATAGAGCGCTTTCCTAATGTACCTAAAAAAAATATGAGTTAAATTACAAGAAAAACCTTTTAAATTCTGAGTAAGTATCATTTAACTTTTATAAACTCTAAAATATTATACATTAATCCTCTTAATTATCAATTTGTATTAATTAATACTTTCTATTAGCAATATATTGGTAAACTAATAGAGAAGTGAATGAAAAATTGTCAAGTGACTTTGTATATGTTTACAAAAATATAAGTTTATACTTAAATTGATTTTCTCTTTTGCAGTAATTATCTATTAACAGAAATGTCTTTTGGAATAACATGTAAATATAGAGACAAATTATTATAACAAAGAAGGCCAATTTAGTTAATCAACAAAAATAAAGGGCCAATATAGGTATAAAATTATACTTTTGTAAATATGTGCAAAGCATATGACAGTTTTTCATCTACTTTTACAATGAATCATTAACAGAAAGTGTTAATGATACAAATTGATAATGTAAAGGGTGGATATGTCATATTGCTTTGTTTGTTTGCATAAACTTTTATGGGCTTTATTTTATTGGCTTCTGGTTTCTTTTTGTTTTTTTAATTAACTTCTACCTTGAATTTTTAGTACAAAAAATCAGAAAACCAAAAGTCTTAACTAAAAGTTGATAAAAGTTAGAAAATGAATTTTAGTTACTAAAAGCCAGATAAAAATTTTATTCTCAAAAAAGCTATACGCACCATTTTAGGGAACTAAAAACATCAGGAGGAATAATATCTTATGCCACATTGGAGGTGACACAAAACCATGAACTCGACTTAACTGGTGGAGCGGGTGGGTCGGCCGGGTGGTTGGGTCTTTGGATATCCAGCCCATAAGTCCCAGGTTAATACCACCAACACACTAACTATATCTGTATTAGGAACCCCTGCGCGCCGCCCCCCCTCCCCCACCCCCCCGCCCCCCAAAAAAAACCCTTAACTTGTGATTAATAAGAAGAAAATTAGAGAAAAAAGAGAGGGAGAAAAGAAAAAAGTTTGATAAGTCAACTTCAATTGCTTAAGATCAATTATATGGATTCATTGTCTCCAATTAAAATTTTATTCAAAATAATCAACATACATAGATAAAACAGCTAACAAGAAAGAAAATGCATCAATATCAATGGACACTTATATGGCACCGATTATGTAAATACTGACTGTTATGTTTAGATTTTAAATTTTTAAAAGAAATTGAATAATTATTTATCAAAATATTATTTTCTATTTTATTATAAATAAAAAAAACTAATTGTATAAGTAACTTCATCTCCATTTTATTTTTTCTTTCCCTCAACAAATATTTGCACTTAGCGTATATGAGCTTTTAGGTTATGCTGAGTTGATGTCGAGACTAGGACAACTATTTAGCCTAATTATCTAGACGACACAATGTTTAGGTAGTTGTTATCGTAGACATTTTCTTACAAGCTTATTAGACTAAATTACTTTTATTTAACCAAGAACCCTAACATTCACAATAATAACGTACTCTTGTTAAATTTAAATAGATTTGTAGCTTTTTTACAATTTCCAAGAGACTAAGGGTCGTGATATAAAATTACTGAAGAAAAACATTATTCAACAAAATATAGGTCTTTATGTAAAGAGATAAAATAAAATAAAATAAAACATCAGGGGGTCATTCTAGAATTTTGAAGAAAAAAATACTGTTTTGGCATGTTAATTTCATGAACCTAGCTTGAATTTTCCAAAATAAAATTTTGATGCAGGCTTTTCATGCACCTACTTCTTTTTCCTTGGTATTTCCCTCAAGTACAAGTGACACAAATTTTTTGGTGTGCGCCAACTACTTAACATTATTTATTTCGAAAAGATTCCCTTCAATAAAACAAAGTAGCTGTACTTAGCTTAGCTCTCTTGGGTATGGCATTATTTTTTTTCTCTCTTAAATGAGGGTATCTTAGGTGGCTTACCAATTAAAATGGTTCAAACTTTGCTGCTAGCTACGAGTATTAAAACATAATTCATCATACATATATAAATATATATATATATATATCTCCCACAAATCTGAAAGTGATATGGTCATGTGTTCATTAACTACTGCCGAACTTCAATTATAGTATATATATATATATATATATGTATATATCAAACTACATGTAAATTATATGCGTAAGCCGTGGAAGTGGGCTGATCACCATGTGAACAATACATTTGCTCATAAGGAATCTAAAATGAAAATAATTTATAAAGGTCGACGTTGGAGGTATGTATCTTATTATTTCTACTGGAAATAATTAGGCCACAAAAGCATAAACAAATATCGAAAGATAAGCTGCTCCAAACCAACTTCATTTATATATCAAAATAAATTGAAGATACTAGAGAAACAAACAGATCATACGGTGGTGAAGATACCCAATGCATTGTGGAAGAAGAATTACAATTTTGTAGCTGATTAAGAACTGCCTATATTTAATTTAGAGGGATTACAAAAATTTTATGACAACTCCACCATAATGAAGGTGCAGTGATATTTTAGAAATTATGAGCCCAAATGGTGACTTCTAATAATAACAATACAAACAATTAAATCATTCTATGTGAAAATTCTGTGTGTATAGCATTATTAAATTTAGAGTGAATGGAATTCAAAAGGTCCCATTTACTTTTGGATTTTTTTAAATTTTGTAAGATATTTGAAAAAACTAATATTAAATATTTAATAGTTGTATGCAGAGGCTTGTTTGAGTTGTTTGTTTCTCGTTAGTTCTGAGCTCATTTAACAAATAGCATATTTTCCTACTTACCAAAACAAAACAAAAAAAATCTCAAGAATCGTCAATCACATGGTTTAATTAAAAAAAGAAAATAAAAAGCTAAAGCTAAGCAAATAGAATTCTCTTACAAAATTCCTAAAATCATATATAAAAATAATATATAAATATTCTATTTTGATAGCACCATTCAAAGCTATGTGAAAAATGGAAGTACCTGGCATAAAATTTCATGGTAGTTGTATTAGAGACCTGGGATAGAATTTTTCCTCCAATTTGAGAAAGAGATGGGGTTGTCCGTTATCCCGGTTATGGCTGTGGATAAGGGACGGCTACCCTTCGTAGAGCTCATTGCCACTGGACCTAAAAAAAACCTTTTAAATTTTAGGTAAATATCACTAAACTCCCAAAATTTTAGAATGTTATACATTTACTCTTTGAATTACCAATTTGTAACAATCAACACTTTATGCTAGAAATATATTAGTAATCTAATAGGAGAATGGATAAAAAATTATCACGTGACTTGCACATATTTACAAAAGTATAAGTTTACACTTAAATTGATCTTATATTTTTATAATAATTATTTGATAACTGAAATGGCATTTGAAAGAACATATAAACATAGAGACAAATTATTAAAATAAAAAATGCCAATTTAGGTATAAAATTTTACTTTCGTGAATATATACAAATCACAAGATAATTTTTCATCTACTTTTACAACGAATTGCTAACCAAAAGTGTTAATTGATATGAATTGATATTGCAGGGGGTCAATGTGTCAGATTCTATTGTTTAAAGAAGTTTAGTGATATTGACTCATAGTTCAAAAGATGTTTTTATAGTTACCAAAAAAAACAAAAATATATGAGAGAAAAATATAGCAACACTTGCTTTTTAGGTTTGTATCAACTTTTATGGCTCTTTTTAAATTGGCTTTTGGTTTCTGTTTCTTTTTTTTTTTTTTTACCTTGAATGTTTAGTTTAAAAAAAATTAGAAAACCAAAAATTTTTAAACTAAAAGCTGATAAAAGTTGGAAAATGAATCGAAGTTACTAAAAGCCAGATAACTATTCTCAAAAAAGCTATACTCACCAATTTAAACAACTAAAAGTATCAGTAGGAATATCTTGTGCCGCATTGGAGCTGACACAAAACCATGAACTCAAACTTAAATTGTGCAGAGTGTTGGTTGGCCTGGTGGTTGGGTGCTCATAAGAGAAAAAAAGGTTTGATGAGTCAACTTCAATCACTTGAATCAATTATATGGATTCAGATTTTGAATTTTTAAAGAGAAAAGATAGAAAAATAAAATGAAGTGAAAGAAAAATATATATATATATATATATATATTTTTTGATTGGGATAAGAAAATTATAAGAAATTGAATACGTATTTATTAAAAAATTATTTTTTTATTATTAAAAAAACTAATTGTATAAATAATTTTATTTTCATTTCATTTTTCTCTCCCCTAAACAAATATTCGAACTTAGCGTAAATGCCTAAACTGAGACAGACCATAAAGCAGAGAAACCGTATCATTCATTGAGTATGCAAGCAATTTGAAGATACTTCAGACGTGTATATACTATATACTATATAAACAGAAAAATCATATACTAATGCATTACCCGTGCCTAGAACACTCCCAATAAGCTAGAAAGCTAAGAGGAGTTGTAAAGTTGTTTATTGAGTGTCTCTAGAGAGAGAGAGAGAGCCAAAGAGGAAAAAAAAAAACTGTGAATATATGAATCATACTTTGAAAGAGAAAGACTGCTTGAATTTTGAAAATCTTTATTTTCTCAGCTCACCTTTTGCTCCTCCCTATATAAAGTACCACAAAAGTGAAATCCATTAATGATAATCTTTTTATAAAAAAATCAAAACTAAAAAAAAATTGTCAAATGATCTTAACCATATATTATTTATCAAAATAAACTACAAACATTAGATACAAATGTGAGGAAGATATCTTTTAAAAAAAAATTGTGTTTTATTATATAGATTATTTCAGGTTCAATAGAAAATGGCATACAACTCAACTGAATATGATCTGTTCGGACATAAGATTGAAATAAAATCAATCATAAGATTATTTCAACATTCACCCAAATCTATCACAAGAATATCATGATTTCATGACCCCAACCAACAGCAGACAAAAGAAGATATCTCCACTATTTGCGGCTGAATTTTCTTTTTGTTCCAATTTATACTTCAATTAGTGGTATACACGCAATGTGCATACAAAAGAAAAAGGAGGTAAACATAATATGTTGAAAATTTGGTGACGGAATGAACATATTGTACAAATTGTGAATTAACAAATATTAACAAAAAAATTGATATTTAAAAACTTAATATAACAACTATAAAATAGAATAATTCAATTCCAAACCTAGATAGTTATGCACTTCTTGTTATCCTCTTTCGTAATATATAATGTTTTCCGCATGCATCATATTTAATACTATTTATTAGCTTTTAATTTTCATTTTTATAAAATGATGTATACTTCAATTTTAAGCATACACTGAAGTGGACAAGTTTACAACAGACCCAAAGGTATATCACACAACTGATAGGAAACTGAAAACTTCATGAAAAAAATGTGGGACCTTTGGTATTATATATATATATATATAGACTACCTGGATATTAGCTTATTACCATCCGACTAGACAGTATCTGAAGCTCTTACCAATATGATATGCTCAGCTAGGGAATGTGTATCTGTAATGGCCTGTGCACTTTCTTGGCACACTGCCCTCTCCTAGTAAGTCTTGCTCTACCAAAACAGGGACATTTTTCAAATGAAATATGTCCAGAAGCCAATGGCACTATGGTGCATGAAAAGCAAAGAAGCCCTCTAATGCAAGAAGGGAAAATAAATCAATCAGGGATTTCATGCACTAAAAATATATGAATCATCTGACAAATATCTTCAGCTTGTCTGAATACGATCTGCATACCATCCATGGCACTTTGAAGACCATCTGAACTGGAAGCATATTTTCTCCAACCTTATTTTTTCTTTTTCTTAGTAGGACTCCTAGATTTCTTGGGGCGTCTTGTCTCAGAAAATAGACTCTTGTACCTCTCCAATACCCGCTCCTTCTCTTCAAGTAAGCCTAACATCTCATATGCATCAGCTACTTTCTGCACTATTGACTTCTCTGGAGGTTCACGATCAAAAGCTTCCAGGCCCTTGAAAAGCTTTACAAGATTCTCCAGCATGTTGTTTCGATAATATAAAGAAATCATAAGTTTACATAACTGCCAAGGTACTGAATGTAGATCACTACCAATTTTCCTCACCCAAAACTCGTGTGCTTCTTGTGCCCGGTGGTCCATATCTAATGCTCGTATTAACTGTCCATATGTTCCCATTGTGTTGCCCTGCCCTTTGCTTAGCATCCATTTTATAACCTGAACAACTCTATGCCATTCTTGCTCTTTCTCAAGAGTAAGCAATACCTGCTTGAGTGACCCAATAGGGAAGTTCTGCTCCCATGCAACCCAGGCATCAAGCGCACTGTAAACAGCTTCTTTACTATCCTTGAGATTGCTAAGGGTGTCAACAAGAAAGCTGATCTTATCCTTTCTGGACATGTTCTCTCCAATTTGGTGCTTCCGTGCTCCTCCAGGATCCTTCCCCATAAACTGAGACACAGCTTTGTTTTGAACCTCTAGTGATGCCGCTGTGCTTGCATCATTTTGGTTGGAGGTATGAGCATGCACCATCATACTGTAACTTTGGGACTGAACTCTAACCATACCAAGTTGAGTGATTCTTCTAACTAGTTTCGCCATTCCTGTTGATCTCCACATTACAGATTGATTGTCACTTCCATTGCTTTGATTGCGAGCTTGAGTTTGCACTAAATTATGATAACTGTAGCTCCAGCTCTGAACTTTAGCTATTCTGAGTAGAGTGATTCCGCTAAACCGTTTAGCCATTCCAACTGATCTTGATATTGCACCAACCTTACCTTCACTACTAACATACCCACACGGTTTAGTGCTGACGACAATAAAGAAAATCCTGAAACAAGGCTCAATATCAGTAGCAGTTGTTAAGCTTGTAGCACTGTCACAAACATCAAAATGAACCAGAGAGTTCTTGGGAAACAATTTATTATTGTTTTGGCAATCGCTCAGACAGGATAATTTGCTACTTGAATTTATAATGGTCATGTATGGTTTCTAATTGCAATACTCCAGCAAACTAATTCGTATGTACTTGAATAAGGTTCAGGTAAGAAAATAATAATAGAAATGCTTATTCCCATTTTGCTGTCTTTGTAAATTGAATGAAAGCGTTAATCTACAGGAGCATTTAAATTAATTTCTCTAACTTGTCCGTAAGACTACCTAGAAAACTGGAATTACAAAAATTCTCATAATCTCTAGATGAATACAATATTCAATAATACCCAGCATCAATGGGGATGCCACTCGTATACAAAAAGAAGAAAGAAAATATAGGAAACCACCTAAACACCACCATAAATACAAAAAAAAAATTTGTGATCTAGAGTTGGGTTAACAATCCCCGACTCCCAACTAAACAAAGACTAACAAAGTGCTCTTCAACCTATACAAAAGGTACATACCATCAAAAGATCTACAATTCTACTCTCCCCATATAAGCCAAATACTATATAAAGCAATCAAAAGCCAAAACTTCTTCCGACTAGTATGCCATAACTTCACAAACGCCACAAAACACTTTAGTATGCCTTTACTTTACCAAACAAAAATGACGAATGTACATAGATGAAGAAAAATATCAACAAAGCAATTTGTGAGCAAATGTTTATGACTAACATCATTGTTTGTAGTCCTAAGCAATTCCATAGAAAGGCCTCCATCACAAATACATTCCACACAACAAATGTTATGGAAAAAGCACACCCTCAAACCCATCATACCCCTTCCTCAACACGCATCACCACCACCCCACCCCACCCCCCCCCCACCCCCCAAAAACCAAAAAACCAACAAAACAACCTAACGAAAAGAAAATGATAAGCATAAAAGACATTAAAAATCACCCTAACTTCATTTGTTACATTTGGAAGCACCAATCCTGTATGACCTACCAATCATAGAGAAACCTTTGCAATTTCTTTACTGCTTATGTTAATATGACAAAAATGGACATGGTAAAGGTTGAAAGATCATATGAAATGCAATTGATAAGTATGAACCTACCTCCCTTAGACAAATGCTAACTTCCACCATATTAATGTCCCCTTAAAAATTCCCACCACCAAATCTCGTAGTTTCTTAGCAGTAAAAGAACAGCACAAAGGAAGTCCCAAATATGAAAATTGGCGAGCCTTGCTATATGCATTCCATATTAACTTCCATATCAAATGGAGCCTCAAAACATGAAAAGACACATCTAAAAAAGGTATATTTGATCTACCTCTAGCTAACGACACATTAGCTATAATCATTTCCTTGATTGGGTCCACATAAACCCATGTCATTCAAATGCCCATCCAAGATCTTCATCAATATCTAAGAAGCACGGATATGGACACAGGTACAAATAGGGATCCTTATCGAGCTAAGTTTGAAATAAAGTTCGGCTTTGAAGTAAAACAGTTATGAGACAGCTTGAAGATAGTTCAGCTATACACATCAGTTTGTAAAGCACATCTTATACTCCAGTAGATGAAGGCCTCCATCACAAATACATTTCACACAACAAATGTTATGGAAAAAGCACACCCTCAAACCCATCGTCCCCCTTCTTCACACGCCCCACTCCACCCCCAAAAAAACCTTGATAAGCATAAACGACATCAAAAAACCACCCCAAGTTCTTTTAATACATTTCCAAGTACCAATCTTGTATGACCTACCAATTAGTAGTCCAGTCACCCCTAAAACCCCCCTCACAACTTATCCATGCCCATTCAAACATCAACAACCACCACTGGCCAAACAAATCTTGGTTAATGAACCAGTATTTTCTGAGTCCTAACCACCATCTTGGAGAGCACATTTCCTCCCATTCATTAAATTGTTCTTACACTTATCCCCTTGCAGTTTCATAGAAAAACCTATGCAATTTCTTTACTGCATATGCTAATAAAGCCGAAAGATCAAATGAAATGGAATTGATAAGTATGAACCCTTAGACAAATACTCACTTCCACCATATTAATGTCCCCTTAAAATTCCCACCACCAAATATCACACTTTCTTAGCCTTAAAAGAACAACACAAAGGAAGCCCCAAATATGAAAATCGACGAGCCTTAATGAATGCATTTGAAGTGGATTCACCCATCTCTTCCACCTAAATACAGGATTCATATCATTCTCCCCCATATTAACTTCCACACCAAATAGAGCCTCAAAACATGAAAGCACACATCTAAAAAAGGCATATTTGATCTAACTCTAGCTAACGAAACATTAGCTACAATCATTTCCTTGATTTGGTCCACACAAACTGATGTCATTCAAATGCCCATCCAGGATCTTCATCAATATTTAAGAAGCACAAGATATGGACACAGGTACAGATACGGACACAAACACAAAAACGGGATATGACATTTCAAAAAAAATGAGGATATGGACACGGCGGAAATACAGCAAAATATATATATATTTATTTGCTATGTATATAAATGTAACATTTATAAACCACTACCAACAAGATGAAAACAACTAAACAAGTTCACAAATATAATACAAAAAAGCAAGTGCAAAAGAGAATTGCATTTGCTCAAGGCCTCTAAAGCCTCACATAAGTTTTGTTGAAAAGCCATCAACGGTAATAAAAAAACTAAAAAATAAGAAATAGTGTTATCCATTGCTTTCATTTGCACCTGAAACACATCCTTACTATTTGCTATACATGAATTGGGCAGAATATGCATTGTTCCAAAGACAAGTTTGCACTACTGATTTAACTGTCTCGTCAACCAGAATCAAACATTGACATCATAATGATGTCATAAATATATTGACAATTATAATAAAATAAATGCAAAAAATTATTAAAAAGACTTACAAGGAACAGGGCCGGCTCTAGACAATTTAAGGCCTAAAGCAGCAATTTTAAATGAGGCATTTTATACTTTTTTAATACTTTGTAGAATTTTTTTATTTAAATCCTTTTTCTAAAGGGGTGTTTTTTCTTTCGAAGACAACTAGTGTTCATATTGACCCTTCTTTTTCAAACGAGTCTTTTTCCTTATGTGGAACGGGACCTTTATTTTTAACAAAGATGTAGGAACTAAATAGAGCATTAATAGTATGCAAGGATTTAAAAAATTAAGGACCTTCCAAACAAAATTATCCTTCGACATATACTTATTAAAAAGAACTCTTGCCAAAATTTGGGGCCTTAAAACATGTTTCAATTTGTACAATGTTTTGTTTAAGCAATCCTTTTTTTTTTTTTTTTCAAATGTTAACTAGTGTAGTTGATTTTGGACATTTTTTTTCTGATGAGTCTTTTTTCTAATTTGCACCAGCTTTTTTCTTTTTACAAAAAAAATATAGAGAAACTATATAGGCCTTTAACTGTAGCATATAAGGTCTTAAAAATTTGGGGCCCTCATAAAAAATTTTAGTTATACAATTTATTTGACTTTATTTCTCTTGAAATTCACTAGTATACTTAATTTTGGGCCTCCTTTTTCTAATAGACCATTTTTATCTCATCTTGACTGGAGCTTTTTTCTAAAATAAAATACGTAAAAACTATATGACGTTTGCTATAGCATGTGAGGTTTTAAAAAATTTGGAGCCTTCGAAAATTGGGGGCCTAAAGCAAACGCTTTGTTCGCATCGTGGTTGAACCGGCATTAACAAGGAACAAAACATAACAAAAACTTCAACTTCAAATAAACTTGGTGGGAGAACAAGATATCATTATAATTTGCAACCTTCACCTTCACCACATCAATCCAATTCCAAAAATTGGATTCATATGAACAATATAAATATGTATCTGAGCCTTTGAAATATAAGACAAAATAAAAGCAGTAATCAAGATCATAAAAACAACAAACTAACAAAAATCCTCCGTGCTTTTAAGTTCTAACCCATACAGAATGAAAACAATAAGATACAATTCAACGGATAATGCCGATACTTAAAAAAATTCCAGGAGAAATAAAATCAAATCGTAATTAAGAATAAGGTAAGCATTAAAATAACAGAGTCAAGAGGGACTGGAAGTACATGCTACACGAACCCAGTATTGACTCATAGATTCATGGGTCAATTAGGAAAAAAATATAATTAGATCCTAAGGTTTACAAGTCTAGTCAGATCATCGACCATTGATTAATGAAGGGAACAATATAAAAATTTCAACTTGAAAGCACAATAGGAACACGATTTCAAGAGCTCAAAATTGTCAATCCACATCTCACAAGAAGTCACCAGCATGAAAATAGGTGAGTGGTGACAAGTGAAAATAGGTGAGAAACAGAATCAAACTGACCTGGCGCCCCGAGTTGCAGGCCGCCGGCTACCGTTGTCGGAGAAGGAAAGTATCCATCACAAAGACCGTTTGGGAGTTTCACAGTGGACAGTGTTGAAAGATACTTGGGGCTGGTTTCATTTTGCTCTAAATACCCTAATTTATCGTGGGTTAAGTGAACCGCCAGGTTCAACAAAGCTGCGAACGATTCTTATTTGTGGCGGTTAAACCGGCTATTCAAGCGTTTTAAAAATAAGGCGGTACCAATAGGAATGTTAATTTTATAAAAAAAAATTAAAAAATCCGAAAACCCGCTTCAACCTGCTCCTAATATATTTAGGATATAAATAAACGGATTAGAGACACGTCGAAACGAGTTTGGAGCATAGGATTTAAGTCACAACACCTTGAATCTACCAAATTTTATCGTGAAATGTCCTAAATACCCTTATTATATTTTAATTATACGAAATACCCTTTGTTTATTAATAAACGTTAATTTTTAATGTTGCTTTTTAATTTTGGAATTTGCTTTTTTTCTTTCTCAATTTAATCTTGTGTTTATGTTTCTATAATTTGCAATATTTTATTTTTATAGAATAAATTTTATTTTGAGATTTTATACTAATTTAACCAGAATCAAATTACCTTAGTGCTATTGGGACGAGGTGCAAGGGTTGAATCCTTCAGGGATTTGGGACAAGGTATGGGTGGAGTTTTTATGTTAGGGGCGAGTTAAGGTTTAGTTTCATCTAGCTCAACCCTGTCTCGTTGTCATTCCTGAGTTAGTATTGATAGAGCATCAAGACAGCGTATTCTCATCGTGGTGTTCACGGTGGTTTAAGCATGAAAAAATGTTGAATCGCAATTTGTGTGAGCAAAATCAATTTAACTTAGGTTCGTGAATTTTGAATTGGCATAATTGTACATAAGTTGTTCTTGTGAACTGTTCAATTGATTCATAGTGCTTGGAGATTGGATCAGGTCTCTAGATCTTGTAGTTTTTTTTTTCTACTTTGGGTTTTTACATAAAAAAATCGTGTGTTCATTGTGTGATTAGTTTATTATTTTTTGCACATGATTTAAATTAATGTATGATTTATTAGATTAACTAACTGATTAATATCAAGCACACCTCTAAGTAAATATAAATCTACATGGTCTGAAATTTTTAATTGGTAACGGGGTACTTAAAAATATTTTTTTTTACTTTAAAAGACTTTATTAGATGCTTTTAACTATGCCAATTGAAAAACACGTATTAGGTTCTTTATTAAATTAATTAATGAACCTGTTTGGATGTTTATTGTGAATGGTTGAATCTCTCTTAAGATGATTATAGGCACTAAGATTGTTGCTCAACAACAACAACAATGGGATAAGATTAATTTAGAAAATTATGCTTGATTTATTATTGGCGCATACGATTTAAATTAGTATGTTGTTAATTAAATTAATAAACAGGTTATTATTATAAAGCCACGTCCAAGTAAAGCAAATTCATGTGGTTGGAAAACTTCAGTTCTATCGCATGCAAGGTGGTGAACTAAATAGATTCAAGTGAGATGTTCCCAATTACCATTGTTCATATCATGTCATTATGTCTACGTGATATGATAATTTTTCATATGATTCCATATATGAAAAGAGATAATACTTTTTGAGAAATTATAAGTATTATCATAATTGAATAGTTTGATTGTCAAATTTAAAATTTTCTCCATAAGAAAAGGCACAAGTATCATCACTTGTATCTATTCATGATGATAATTTAATAAACAAAATTGATGACTGTAGTATTTTTCTTCTAAAAATATTCAATGATTTTGGAGGTTATTTTAAAAGCATAGAGGCTTCACATATCAACTTAGCTGTTGACTTTAAGCATATAATAACACTAGAAGGGTAGCACGCACTATGTGTGTGTGCTACACTTCACTCAATTATTTTTTTTCTTACTAGTGATTATCTTATTGTGTAACCATATAGTTAGTGAGAATGTGATATATTCAATTATTTCTCTGGATTATTTGATTGTGTAATCGTATAGAAGATGAAAACGTGAGTTACATGTGAACAAATGGTGGACTGCTAATAGTAATTTTTAAAACATTTTAGGATAGTTTGAGAATGTAAAATAGTGTGACAAATTTTGACCAAAGCTCCAGTGTTAGTTTTTTATTTTAAGTATAATAACATACATATTTATTTTTTTATTGCTAATAAATCTTAAACTTAATTTTTTTTGTTAGAATAAAATATTTAGTTTTTGTTTTGCTATAAGAGTATCATCAATATTTGATATTTATCTATACTATATACTATAGCAGAATGTTATGAGCCCCTTGCTCTTTAAAATTTCAATTCAATTTTTACAGAATTTTTATTTTTTGTAATATTAAAACACCACATGTTAAAATTTGGCTAGTAAGATATATAGTATGTTAAAATTTTCAAAACCTCTCACTAATAGAATTATATATAGTATATAGATGGACCTTTACTTCCTACTATATATTTCCTAAAGTCACTCTCTTGAAATTCTAAAAATTAAATTTTTGGTAATATCAAAATAGCATAGTATAATTTGATTGGTTAACAAATATAATTTTATTACTTTTCTAAAATTTTATCTTTATTTCAAAATTCAAACTATTTGGTAATATTGACATGACACTAACTACTTTAATAATAATTTTTGGCATATTATTATATTACGCAGGCTAACACAATGTGTTTTTATAGTTATTTATTTATAACAATTTGTTGTTGGATCTTTAATGTTGAAAAACTTAAAATAATTTTCTTAGCTTTTAAAATTTAAAATTACTTATACTAAATCTATTATAGTAGTGTAGGTTTAACCATAAAATATAGAAAATTTTATTTTTTTCGTGATTAGTAAATCTTTACTAAAATCTCATCTTATTTTGAAAAGTTTACATAAAATTCAAAATATTAGTGTTCTTATTTTTAAATTTTCGTAGGTTCTTCCATTAAACTTTAGGAAATCCTTCATTTGATTTAAAACAATGAAATTTTCTATTCAAATCCCTTTAATTTTTTTTAGAGGACAAATCCATCTAAATCTCAATTCAATTTTTACAAAAGTTTTATTTTTGTAATATTAAAATCCCACATATTGCAATTTGATTGGTTAACTAAAACCTCTCACTAATAGAATTATATTTAGAGTATAGAAGGATATTTAATTCCTATTATATATTTCCTAAAGTTACTCTCTTAAAATTTCTAGAAATTAAATTTTTGGTAATAGTAGGGTAATATTGTTATAATTTGATTGGTTAACAAATATAATTTTATTACTTTCTAAAATCTTGCAATTATTTTAAAATTTAAACTATTAGATATTTTTTAAAGTCACTCCCTTAAATTTATGAAAAGTCAAATATTTAGTAATATGGACATGACACTTATTAATTTAATAATAAGTTTCACAGATTATTATATTATGCAGACTAACATAATATGCATTTATAGCTATCTATTTATCGCAATATGTGGTTGGGTCTTTAATGTTGAAAGACCTAAAATAATTTTCTTATTTTTTTAAAATTTTAAAAAACTAATACTAAATATGTTATAATAGTGTAGGTTTAACTATAAAATATAAAAAAAATTTCTTTTTTTCTGGTTAATGAATTTTACTAAAATCTGATCTTATTTTGGAAAGTTTTGCATAAAATTCAAAATAGTAGTGTTCTTATTAAATTTTTTGTTGGGTGAAATTTTTAAATTTCTTAAATAATCATATTATATATATATATTTTCATAATAGTATTGATCTCAGCATAAAATATAAAAAAAAAATTACCTTCTATTTATAATTAGTAAATATTTAATGAAATTGAAATAATTTAGGTAAATGAAATCTTCCTAACTTAACTTAATATTTTAAATTATTTTTTAAGTACTTTTTATTTTTAAGTAGCTATAACTGCATTATAAATGTACTTATTAAATAAAATCATCTAATAGTGTAACATATGCGTTTGATCACTATAGGCCCTCAACAAGATTTTAAGATAAAAAAAAATATTTTAAAATGTTTACAATAATACTTAGTTTCTTATTACAAGTTCAAGTTTTTTGTTTATTAAAATCAACTTTTGATTTGTTATTTTAAGAGTATATTATATTATTATAATTTAGTTTAATCATATTATTAATATATAAATTGATAATTTATTTTCATAAATTTTTTTGTATTTAATATATATTATTTTCACTCTGTGTATAACACGGGTTCACTGCTAGTATATATATACTGAAATGATTCCACATTGAACAATACTTAACATAAGTTAAGTCATATCATGTATATTAAATTTTGCAAATTTCTAATATTTATATGGTAAATTCAGGATCAAGATTCTCTCGATTATATGAAATGAAGATTTCATTCAATTTAATATTAAATTAACACCTCATCTAAATAGATAATTAATAAATCAGATGAAACCATCTCATTTTAATTTTTGAAAGCCTTACAATACTACGTCGTTTTGTGCAAATTAATAAAATCATTTAATTTTTTCGTTGATAACTAAGGCGGAAATCATTTAACTAAACTAGAGTTTGCTCCTAAACTCGAGAAAAGCTTCAACCTTTTGGCCCAGAACTTGAGGGGCCTTTGGTACAGAGCCGACAATTTGATGAATAAACAAATAAATAAATAACCCTTTCGCAGTTCTCTATATTCAGGGTAGTAAGGAAAAATTGAATACGTGTGTATTCATACACATAGGTATACACATCAACATTCATATAAAGAGAAAATAAAATTGAACAATGGGATGTGCTACAAAGCAAAGATATATGGCAGGAAAAGAACAATGCAGGGTTTGACTGTGCTTAGGAGCTGAAAACTGTGTTTAGGAATAAATCCTTGTTTAGTCGGAAGCTTTTCTCAATTAGTTTTTAAAAAATAATTAAATAATTTTACTTACTTGTACAAAACTATGTCATATTGTAAAGTTATAAAAACTCAAGCTAGGTGGGTTCATGTGATTCATGGATTGTCGGTTTAAAGGAGATGTCACCTTAATATTAAATGTAATTAATAGAGATCTTTATTCTATAAGTGTAATGGAGAGGATCTCAATTCGTAAATTCAAAATAGTACATTGAAAATGAATTTGGATTCTCTTCATTCCATAATTTGAAATGGAGATCTCCATTCTATTGATTAAGGTGTTGACAAATCAGCTTACATAAAAATAAAGGATTCAGATGAGTTGACTTAAAATTTATTTAAAAATAAATAATTTAATAGTTATATATAAAAAAAATAAATTTTAATACAAAACGACGTAATTTTAGTAAGACATGTAATAAAATTACATCTAAGCCATTAATTATAGAATGTAGATCTCCATTCTAAATCATAGAATGGAGAAAATTCAAATCCACCGAAAATGCACTATTACCTATAACTAATGTATCAATGGCAAAACAGAATACATGGTAGAAAACAGGCAAGTGTGAACATGTCCCGTAGGTAATTATTAGTGGTAAAGATAGCAATAACTGGATCACGATCAAACGGCCTGAGTAGAAAAAAAGTATATATCCACCATAAATTATGGTAAACCACCATCGCAACAAATAATAACAATAATACAAAATAAAAACGTTTTAAGAGGTGCTCCGTAACTGATATAGGGAAGTTAGTTCAAGTTTTGTTGGTCCCTCGTAAATGCTATAAGCTGGGTTGGTTCATCAAACTTTCCAGATCTTATCCCAATGGATGCCTTAGAATGAGTCAACTGCTTATTGTGGTCCTCAAAAATTCGAGACCTAATCCCCATTGACATATCGCATACGTGCATTAAAAGTTTAAAGCCCATTTGAAATATCCATGACCATGAGGTAGTGATGAGAAATGAAGAAAGAAACAAAAAGAAAAAGAAAACGAATCCTCATGGACATTGCAAGTTCCACACATGAACCACTTGACAAGTTCAACCGCAACCCCATCCCCTATGTCTCAAAAGAATCTATTCCCACAAAAATTTAGTGAGCATTTTAGCAAATCAATACCCTTTTCAGTACTCCAATGGCTGCTGACATGACAGTAGCACAGATATGTTGCTTCAAGTCTAAAGTTGGACTATAGTCGATCAGATTATTATATATAGGATAGTTTATATTATCTTTAGCTTAATATATATATAGATGCCGTTGCATGTGTCCATGCCCTATGGTGGCATTACATTCACTTGCCCTTTTGGGAAAGTTGGTCAGACTGCGAATATTAGTGCCTATATATAGGGAGATATGTGGCAGCAAAGTTTTATACAGAGGAAGACTGGATTGGGAAGTCTTTAGGAGTCATTGAAATAGTTTTTGTCAATTGAAGTAGTTTTGTCCTGAGAGTCTTGCATGAAGGGGTAGAGAGTGGATTGCAGCCAAGAATGATTTGCCGGCATTGGAGCTGTATTAATTTGAGACGTTCTTCCCGGCAAATTGTTGTTGGCTACATTTGGCTCTCTTCTTCTCATGTAAGCCTCTAGAGATCCATCCATGTATGGTATTAAAAATGCAAAAAGAATATAATTTCTGCAATGAGAAAATATAAAGAGAAATCAAATTCTTCTCTTGGACGTAGCACTATACTATATCCTGTATTGGTTATCATTAATTATTCTTATATCTAATTGGTTCTTTGGGTGCATGGAATGAAAAATCCATGATCTCTGCAATATATGTTGGGTTGCTTGTGTTTTTAACCTTGAGCCCCCAAGAGAGGGACCAACATTCATTTTATGTTAGTGTAAGGGACCTTGTTGTATTTGTATGTTAGATACCATTTGAGTCCATACATTTTCGTTTTGAGTTTAGATTTGATACACTGTGAATGTAAATTTTTTTGCACAAGTGCATCATGGAATTAATAAAAATGAGACAATCATAAGTCAAATCCTATTTTTCGAAAACAAACAAAGATTCAAAAGCAAAAATAAACTCTTTGGTCTTTACTGCAAAAGCTTCCATGTTACAAGAGAGATGCAAATTTCACTTGCATAATAGCATGCTTTATGTTCATTTTTGAATTAGTGAAACATGATCTCTCCCTTCTCCCTTGGTGTCATATGGTCATTTTTTGTTCCTTCTTTTTGGATAAGACTTTTTTGTTTGTTACTCTCTCTCTCCAAGAAAATCTATTCACTTTGAATGTACTTGAGCATACATGCCAAGCATTTGTTTATATACATCTTGAAACACTTATGTTTGGGTCTTGAATTTGTAAAAATAAAAGAAAAATAAAATTACTTAATGTATATTCATTTTTTATGAGTAACAAGAAAAAACATATATATTTTTTAACAACTACCTATTCATTTTCTTTGTATTTTGCTAATTTAACAACCAAAAACAACTAAAATTTTATTTTCTTTTCCCTTTTCTTTTTCTCTCTCTTCATAGATCCAAGATTCAAATATAAGGTTAATTTCTTTTGGGCAAATACCAACACATAGGCTCACAATGTCTTCATGTTAGGCTAATGTGTCCATATCAGGAAGAAACTGCCTTACATTGGACCATGACAAAGCCCAAGCCGATGAGCTATAAGCCTATAAGCGTAGTGACAATTTTGGCATTGAGGATTTGTGATTCAGGACTTATTTTGGAAAATATTGGTAATGATTTGAAAAAAATTTAAGAGAATTCTTAGTAAAAACAAAATGAACAACAAAAAAACTTAAAAATGCAAGTTGTTATACTATAGTTGTATTAATTAATTTGAGAAATTATAAAAATAGAAAAAATATTCTTAAAACCCAAGAAATTAAAAAAAAAACAACAATTATTAAAATATATAACACAGATTCAGAACCTATTCAAGAAGTTTTGATAATTGAGAAAAAAAAAAAAAAAACAAACGAATGTTGTAGGATTTTAAAGAAATTCTTCAATTTCTTCCTCAAGCAGATGATTAATCATCTCCCACACTACTCCCAAATAACAAGCAAAATCGCAACAGATAATTTCCTGATTATTTCAATAGGTTCTAAAACCATAATCTGTTGAAATCACTTAGAAGATTGCCTTTTTGTAAAGGATAACCCTCGAAATCATGATCTGTTGATATGCCAAATCCAATCCAACTTGCACTTGAATGTTATTCGAAGTGCAAAATAAATTCAACTCCCTCGTTCTCACTCAACATTAGACCAATCGCGAGTAACGTTGATGGGCTACCCTTGGATTGCGAGAGACGAAGTAACAACAAATTGCAGGAGAGAGACCATATGAGCGTTTGGGAGAAACACATCGATTATTAAAAACAAAAAGTCAAAGGGTGGGTTTGGTTTCTGTTTTTTGTTTTTGTTTTTTATTCTTTTAAAAATAAAAGTATAAAAAAATATTAAAATAAATGTGTTTTCTGATTCTAAAACATTGATATAGTATTTTTAGAGGAACGGTAATCTATAAATGCTATTATTAGACCATAAAAAATAAAAAATAAAAATAAAAAACAAAAATAAATAACAAAAAATAAAAATTAACAGTATTTTCAAACAAATCTTAAAAATTTTGAACCTTTCCAAAGGCAAGAACTCACTACGTTAACCCAAAAATTAAAAAAAAAAACACACAAAAGAGTCGGAATAATGAATGGCCGAGTCAATCAAGCATTGCATTCCACTTTACCTTGACAGCAACACTAGGCCTGGCAGAGCGATGTCAATGACATCATGTCATGACTATTTAAAAATCACTAGTTTTGGTGAGGCACGACTCCAAGTAAAAGATAAATTCCAAGGCGGGAAACTTCAAAGTACTAGGATAAATTCAAAGAATGTGAAAAATCGAAAAATTATGTTTAAATGACTACGGGTTTGGCGGGCCATGTTTGGGTTGGGTCTGCCTCAACCCGGTTTAGAGCGTTAAGTTTAGAACCTGTTTGGAACGTGGGGGTGAGAAGGAAAATGAAAGGAAGGGGAGAAAAAAAATTTTTTTTTTTCTTTTTTTAATTTAATTTTACCTAAAAAAGAGAGTAAAGAAAAAATTAAATTTTTTTTAAATTATTCTCTTTTTTCTTTCACTTTTTATTATTTTATTTACAAAACCAAACAAGAAATAAAAAATATTTTTTTATTTTTCTTCTTTTTTTTTTGGACTGTTAAACTCTAAGGACATGATTGGTAGGAGAATATAGAGTGAGAGATTAGATATGTCATTTTTAGAGTCTACCTAATCCCATATTTAAAAAAAAAAGGTGATTGGAGGATTATTAATCTCTCAAAATAAAAGATAAATAATATCACTTTTTAAAAATAATATTAATTTTAACAAATTAATATTAATTTTTTATTTTTGATATAATATTACTTATTTTATTATAATTTTAATTTATTAAACATAATATGAATAATTTCCTCTCGTATGATTTACTACAAATCACCGCGATTCTAATTTTACAGTATTAGTTATCTCTTAATTTTACAGTAATATTACAGTATTGACTGAACTAGTGATATACAGAGCCGTTTCCCAGTCTCTTCGCTCAACTCTCTCTCTCTCTCTCTCTCTCTCTCTCTCTCATGGCGTCCGAAAATTCTGTTGCCACCTCTAGGGTTAGAACAGAGACGGTGCGAAGGGCAGTGAATGCCCTCCTCAAGTGGAAAACCTTCAAATCCAAGACCCAACAGCCCCTACTGTTAGAACAAGACGATTTCATCTACCTAGTCCTTATCCTCCAGAAAATCCCATCAAAGGGTCGCACAAACGCCTACAAAATCCCCCTCGAACACCCTCTTCACCGAGATGCCTCCTCCTCCGAGTTCTGCCTCATCATCGACGACCGACCCAAGCCGTCGAAGCTCACCTCCGACGCCGCCAAGAAGAAGCTCAAAGCCGAGGACATTCCAATCACCAAGGTCCTCAAGCTTTCGAAGTTGAAATCCGATTACAGATCCTTTGAGGCCAAGCGCAAGATCTGCGACTCATATGACATGTTCTTCGCCGATAAGCGGGTGGTTCCGCTTCTTCCGAAGCTTTTGGGGAAACAATTCTTCAAGAAGAAGAAGATTCCGGTGCCGGTGGACTTGACCCACAAGAACTGGAAGGAGCAAATCGAGAGGGCGTGCTCGTCAGCGTTGCTGTATTTGACGACGGGGACGTGTAGTGTGGTGAGGGTGGGGAAGGCTTCGATGGAGAGCGGAGAGATAGTGGAGAATGTGGTTGCAGCTATTGATGGGGTTGTTGAGGTCGTCCCAAAGAATTGGGCTGGTATGAGGTCGTTTCATTTGAAGTTTTCGGAGTCTCTGGCGTTGCCTATCTATCAGGCCTTGCCAGATGCGACGTTGAAGATTGAAGGATCAAAGAAATGTGATGAAGGGCTCAAAGAAGATAGTAAGGAAGGTGAGAAATTGGGTAGGAAAAGAGGTAGTTGGAGGAAGAAGGGGAGGATTCATAAAGTTCGATATATGAATGGTGAAGTGGGGGCATATGAAGATGAATTGGACAAAGAGGACCATGATAATGATGAGGAAGACATTGAGAGTGAGAAGAGAGAGAATAATGATGTGGGCGGAGAATGGTGAAGAATCTGATGGAAAGAAAGTAAAGAAGTAGAGTGGAGTTGGGAAGTTAAAAGGAACTTGCAAACAAGGTGAAGGACAAAATATGTAAGAAAAACTAGTCAGCCCTGTGATTCATTTTGGATGCTCTCTGGCATTAGAATCTGATTTTAGTGAGGTAAACGTCATAGATGTCATTCCTGGGGAACTTAGTTGTTCTTTGGGCTTCACACAATCAAGTAGCATGGTGCATTTGTTGTCCTCCAGCAATTTTTGGCTTAAGTATATCAATTTTGGTATTTTTTTATTATTTTTGTTTGGCTAATAGTTTGTAGGTTGGTAATATTCAGGAGTTTTGACATTGCTTATCAACTTGCTTTGTCGCATGGTTTTGGGTGAATTTGCAGAGCTAAGTTCCTTTTTCTTGAGTTTGTGGTTCAATTTTTTTCTAAAGTTTTATAGTATAACTAGTATAACTTGATAATACAGTTCGACTCTTGTGGGAGAAGTTCATTCAATTTCTGCAATAGTGTTTAAATTTTTAATGTGCCAATATCATCTATCACTTCGTTGGAATTTGTAAGTTTAGCATTCAGTGGCCTTGATAAAATGCATAACATGAACACGGTGGTTCATTGATTTTCATACACATTTTAGAGGTGTATGTTGCACCATTTTAAGCCTTACAACTGGCCGAGCAAATTTAAGAACCAATGCCAACTACGTTACTGGGATTCATTATATGTTCAGAATAATTTTGACTACTTGTGAAAATTGTATGAGGGTATATAGTTTTTGAAGGGTGATGGAGAGTTAAAGAACGCATTAGATGGCACCAGTGAGTTCTGAAAAGGATTGGGTGAAGGGTGAAGCAACCCATGTCAGAGAGAGAGAGAGGAAGTAGGAGCAACAGCAATGTATGGGTGTAAGTGATGACTGACTAAATGAATGGGCTGATGGTCTGGTAAAAGAGCCCAAGGGTCTTTTATATAGAGCTTTATGGTAGAGTCCAGGTGGGATTGGACTCACTAGTGATAGGGGCTATCCCTCTAAGAGTCTTTTTCCTATTAGGCAAGGAAATTGGAGTTCCATAGGAAGAAGTCTCTCTCTCTTAATTGGACTATCCTGAATGCAGTTAGACCTACGTGGGATACAGTATCAAGGCTGTGCCTTCATTCTAAGCCACTAAGCCACTAATTCTTCAGACTAAGAGTAAGATAGGACAATTTGGTGAACTAGTGATGCTGTTCAAGGGCCAGAGTACACACACAATGCTTTTGGTCCTTGATGCATGAAGTTGGTTCGTGCACCCCATTCGGTGTCCTGAATGTTAGAGGAATGGAGATGTGCTGTTCGGCATGCTGAACACGCATCATTGCCTTACGAAATATGTGGGGCACCTCTCATGAGTGGGGTCATATGAGAGGCGGCATACACATGGCCTCACAAGCACAGATATGGACATGTGTACAGATACGGACATGGGACACTTCGATTTTGAATAAAAGAATACACAAATACAGTAGAGACATGGCAAAAAAATTATTATTTTCTATACATACTGTAATTTATATAAAACTAAGAAGCACCCTATTGCAGGGGAAGTGATTTAGAAAAGAAGAAAAAGAAGAAGAGCAGTAGCAGCAAAACAGAAAGTCTAGGCAGTGATTCAGTGAAGAAGAAGAAGAAGCAGAAGACAAAAGAAAAAAAGACGAGAAAAAGAAAAAAAGAAAAGAAAAAGAAGGAGAAGAACAACATTCAGTGAAGAAGATGCAGCAACAGTGAATAGTCACAACAATCAAGAAGAAGAAGAAGAAAGAAAGCAAGTATAGCTGGTGTGATGGTCCGGTGGCGTGATATGGCAGCTACTTGTTATCTCCTTTCTCCTCTCTTCTCAGTTCCCCCTCTTTCTCCAGTGGCTAGGGCACAAACATTAGGAGTGATTGTTTTTGTGTTTTGTATCTATGTGTATTGAAGATCTGAAGTTTACAAAACTTGCCCCACTTAAAACTTTTAATAATTACAACCAACCCCATGTGTCCCCGACATGTCCATTGCTTAAACAAATGATAAAAAAATTGGACCTGTCAGGTGGCGTGTGCAACACGTATTTTGGCATGTCCAAGAAATATCTATGTTTGTGGTGTGTCTAACATGCAAATGGCACCCTAAATGGAGTATCTATGCTTCCTAGTATGTAGCATTCACGTAGGTATGAGGTATATACGAAAATCATTTTGTTGTAATTTCTTACAGCTATTTATTTCTTAATTGCTTGTAAGTAGCAGTTTGATGATTTTTAGCAGTCATGCAATAACCAAATGTTTCACACTGTAAAATTTTATGCTTAAAGCAGCAAAATATTTGCCATTAGGAGATGTTGCAGTTTTGGAGAACATTTTTAGCTGGGCACTGGAGGAAGCATGTTCAACAGTTCAACTACATGCCTGACCATCGTTGATAGTCCTTTTATTAAGACAATTACTTTGTAATCTTCTTGCTCTATGCTGCAGTGTTAAGGAATCATGGTGAGTTGCTGCTGGTGTGTTTCTATTTTATGTTAATTTAGGCAGTGACTGTTAATGTGGTTGTTTAGAGGGTGAAACCATGAGGGTAGCTAAATGCTTTATGCTGTGTTCTCATGGCATAAATGCCACAAATCTTAGCTGGCTTTGGTTCCAATTAATAGTTGCAGACGCCATGGATTCAGTACATCTCTTTTGATGATCTTGAATCCTTTCAACCACTGTGCATACCTTGACTGCAGATTAATTTTTATCATTGTGAAAGAAAACATAAGCCTCAAGGTTGCTAGTGCTATGTTTAAGCTTCATCTTAGCAAATTCGCTTATTAGTTACACTCTATGTTACCTGGAACTCAAATCATTCTAGTATGTGGAACGGAAACGTAGTACACCATATGTTCTAAAATATAGTACGCTAGGGGTAGACTTCTATAAAGTATACTATTAGAATTAAAGTACTTCTATAAGCATTTTTTTTAATAATTAGACATTTAATAGAACATAATTTATGTTTTTTAAATTAATCATCTAAAAACACATTCTAAGACTATTATTACCCATTATTTTTGCATATTGTTATGTCAAAATTCTATTCTTTCTATATTTTTGTTCATTATAATTGATTTTTGTTTCTTCGTTAATTGACTTTTAAATATATAAATAGAAAAAAAGCTCAAGATTATTTTGGATAACTAAATTCACCGTTTTAGAACGCTAGAGTGTCATGTTTTTTAACGCCGTTCGAAAAACGTAATTTGCTAGGGTAACATAGTATTATGGTAACACAGGTTACACTGTTTTGTTATGGCTAATTATTGTCACTAATTAGTAAGCATTACCAAAAAGAAGTGGTGCTACTAGCTTATTTTTCATTTTCAGTATTAGCTATATCTACATGTCTCATCGTTATTGATGTAATTTCTTCCTTGTGTTGTCAAAACTCGACACTTTCTCCATGTCAGTTTTAGGTTAGCTCCTTGTGTTGTTAGTAATATATTCAGGAGTTTTACCTCAGCTAATCTACTTGCTTTTGTAGAATTGAGTGAATTCATCTTAAGTTTTTTATTTGAAATTTTCTTCAGGTTTTTATTTTTATTATAAGTTTATAACTCAATAATTGAGTGAGACTTTTCTGGGGGAAGTTCAAGATTCAATGTTGGCATTATTGGTGGGGTGGGGATTCTAGTATATCAATGTCATCTTTGCTTACAAAATGGGAGGTTTCTATCAGTTGACTTTTCCATTTTCTTTATTAAAAATGAGCAGTTGTCCTATGTTAGACATTAGTGGATTTCTTGATTGTCTACCATGTTTAAATGTTATTATAAGGTTGTTCTTTGTTTTCTATTGCTGAAAAGAAAGAAAGAAAGAAAGAAGTTGATCTTGGAGCTGACTATTGAATTTGTAAATTTATCATCTCATTGGTATTGATAAAATGCATAACATGAATACTAATTCATATATTATCCTGTACATTTCATGGTACGTGGATTACTAAGGGTTTTTTTACTCTGTGATTTATCATTATTGACCATGGAGTTTGAGTGCTTGAGGTTGAGCTAGAGGCATATTTTCCAGTATTCAAGCTTTAGTTAAGTTGCTTGATGAACTTATCCTCCAAAAATATATGAGCAGTGATTCATCATATTTTAGGCATAACTTTGATGGTGTGAAAATCATTATTTTTTAGTTTCTCCAAGTATTTACTTTTCCTTGATTCTTAATTGTTTGTGGGTGGTGTTCGCAAGTGTTAGTTTAGTCCCTGACTCCCCATTGAAATGAGAACTTTCACCAGTGTCATGAGAATAAGCATGAACTGATTGTGCCTATGAAAGTCTTAGTAACTGTGAGAATAAGTAATATGACAACATTTGCTGAGTGTCATATTGTAAAATAGTATGCTCGAAGCAGCAAGAGCACAAGACATTTGCGATGAGGAGATGATGTGGTTGTGGAGAAACTGTTTCACTAGTTATTGGAGTTTGGGGTTTTGGCACAATGTTTATGGTCCTTCTTTTAATGCAATCACTTTGGACTCTGTTTTTCAATCTTTAACTCATTCTACAGTGTAGTGTGAAGGATACACGGTGAGGTTTGATGTGGTTATTCTGAGCAAACTTTGGTTCCAACTTATAGTTGTAGACAGTATGAAAAGAGTACATTTCTTTTGATGACATTGAATCTTTTCAATTACTGTGCATACACCATCATCCCAGATTCATTTGTAATGTCTAAGAAAATCTATCACATCCTAGGGTTTTGGGAAAACTATTCTATTTTGAACTGGTTGTTCATAGGTATAATTTTTTTGTTCTTTTTGTTTTTTGTTTTTTGTTTTTGTGTTTTTGTTTTTTCATTGTTGCTTTTGTTGTTGTTGTCGAGGGGTAAATCTTGTTAGGTTAATTGTGAACAGCATTCAGCAAGCAAACTCTCTTGAGTTCAGTTTGAAAATATTTCAAAACTTTTTTGAGTTCAAATAAAGAAAGAAGGAAATCTCATTGAGTTCTTAATAAACAAAAAATGAAGTGGTTCAAAAAAATAAAAGTAACTTTAAATTCTTTGATGATATCTTTACCTCTCCTCTCCTCTCCATTCATAACACTCACAAAAAAAAAAGGAAGTACTGTTACTGTTTGATGATATATGATACATTCTAAGATACACTAATCTTCGAATTGAGAAGAGGTAGGCTACATACATATAATCTCTCTGCCTTGCATCTGCAGCTAGAGCAAAATTGATAATTTTCCATCAAGTACTAGGATTTATTTTTGGATCCTTTGACATTTGTGTTTATTGTCCTTCCTCCTGCAGTAAACAGCATCAGTTTACTTGCCTTTTTCTCTATAATTTTGAAGACTTTTAGCATATGATCATTTATCCTTTGCTATTAATGTTGTATGATCTGTTATTCTTACGTAATGCTGGCATATTAGATGACCTCATGGCCTCCTTAGTTTATAAGAGCTTAGGAGCTCAGAAAAGAATGAAAGGGAGAAGCAGAGAGAAAATAGAAAGGAAGAATTAGTATAGGTAATTTATCAAAGTTTATGTTGTATTCTTTGGTTCTATATTATCAATAAAAGAATTGGATGATCTAGAAGATTTAGTTTTAATGGTTCTAGAAGAACTAATATAATAAATATTTGACAGTTTTTGAAGAATTATATATATATATATATATATTTTGTCTTGAATTCTTTTATTTGTTTATAGTCTTTTAGTTTTATAACAGTCATAATGTTTTATGCATATATTTACGAGTGGCATGGAGTGGACCTTTAAAACAAAGATGTCTAATTAGCTGTCTTCATTAATTTGGCCTGTCGCATGAAATTTCTATTAATTTTGAATTAGAACCTCATAAATTAAGAAAGAATACAGAGCAAGAGAGAGATACCCTTGACGCTGTTGACTCACTCTGTCTCTCAAAGCTCTAGAGTGTCAAATCTTTGCTGTGTGTGTGTGTGTGTGTGTGTGTGAGGAAAGCCTGTGGTTTGAAGTTCCCCCAGTAGAAAACTAGAGCTCATGTCCTCCATAGCATTGACTCTCTCACTAGGAAGACATATTGTGGACTGGGACTTGACCATAGCATTTTGTGATCAGAAGTAGAGAGATTGCTCTTTCCTATCTGCTATTACTTGAAACCCAAAAAATGATAATACTGTAATGAGAAGCCTTTACTAATTGGGTGGAAACTCTTCCTGCTGGAGTTTATACTTCAAAACTAGGACAAGGGCCCTTTTTTACATGAAGGTTCACTCGGCCCTGAATTCTGATTATATAGTTGCAGCTTCACAACGTAGGCTCAGATTGCAATTTTTGAGGACCTCGCAAATTAAAAAATTTACCCAAAGTGGGCAATGTCTTTAGACAAGCTGTGCTTGTTGACATTGTACTACCGTTTTTTTATTTTATCTATTTACAGATTGTTTAGGCCTTTAACCGATTAATCCCTTAGAACTCGTGCAGCTTTTACACAAATCATATAAACTTAATGCATTTCATTTTGGCCTTCATTTCACTGATTTGTTTATCCCACAGCACAGATGCTTGTATGTTCTTTTTAACTTCTTCGAAGGTCGGGGTGTTGGCATTCATCTGCAGATAAACATATGGGTCCTTCGCTAGTCGTTCTTTGGTCTGACTTTCACCTTCATCGTTCTAGTCATTGGCTTTATTCTTAGCCTATTCGTTCTGTTCATCTGCTGCCTTAGGTTGACGTGGAGGAGGAGCGCTGGGGAGAGGAAATTGTTGCAGCAGGTTTTGGTTTTGATGGGAAGGCAAGCTGCTCGATACTGAGAGTGCCAGATTCGCCACGTGTTGTTCTAACGTTGCCCTCCTTCCCTGATCGCATGGGAAGGCTCGTCTTGTCCGGTCATTTGCTGAGGGGTGGTTTCTGGTCGGATCCATCGATCATAACCATAACCCTTGAATAGGAAGAGAACGTAAAATGTTCCTACAGACGATGTCAATTGTTGATGTATAAGGTATGGTTCTGACCAGCGGTTGGATGCTTGCAATAGAACAAAGAAAACTCCTCACACAGATCTGGTGCCGGCCTAGAGAGTTTTGATGCATAAGTTCGCACAACTTCTGTAGAATCAAATAAGAACTCTCTTAATCCTTAAGAGCTTGATTGTTATACCTGGTGCTCTTGCTTGTCCTTCTTTTAGTAGGCCTCCCCAGGGCTAATCATGGAACTAAACTCCCCAAATCGTTGCCCACGAGTCCATTTCTCAGGCTTGATCCTTGGAGCAAAGAAAATCCCTCGCACTGGTGTGGTGCTGGAGGAGTTCCAATGCTTAAGTTAGCACAATCTCTTCATATCTATTAAGAATTCTCTCTAGGAATCCATAGAGCTTGATTGTCATATCTAGTGCATGTCCTTCTTTAACTAGGTCTTCTAGCTCGGAGACAATGATGGTGTACTAAACTCTCCTAATTGTTGCCCACGCGTCCGTTTCTCGAGCTTTACCGTAGAGTACTTGAGGGCATGATGAATCTGAGATATTCTACTTACTTAGTGTGTTTCTTTTTTTGCTTATTAATTTTATTAGTTCACATTATTAATAGAATAAATATAAAAATTTATTATTAAAATTTTTTTTATTTTCACACATTTTGATATTTATCATATTAATAATATAGACTAATGATATTAAGGGGGCAAGGAATGAGTCATAATAAGAAGATAGATGATTTGAATTCAGGTATGATGCAATGGGTATCTAAGAAGTGATATATGTTTAATAGCATCTCTCGGTTTTGGATTTATGCTATGTTTGGATTTTAGATTTATTTAGGAAAAAGAAAAAAGAAAGGAAATAGAGAAGGGAATGAGGTCTCTCAAATTCGTATTAATTTTGTTTTAATGTTATCTTACTCTCTACTTTCTCTCCTAACAAAATATAGGATGTAAATTTTTTTTCTTTCTTCTCAACAAATTTGAAATCCAAACACAGCTTAAGGGAACAAAAATGGAAGGAAAATGAAATTACTTATACATATTTATTTTTTTATGAGTAACCAAACAAAAAATATTATTATTTTTTGACAAATACCTATTAATGTTTTTTTTTTTCATTTTTCCGAACTCAATTAGAACAGTCAAATTTCACTTTCCCTAACTCAACTAAAAAACAATTAGATTTAGCTTATTGCATCTTATTTTTTTTTGTATCTTCTCCCTTCCCTTTTGCTTTTCCACAACAAATTTAAGATTCAAACAGTGTAAATATATGTAAATTGGGTTAGTGTATCACTTACGTTTTACATCCTCTATCTTTCTTAGCAGTTACAAAATCTAGTTCATTTAATCGACTTGAGGGTAATTTGAATAATTATTTTATTAGTAAAAACTTAGCTGAAAATTTTTAACATTCATTGTTCAACCGTTCATTTTCTTATTCAATTAAATTAAATATAACAATAAAATTTGAACCGATATTGTATCAACCGCTCTTTGACAATGATAGTAATTTTCTTTAGCTTCAAATTAAGGGTTAATTATAAAAACACTCTATGAACTATGACTCAGTATCATTAAACTCTCTTAAATTTTAACGTGACAAATTGATTCCATAAACTATCAATTTATATTAATCAAAATATTTTATTAGCAATTCATTTGAAAGGAAATGAAAAATTGTCATGTGACTTGCATATGTTTATAAAATTATAATTTTATACTTAAATTAACATTCTCTTATTACAATAATTATATAATTACTAAAATACCCCTTGAAATGACATGTAAATAAATAGACAATTCAAGTGGCATTTTGATCATTAGACAATTATTACAAAAATAAAAGGTCAATTTAAATATAAAATTATACTTTTGCAAACTTGTGCAACTCACATGTTAATTCTTCACACACTCTCCTATCAAATTGTTAATATACTACTAACTAACAAAAGTGTTGATTGATATAAATTGACAGTTTATGTGTTAATATGTCATGTTTTATAGTTTAAGAGGGTTCAGTGACGCTGAGTCATAGTTCAAAGGGTGTTTTTATAATTAACTCTCTAATTAAGTTATCACATACTATTTTCAAGCATAGACTAGACCATACTTGTGATTATGAGAAATGAAAAAAGTGGCCTAAAGAACTGTGGAAAAGTAAAAACATTAAGTGATACAAAACTAAATAGGATATTTATAAAAAAAATTATTAAAAACCTTCAAAAGAGAAATATTAAGTATTAGAGTCCTTTCATAAATAATTTTATAAATAGTTATGCAATATTTATAGAAACTTATTAAAACAATTATAAATTTTTTTAAAAGGTAAGCACTGAAAGGTTGAAATATAGTAGAAATTATGACTTGTGCATTTTTAGAGAGTTATCACAATATTTTTTAAAAAATTTCTGAAAAATCTTTTTTAAAACTTCTAAAAAATATTTCCTATAAGCTTTTATTTAAAATTTCAGAAAACGAGTTTTTAGAAAAGCAATTTGAAAAAAAAAAACGAGTTTTCCATACCGAGAAGAGTTTTCTGTTAACTACAATTTAAAAACCTTAGCAAAGCAAACCTTTTGGTATTATTCGAAAACTTCTACTTATGTACTAATTTTCTTACGTCAACTCAACTAATCTTATTTATCTTTCATTTGACATATTAATTGGCCTCAGATCCTTAACTCGAAACCAGAGTTTTCACACCTGGCTTCGGCCTCAATTAGGAGAGGGGCTAGCTAGATGGGTCCCAAGTTCAATGGTTGGGCAATTCGTCAAATTGAACTAACTTGTATATATCCCACATCGACTGCTCTTTGACTTGTTAACTCAGCTCCCCATTCAGTTTTTCGTTTTGACGGGTTGGTATGTAATAGAGTTATGTTTCGATCGAGTTGTGGTGATTTTAATTGTGTGTTCTTTGCTTATTTTCTCTCAAAAAAAAAAAAAAAAAGAGTAAAAGTAATTAAAAAATAGGATAAATACATCTAACAAAAATACCTAAATTTTGCTTAGTGCAAATTTTTTTTTATAGAGGAAAAAATTCTATGCCTTGGCCAAAAAATTCACCACATTTTATTTTAGTCATTATGAGAACCAATCCTATTAGATCAAAATTATTGAAGAAACGGGTAGTTACACTTTACATCTTGTAATTTGAAATCTTGACAAATTTAATAACATGACAAAAATATCTCTGTGAAAAATAACCTTTTATCTTGATATAAAAAGGCAAAATTATTTTTTTATATTCTATTGGGGAGATATGAAATAACGAAAATACCCCTTTGACAAAATCACCATTAAATCTAACAGTTTTTATCTATTTTACCGTTAAATCCAAACTATTGAAAGGTTATGTGTTTCTTTTTAAAGCACGTGGGAGTCATCTGATTTTTACACAAAACATAAGGAAGTAAAGTATATTTAGCTCTTGAAAAAATAATAAGACTTTCTTTTGTCCCTTTCAGATATCACAAAATAAAGAAGTGACTAATATATTTAAGATAATTATGTATTTATCAAAATTAGTCTATAAACAATCAAATATGAACAAAAGAATGTATAATATATTCAAGTAATTAAATTACGTATTTTGCATTGCGGCAATAAAAAGTCTAATATAATGGAAATTACGGTAATAAAAAATAAAAAAAAGGATGGCAGTGGATCCATGTCAATTACTACTTCACAATACACATTTATAAGGCACAAAAATACCTAATGCAAACCATAGTTAATTAAATTATGACAAATAATTAATGAAAAACAGAACTACCTCCATAATTACCTTGAAAGTGCACCCTAACTAAAATATATGTAAAATAAAATTAGGGTTTGTTTTTTGTTCACCAGTAAAGTTACCGCTCCATATTTTTGTGGGAATGAGAAGAGAAATTATTCAGTACTCTTGGAGCACTACGTGTCCTTATTTCTCTATTCACATAGGGATGGATCTCCTACTGGGGATCCCACCAATATGAGTAATGGCCTCAAAATGAAGAATAAGTAATATCATGAAAGAGATGGTATTACTTATCACTTCCCTTAGGATAAACTCAAAAATAACATTTTTACCCTTCTTTTATTATTATAAGAGGTTAAAATATTATTAAATAGTTATATTATAATTTAAAATTAATTTTTCTATTAGTTTTTTTTAATATGAAATTTTAACAAAATAATATTACTTATCACATCATAATCTCATCCTAACCAAACGTAGTATGACTGTATGAATAATTCACCATCATATCGAATATTACTTTTCACCCTTCACTGCCTTTCTAATCTAACAATATTACTTATATCTTATTTTCCCATTCCGTAAACAAACGGGCCTAAGTGTGCTAATAATATTTCGAATGTGAATGAAAAGTTAAGTAATAGTTATTTCAAATTTTATTTATTTATTTATTTATGGTATATTTATGAGTCCTCCATCGAAAAAGTTTAAATCTGAGTGCTGCTAGCTGGTGTTACCGTAACACTAAGTAATCTTTTTCCTTTTTCCTTTTACTTATCAAAATGAAGAAAAGCGTACGGCCCTTCGGTGTACATGTTTTTCATGTAGCCAGAATTGCTATCCTTGGGGAAAAAAATATCCACTTGGAAAGAGCCAAAATCTTCTCTGTTTATTTATTTATTGTAAGCATTTGTATTATTTAAAAACAGACATTACAATAAGACTCAAGTCATGACCCAAAAAAGGCACACATATCTCACAACAGAAAAAAACTCAAAACAATAACTAAGTCAAAGCAAAAAAATTCACTTACAGCCCAAGTACTAAGCCCAGAATAATAAAGGCTGTACCAGCACAACATCAACAAGTGGAGCACAAACAACAATAACTTAAGACACTTAATGAGTTAAAGTTTCTTAAATTATTATCAGAATTAAACAAATTTTCCTTCAAATCTATTCAAATCCCCGTGTCCTTGTTGTTTTCCCTATGCAATATGTGTTATTTCTCTAGAAACCTCTCCAAAATGGAATGACAACAGGAATAGAAAAATTTTATCCCACGCCCGCTCCAGACCCGTGATTAGTTGAACCTCTTCACTATGCCCTTATGACCTCTTCCACTTAAGTTAATCAGAATTCAGGTTAAAATAGATTTAACCTATATAAAATTTTAAAATAACAATAATGCAAATTATCCAAACACTAATACAATAAAAAATTGAGAAAAAAAGGGCCTAAAACCCAAGAATAAGAAGAAACATTATAACCCTAATAATTACTTATACACTATGGATAATTTGTATAAATAAATATAATATGAGCATTTAGGGATCGCTTAATATAATTGGGGTGAGTTCAGGATGAGTGACCTATATCCAACTCCATCTCAAACCCGTATTGGGTTATGTTTTTTTTTCTATATCCCTTTCCTAACTCATTTATTCATATTCAAACCCTTCCTATTAGGGGTGAGATGAAGTGGGATTTATGTTTTTTTGGGTCCAACTACCATTCCTATTCTAGATACAAAGTTATGGGATGTATATTAATAAATGCATGTGAAACTAATCCACTCGTGTCTAGTTTAAAAACAAAATATTATAAGAAACATTGTTAGAGAAATTAAGTTAAACTTTAAATTAGGTAGAGTTACATTAAATAACTTAATTGAGGAGGACTTGCATGTTTAGAATCTCATTATATATTATATATTTGGATTGATTTTGGAATTTGATTACGAGGAAGAATAAATTGAATTAGTCTAGAGTTCAAATCAAGTTTTGTCAATCAACACTGACATGCCTTAGGAGAATGGGCATATCTCTCTCTAGAAAACTCAAAATCTTTCACTGTTTGAGATGTGTTAGAAACTAGACTCATATACGTTTCCATTGATATAGGGCTCGCAATTTAGTTCCTTGTCAAGTGATACGGAATTGAGTTTGCAGTTGAGCTAAAAATGCTATATATAACAATTTTTAACATGTTAGACCTGTTGATCTCCATATTAATTTTGATGATCACAAAATCATATATTTGGTGTTTAATGATTTACCTTAAGTGTGCATTGTGTTGCCTATTTATTAACAAAAATGGAAGCATCTCATCTCGTTGAAATTGAAAGTTGTGATAAGAACTAAATTAAACTTGAAGACAATATTGTCAATAATATGCTAAGAGTGTTGACACCTCTCTTGAAAATTTGGAAGTTATTGTTAATACTCCATTTGACTACTGACAATTGACTCAAGATTCACAGAAGAAGTTTATAAAGTCTTGTAAATACCTTATTCAAATGGGCAACACTTTATTGCTAAAGACCCTTGATTTTCAATGATCAAGAAGTCCACTATTGATTGTCAACACCATGATAGATTGGTGGGCAAGTTCCCAAGTCTCAAAAAAAGAAGAGGTAGTTTCTACATTGTTAACACTCTTCCAATATGACTAACACACTTAAAGAATGTTGGAATTCAAGAAACTGCTTAAACGTATGGTCAATACCATACATACATTACCAGCACTTGGAAGGAAGCAAGCTTATCAAAGTAATCTATTGAGATGGTTGACATTCATTGGAAATGGTCAAAAATATTGAAGAAATGTAAAGTTAAGAATTTTTGATCAAATTGCCAACACCGTTGAATGGTGGTTGACAATACGAAATCAGTAAGCTGTCAAGAAAAATAATCTGAGAAGATTTTCAACACCAAGATATCATTTTTGACATTTTTGGTAAACAGACAGAGAAGTAAGGAACCAAGATGGTCGACAACAACAAAGCCGATTGCTGACAATCTAAGTTCCAACGGTAAAAAATTTAAACGTTCTGTCTTGGTTGCCTGCGCATTTAATGTACTCCCACCATTTCTAATGGTTGGATCTTATGAGGAACTATATATATAAGACTCCTAACTCATTTATAAGGAAGAGACAAGGATCTTAAAGTGAAAGAAGTCAAAAGAACAAAACATTCTCATATACTTTATTTTCTAATCTGTTCGAACTAAGAACTTTGAACATTAACTTGCATTTATTTCACTTGGAGAGTGATTCCTCTGTAATTCCTTCCTTATTAATACTTGTAAAATGTTGTGTATACCTTTGTTGAGAGAGTGTAGCTTGAGAGCACTCGTGTAAGATCGAGAAAGCTTGAGTCGAGCTTCTCGGTTGGTGAGAGTTTGGTGTAAACTCTTGTGTAAGAGTGAGCTGGGCACTTGGAGTAAAATTAGTAGCTGTGTAAGGAGACTTTACATAGTGGAATACCTTCGAGAGGATAGAGGAAGAGAAGACGTAGGCCTGTGTTTGGCCGAACCTCTATAAAAATTCTGGTGTTTTTATTTCTTGCTGTGTATGATTATTATTGTCGACCATTTGAATTTTTAACCTTGGGCATTGCATTACATACTTATTTGATTAAAATTTGTGATTGCTAGCTATCTAAGTTGTTCACATTTCTGAGTAATTAAATCTGATCATCAGTATCTTTGTGTGTGAAAAATTTGATTGTGTCAAGTGTTCATTTTGCAAATCCATTGATTTGTGAGTATTAATTTGTATTTATTTGTTGCTGCTAATTTGTTTTTAAACCTAATTCACCCTCCTCTTAGGTTGATATTTGTGCTAACAAGGCCCCTATACAGATATTTGTAACACTTTTAACTCTGCTTAAGGCCTATGATCTATGGATTTAAAAGCTCAACAAGTTTACTTTTTAATGATGCAAATATCAATTTTAAATTCTTAACAATTATAAAGATATGATTGAAATAGTGCACCTACGTCAAATGATTATGGTTCAAACCTTGAATTTCACACTCACTTGGCTTTGAGTGACTTTTGTGACCTCTCTAATATATTTTAAACACTTCCTATCATATTGTAATGAAGTGTTTAGTATATCTATACTCATGTATTTACTAATGTGATATGTGCTATGTGTTATGTTCCGAGGCAAATAAGCATCCTTCAACTTCATCGAAGAAGTGATTTGGCTATCTATTTTAGTGGTTTGGTCGCTTGAGGTGAGTTTACTAATTCATATGGATTTAGGGATGACAGTGGACTGGGAGAAAGTGGAGATCCGACCAAACTCGCCCTGTTTGGAGAGGGTACGGAGGATTCAAAACAGGGATGGAGGTAAAAATGAAAATCCATATCGGTATGGAGGCGAGGATGGACCAAGGTTTTTCCGCGCCCCTCCCTCGCCCCGCTTTCTCCACTTTAATTTTTTTAATTTTATATAGCCTGATTTTTTCTTTGCTTTACTCTTTGGACGTCTACTTCCTTAAGGTTTTCTTACTATTCATCTGATGATGTGGAATAGATGCATAAATTTAAAAATTAGCATTGTGTATGTGTAAACAAATTAAATGGTGAAATGATGTGGAATATATATATATATATATAATTTAATTCTTAGGAATTATTTGGTATGAGATATAATTTACTGATCATTTAGATAGAGGATTGAAATGACTATGATGAAGTTTTTTAGGTTCATTAATGTTAAACATAAGTTTGATAAAAAAAAAAAGTCCAAAATAAGATTTGAAAAATTAATTGGCTTAAAAGCTTTGGGAATTGAACACCAAATTCTAAAAATAAGGTTTTTATTGCAATTTATGTATCATAAGTATGAAATGCAGAGATAAAATTCTTCAACATAGGTAGAGTTGACTCTAATTTTTTGCATTGAATAAGGGTTGATTTGCACTTAGGCTTTAAATTGGGCTTGGCGAGTGCAGGGTGGGGGTGGGGGTGGGGTTGGGGGTGGGTGTGGAGGCAGAGGTGGATGGAGATTTGTATTCATGGAGTAGGAATGGATCTCCAACAAAATCCTCATACAGATATGGAGGCGGGGATGGAGGTGAATTTTGTAGGTGGGGATGGAGATGTCAATCCCTGCCCCGCCTCGGTCCATTGCCATCCCTATATGGATTGTTGGTTAGAATATGAATATGTATCCATGTGAGCTTTGGCTGTGTTGATTTATATAGAATATTAGTGTTTATATGGTTGTTGTGATGTGATTTAGAACTAATGCATTGCTTTGCATTGTATTGTTCAGGGGACGTTGCCTATACGACTATTTTATACATTATACATAACTGTCTGGGAGACGTTGACTATAAGGTTATTTCATATATTACACATCATTGTCTAAAGAATATTACCTACAAGACTAATTCATTCATAGTGTATAGTCGATGGCCAATATGTGATAAATATGATATAAGATGATTGCGATATGATATGTGCGAGGTATCGTTTGGACTTAGAGCTAATACAGTTATTTTACTCACAAAGTTGTAGTAGTTATTTACATTGAAGTATTTCTTACTTATATTCTTATGAGTTATTATATTCATTGAGTACGTGGTTTACTCACACCCCTACAATAGTTCATTTTCAAGTAATCAAATTAGCTTGAGTTCACTGTTGAGTTTAGGTGTATGATGAGAAGTTTGTGACTAAATGAACTGGATGAGGACATTTGCATTTGTTGTATGTTTTGTTACACTCTATCATATATAATATGTTTATGGAGAAAGTTTTCATTACCCTAACATATAAGTTTGGAATTTGATTTGTTTATATCGGAGTCTCAAATACTTTTCAATTATTATATGTTAAATGTATGTTTAGATGCCGTATTATAAGGTCCATCCTGCTTTTCAGAAGGTCATATAGCGACTATCTGCGTGGAGTGATGACACTATTTTTTTCTCCTTTGAGAGCTGCTAAGGTAGACGTGACTGTGTTTAGCAATTTTTTTCTCTTTTAGTCATTTTTTTGTCAACCCAATTTCATCGGGACAACATCGAAATTATAGGATAGTATTAGGGTCAAAATAGGCTTTTCACGTACTTTTAGCACACTAAGCGACTAGGGTTTCCCGGGCCTCCGTGCGCCTACAAAATCCCATATTTTACCTTAGGAGGATACCTCAATCCTTAAAGCCGTCGTCGTACCCTTTCGAATTCCAACTCGAGTTAGGGTTTCTAAGGAATCGGCAGGGAAAGAGAGAGAGAATGGGAGTGTTCACGTTCGTGTGCAGGAGCTCTGGCGATGATTGGAGCGCCAAGCAGCTTTCCGGCGACCTCGAGGCCTCGGCTGGTTCCACGTTCGAACTGCAGAGGGAGCTCGTCCATGCCGCCCTCTCCACCGACTCCTCCGGGGGAGTCCAGTCCTCTTTCTCTCTCGTCACTCCCTCTTCCGCTGTTTTCCAGGTCTCACCTCACTTACCTCCTCTTTGTTCTTCATTTCTTTGTCTCTGTTTGGCTTCCTAGAAAGTGAAAGAAAATGAAACCGTGGATATTCCATCGTTTGTGATGTCTGATTTGATTAGTTCTGCATCGTATTCGAAGAATTTCTTCTTGCTAGTTGTTCGGCTCAGTTTTAGTGGCGTTCTCTGCGTTTCTGTAGTTTTGGTCGCTTACATGTTGTGTATTTATGTGTACATATGTATATATCTATCTACACATGTATAATATCAGTTGATGGATGCATACATGGGTTTTGGGAGATTGGATATCAAGCATCGGTTGTGATTGATGGAACCTAGTCACTGAGAGAAGTTGTCACTGTATGCTCTGTTTGTTTTGATAAAATTCAGTCATTCAAAAATATTATCGGTTTAGATTCTTTCAAAACATTGGAGACTCGTGAAGTATTGTTTATAATCTCCATTGGAAAAAAAAGTAAATTGAGTATATTGCTATGATAAATTTTTTTTGGGAAGAATTTAATCTCACTGATACTATTACTAGCGTACATTCTTCAATGGACAGCATCAGTGGAATAATTAAGCATTAAGGCTGCTTGTTTTGATTTTTGTAATTGTCTAGATAGAGAAAAAAATATTTGGGACAATAAAAGAAAAAGTTGAAGGTAGAAAAATAGATCCTTCACGAGCAGCTAATTGACTATATTTCATAGAATTAAAAAGGGGCCATTATGAGACGTAATGGTGGTTAACAGTAGAGGCCGCATCCATTACGGTTGCTTTGTAATTGGCAATTTCGTGTGAAAGTGGTAGTGGCCCTTATGTCACAAACCGCAATGGACTTACCTGTTACGACCACTGTAACAGCCGCTACAAATGGAGAAGCTTGATTTTTTAAGGAAAAAAAATAGGGTCTCACTTAGAAGTGGAAAAGGAAGAGAAAGACATGAGGTTTTCTTAAAAATCGAGGGAGAATAATCTTCCAGTCATCCATTGGTAGTCAGCTTCAAGGCTTCGACCTTTGACTCTTTAAGCCTTTGATTTGGATTTTGAAGATCATCATTGCCACCTGACGGAGGTACCCTTCTCAAGTTTGACAGCCCCTCCCCTCTCTTCTCTCTTGCGGTCGGTTTGCTTGCCCAAGGTGAAAGACTAATCTGACTGCTTGCCTAAAGAGAAGACCTTATCTCTCTCAATCAGTTGATTTCCCCAGATGAAAGACATAATACCAAAGAAAGTCCTTATCTGATTGCTTGCCCAAGACAAATAATTTTTTTTAATCTCATAATCTTAACCTAAGCTACCTACCAGTGTGTGCCTAACCTAGTAGTTAAGTTAAGAGTTGAAAGAATAGTTATGTATACAAATATAAATTGTGCATAATATTGGAATAGAAATAAATTCACTAATTCGATGCTTGCGTCAGTTACTCTGCTTCTGGTCAATGGCTTAAAGCATTTAATGATCTGTATTGAGTTTTCTTAAGAACACCAACAGCCCCACCACCCCCCCTTTTTTCCTTTTTTTTAATTATTAATGTGTGTGTGTGTGTGTTTGAATTCTCTTTGAGAGCAGCATGGCTTTCTCTATTGGACAGAGTATAAAAGATTATAGTGAGATTATCTTGGACTATTTTTGAATTCGTGCATAATTAATAACATGGTTATATTTGTTCAACCAGATTATTTGTCATGGAATAGTCCCAGACTTTAGTATTCTGTCTACAGTAACTTTTGAGAGGGTTCACTTGTAAGATTTGATGAAAGATGGACAAAGCACCCCGAGATCCTGTAATACTGAACGACATATAATGATATGTCCATCTAGTGTATTTGTCCTCTGTTTAGTGGCTTGTTAGTAACTTCATAGCAAGAAGTTTCATTAAGAGATGACTCTCTGAATTACTTAATGTTTGGTAGCATGTTCACGAGATTACGAGGATTCAAATGTTTCAATGGAGTTATATTTTTGTGGGGATCCTAACACTTGACCGCGACACTTGGACAGGGGTATGGGTATGAGTTTATGTCCAACAATATATGTTGGACATCTATTGTTGTTAGCCATTCACCTAAAAAAAGTTCATCAATCTGAGTTTTTACTACAAAACATGTATAAAACTCTCATCTTATGCATGAAATGCTCCAAAGCACTTTGTAAGCACTATTTTATTCTAAAACATAAGAGTAATATATTAAGAAATGTAAATATTTTTCAGGTATCTGTGTTAGAATTAGATGAATCGGACACTTAGATTGTTAGATACATATCTGCACCAGGCACACATACTAAGTCCATGCTTGTGGGATGATGGAAATGTTTTGTGCTGTTTTGCTCTGCTATGCTAGTCATACTAGTCACTATTTTCTCATTTCCCAATGTTGATTGTGTAAGGACGTGGAAGTTGCTGAATTATTTAAAAGCCATTGGACAAAGGACCTACATTCTGCTCCAATGTCTGTGTGGTGCTTTTTGCTTGCTCATTTTTTCCTCAATTTTTTGTTTCTCCTTGTCATGAGGGTTCAACTTTCTGCTACGTGTGATACTTTACTGAATTGATTTAAGTCCAGGTGATTATTGGTGGAGGCTGTGGTGGTGGTGGTTTCATTGGAGGTGGAGCAGCTGCTGCAGCAGCTCCTGCAGGCGGGGCCCCAGCTGCTGAAGCACCTCCGGCTGAGGAGAAGAAGGAAGAGAAAGAGGAGAGTGATGATGACATGGGTTTCTCACTCTTCGACTAGTGCATCTTTATACACAATGCTTTATTACTACGAAGTTTTGAATGTGTGCTTTCATCTGGGGACTTCTAGTAAGGATTATAATTGTTGCGTTTCAGTTTAGAGTGAATCTTGTGGCAGTCTTTATGGGGTGAAATCTTTATTGGACAGCCCTCAGATATCTGTGGGTCTTAAATTGCTTAGAAAGTTTCTTTTCTCATGGCTTTGATAGACTCGTTAATAGAAACTGGTTTTTGCATGTTATCATATCTAGCAGCAGGTTAATTCACATCTAAATTTAAATTCCGGCCTGAGATTGTGGGTTGCTAAATGCAAGCCGGATCTTGAGAGCTTAGGAAAATAAACAGAAAATCAACGTATCAACACTAATGGTAAGTTCAAACAAGTTGTAAATTCATTGTTCTCATGTGGTGATTGTGATGATATTTGGTGAATAATAAAACAAGTAAATTCTACTAGAGAAGCCAGCAACAGATGTAAACAGAAAATGGTACGTGTAAAAACACGCTTCAGAGCAAGAACGGTAGGCTGGAGATGTAGGCAAGCCAAATTTTTTTTTTGGATCTAATTTTGGTTGGGAAGCCAGTAAGTCAACTCTAAAATGAATTACTAGAAATGTTCTACTTGTATTGTAGTTTTCTTTTTTATATCTTCTACAGATGGATAAGGTATATCTTGTCATGATGCTGAAGAGAGAATTCTCAATAGTTGATGACTTGCGTACTTTAAAAATTTTCAGTTTATAGCAAATGTTGATTATTCCCCCTTCTCATTTTGGTCAAAAGTTGTGGTGATGGTTTTCCCTTGGTCCCTCTCTCTTACTAGTGCTTGTCTCCTGCATTGGTCTTGCATTGTGGGCTTCTATGCCTAATTAAACAAGCGACTTGTGGAAATGTAGAATTAAACGTTTTTGTAGAAATCCTCAAGAAGCTGATGTGCCAAGGTGAAACAGGATAGATATGGCAAAGCATTTTTTGAATTTTGAAGTCTTGTGGTTCCAATTTATTTGGAAATGAAGTAGTTTTACATGGATTTAGTACAATCTTAGCTCCATCCTGCCCTTGACTTGATTTAAAGTACTTCACGAATGTCTGTTTTTTGGGCGGATGTGCTTGATCTCTAGAGTCGATTTTGTTAAGATATATATCTCATTTCGAAATTTAACTCTTGCTTTGTTTGTTTCAACGCTAGCTTGGGTAAAACCACAGATTTTTATTGAAACCACAGAGATCCAAGTAGTTTCCACAAACAAACGATCCCAACTAATTTCTCCGTTGAATTCCTTTTTGCCTTTTATTTTCTCTTTTTGGTAACAAATTAGGAATCCCAGCCGTACTTTTTTTTGGCATGACTGATAAACGCCGGATATCTGTAACCAGCCGAGTCAAACCGGAGGCGCAAGGCACAGTAATTGTACTTGTTTCTCGGGTCTTGCAATTATATGTATGAGAACATCGTTCATTCGACAAAACTAATGCCTACTGCAGCCTCCAAAACTATGGTGGCAAACGTAAGTGATTATGCCACATGACTTGTGGACTAAGTTTTACCAATTTCAACCTGACAAAGTTATATGTATCTCTTTGTGATTCCTTGAATTTTCTCGTTGGAATTATATGATCTTCCTAGAACAGTTATGTGCTTGAGACATTCAAAATGAAAGGATTTAGAAGCCAAACATAGTAAAATCCCCAAATTGGCTAATTCTATTGTTTGGAAAATAAAATTTTAACATTCTTAGTCCAACTTAAGTTCTATCAGTACCATATATTCTCTTTGAACGGAGAGGCCCCTCGTCAGTAAAATACAAAATTATTGCAAGAAATCTCGAACGCATATGAAACCCTGAATGAGGGTTGCCATGGGTTTAATCTGATAAAATAGTAAAAAAAAAAATTAAAAAAAAGAAATAGTTAGAAAGAAAACGTAGAGCCTCCTACTCCATGGATGGAGAGAGAGATCTTGGATCTATCAAAAGAGATCCACAGCTTTTCTATCATTATTTTATGTTTGTAGGATGAAAAATACTAGTTACAGTCGTGATTGGTCAGTCGCTAGGCAATGGCTGATTGGTCAATCCCTAGGTAATGGCTGATAACTTAGCTGGGGCTTGATTATTAGTTGTGGTTATGGCTAACACTCCTCTTTGAAGGATTTTGTTAGGCACCAAAATTTGGAAGTGATTTATAATGTAAATAGCTAAATTTGAAAAAAAAAAACCAAATTTTCAACAATTTTTCAAATAGTAAAATCCAGTTTAATAAATAGTTCATAGGTACACAGAGCCTGTGCACATCACTCTACTAATAATAATTTAAATTTCAAAATTCTCAAGTACAGTTGAAATACAAAATACAATACAGAGTTCTCATAGTACTGCTAAAATAACAATTGGATAAATCTAGCTAATTTCTAACTCTTTCAAGTAATTGTCAACCTTGAATAAATTGTTACAATCTTTCCACTTGTAATATCACTTGCACAATCTGGTAGGGTGTGAGCTTACGCTCGATAGTCCAGAACATCCAAATATAACATGCAGCATATAAAGTAAAATATCGACATGTGAACAAATATATCTGCAATGCAACATGAATACAATGCATATGACCATGTTACTCTTATTTCAATCCATTTGATTTCTTAGCCATTTATTTAGTTCAATACCATATAATCACATTACTCGATTCATCTTATCCAGATTTCATATTTTTTTACTCATTGTCATATCATAATTTGTTGGAAAGACTAATGAATTTCGAAGCTCTAATCTATGGTGTCATTCACCAATCCCGTTTCTAGAACTCTCATTTTTGGTACGAGTGGACCAACATACCTCTGAGAACGCTAAACATGCTTGGCCAAGACTCAATTTTAAGCTTTTCACCCAAGGAAGAAACAATCTCTATCTGCTTACATCCCCATATTTGTTAGTATGTCACAATTTTTATATTATCTTATTGATGATAGTCCATCTTTTCTAGATGTTGCAATATCGCATAATTCTTGTTCAACCTTTAAAATCAATATTTTCATTATCTCATCAAGAGTTATCCAACTCAATGTAATACATGCCTCAATGATCATTATATTCACATTATCATAATCCAACAACTTAGTGCATCGTAAAGATAACATTGTCATTCAAATTATGTATCTCACAAATAACAATAATTATGTATTATATGACATTTTAATAATAAACAGAAATAATCATGTTATTTAACTCATATAGAACAAGATAATAAAATTAATCTTCACAACCAGTGAAATAACTGATAACAATTGATTACTATATAAATTACAGGTACACTACAAGTACTTAAAATATCAAACAATATCATTTTATATAAATAAAATATAGAATATGTTTCTACCATATTCAATCCATTGGATCATTAACAATTATTATCAAAATCAACATCTTAAAATTTCATAGAAATCGGATAACATTTGACCGTTGATCGGTCACAAAATAGCCTGATTTATAAAGAACTTGTGCTTTACAAAAAGACTTAGGAGAACTTGTTTTTTACGAAAGAAGTCTCCCAATACCTATTTATATATATGCATAAACGTGCTTGTAGTACAGATAGATGAAAGTTTTTAATAGTCAGCACAAAAAAAAAAAAATGAAGAATTTTAAAAATATGGACTCTTAAAACCCATTTTCTTTAAAATATTTTTTTCTCAAATCCCACCCAAACAAAGTGATACCAGTAAATTGAATTTCCCTTGTTTCAAGCCTACGTTTTGCTGTTAAACACAAATTTTCACTAGCCAACTGGTCAATCGTTATCATACTAGTCTTCATATCTGCTAATTTGACTGCAGGACTGTTATTTTCATGAAGTTTTAATCATGCGCACAATGGGGAGAAATGAGCAAGATCCACTATTTTAAGTGGACAAAAATATCCATTTCAATACTTAGTAAAATTGGGGGGGCAAAACAACATTACGCAATATGTACAAGTTTAATATGATCTTTTTAAAAAATACAGTAAAAAAAATAGGCATATACATACGAGAAAGCTAAAAATATGAATACATAATCATATGGGTATCAAATGAACGTTAATTAAAAAGTCGGGATAAAAATACAGTAACATTTATAAGCAATTTTCTTGTCCATATTAGTATGTAGTGTTTTTGTTTCATATTTATCATTTTTTTAACACATTATTAGAAACAATTAAATTAAAGTACTAGATAAATGAATTTTATTTTACTTATTTTATTCTTTCAATACTTGATATGAGAATAGTTCAATTTAATATTGTGATTATTAGTAGAAGTTACAGAAAAGTATGTTTAGTAATTTAAGTATATTAACTATTAAAAAAATATCACAAATATATATGACATTATACTAGTAATGTGCACAAGTAATAAGATTATACAAGCTTTTTCTGTAATTGATAAAGTCGAATGAGTTTAATGTTTAGTAATTGTATTATTATAATTATTATATATTAAGTATATAATTAATAATGTGCTAAGATTATGTTAGATTATATTATAATTTTTAATCAAGTTTTTAAAAATAATATAATACGTCATGTATTTTTTGTTAGGTTTTATGTTTGAATGAAAACAAAAGTTTATTTATTTATATGTATGTACAAGTATTATACATGAATAGTATAAATATTTATGAACTAGGAATATTTCATAAAGTAATCTAAAGTGTATTTTAGTCTTCTCAAGATTGTCTTTTCTCTCGCCACTAATTCTCTCGCTCTTTTTTGTTTTTATTTTTATATATTGTTTGAAAGAGGAAAGAAAGAAAGAATTGCTATGTTTGGTTTAGGAGGAATAGGAAAACGTCCAAATATGTTTCGTTTTCTGATTTCAATTTTTAAGAAATTTAAAAGCTTTAGCTTGAGGGCCAGCTTGTTACTGGCTTTTTAAAGTATTTTCAGACTGATTTTTTTTTTACTTATAAGCAAAAATGTTAAATTTTTTTTAACTTTTTTGCTCCTTTTTTTTTTCAAGCTTTTCTATTTATCTTAGCTTATAAAAAATAAAAAGTTAAAAACTTTTAACTTTTTATTTTACAACCCAAAAAAGCAAAATGAAAAAGCTCAAAAAAATTATACCAAACAGACCCCTCAGTTGAAGTCTGCTGGCTCATTTGGAATGCAGTTGCCTCGAAAGCTCTCAGGTCCATGCCTTTTCCATTCCAATATAAGAAAGTTTGTTTATTATTTATTTATTTTTTGGTACATAAAAGGGTCAAAGCTTTGTGACACTATTACTATTGGACTAAGGCCTTGTTTGACAAAGCTTGAAAACTAAAAATTAAAAATTAAAAACTGAATGCTGAATTTTTTAAGTTGATAAACTGTTTAATAAATACTAAATTTTAAGAGCATTACTACATATCACGGAAATACTCACCGCACTATTCCACTTGGTGATGTGGGTTGCCAATGTGGCAAGCTATTTCAGCTAGAACTGGGAAACCTTTTAGTGAAGATTGTTTTAAACTGTCCGGCTAAAATTCAGCAAGAAAATTAAAAAAAAAAAAAACAGTTTTTCCTTATCTTGTGAAACTTCATGTTTCCATTCAATTCTCCTCTTCACCTCTCTGTGTAAGATATTTAAACCAGATGTACCCAGAATTCCCAAACTGAAAGGCTCTACACTGAAATTCCAAAAATGACATATATATACATATATACATATATATAAAACATTTACATTCAAAGAGATGGATGGAGATGAGAGGAAGGGTATTAGGATGATTGGTGGTTAATCAATCTGCTTTATCTCTCTAGTTTCTCCTCTCTCTCTCTCTCTCTCTCTCTCTCTCTCTCTCTCTCTCTCTCATTTTAATGGACAACTATTAGAGAATTACAAAAGTCCAATTCATTCACGGGTCTTTAGGGTTCATAGATTACGGTCATGGAAATAAAAATGTTCTATGAGAATCTCCACGAAAAGATCTATCAGGGAAGGAGATTATACATACACTGCTTCTATTGCTTTTTTGGGGTATATGGCTTCCCGTTTTGTATTTATCACTATCTTTCATCTCTTCCATACTTTTAGGTGAAAATTGAATGACAGAGTTGATGTGGATCAGCCACGTCGAGGGCCATGTCAGCCGGTAAAAAAACCAATGGTTATATGCCAGTATACTTAGCATTTCTCAAATTTTAAGTACTGAATCAGATAAGTTGTTTAATATATATAAAGAGTTAAAGTCTTAAATTTACTCATTTTTTAACTTTGCCCTTCATATATTGATATTATAATGCTAAAATCAAAATAATTAAATGAAAAAAACATGCATAATCAAAATCATAACAATATACACAAAAAATAGCAACATGATCAACAATTATGTTGATCATTGAAACTTTGTCAAATGTTAAAGTGGCAAAAAATTTAACACTCAATAGTAATTCATATTATTTAATGCCCTCTTTTATTTATCGAATAACATATTGTGCCAACATCACACATATTTAATTACATAAAAAAGAGATAAAATAATTTTTAATTGATTGGCAGCTCCATGTGATTCGGTTTGGCCAAGAATAGACAAAATAATATATATATATATATATATATATTCTAGGAGAATCACTCAAAGTCTCAATTGATTCAAGAATAAAATAATAAAAAAAAGTAAAAAATGAGTCAAGGAGAAGAATCTCGAATAAGGATGTGGGATGACATTAACCACCACCCACGTCGCAAACCGGTCTCCCACACACAAAGAAAAGAATCAGAAAACGAAGAAAAAAAAAAGGAGGAGGCAGATTAAAGGATGAGAGGCAAAACAAAAGGGAGGAGAAGAAAAAAAAAAAAGAGGGGACAGAGTGATGCAAAACGAGAAGAGATCAATAAAGAAAAAACATACAGATTTAGTCGAAGAACAGAGAAAAAAATAAAGAGAAAGAGCGAATAGTAAAGACATACAAAATAATCAAGAAAACTCACGTACAGAGAGAGAGAGAGAGAGAGAGAGAGAGAGGGAGCCTAGAGATGGTGGAAGCTTTCGTTGAGGAGAATTTCGATCTCTGATTATCTAGTGTTTGTTCTATGAAATAAGAGGAGAGAGAGGCGAGGGTAAAATTAGGTCTAAAAAAAAAATATCAAAGCTGAACGTGTTAAGTAAAAAATAATAAGTAGGGAGGAGTTACTTAATATTTTGTTCCTTATTTTTACTTATCACTTAAATTATTCAACTTCCTTATTTTGGATTATCAAACCAATTTATTTTATTTTTACTTAATCTATTCAATTTTAAGTGCTGAGTAGGGTTATCAAACAATGCCTAACTCTTTCAATTAAAAGAAAGTTTGAACCTAAATCTTTTAAAAGGGCTGTCTCATTATAAGAACTAAAACCCTAATTATTTTTTCTTTAGAATATTGATTAGCTTTCCTATTTAGTCTTGTAGTTTTGATACAGAGGATCGATTACTTTATTGTCTTGTTAAAATAAAAAATTATTTATTTATTTTTGGAATTAGAATGGTGTTGGTACATTGACCAAAACAAGATAATTAAAACAAATACTTCTTTTTTTTATTTTTTGGGTTTAGTGGTTGGGTGCTCGGTTTAGCTTGCGCCTCGATTAATCCCCTCTCCGGTACGGTCAAAGACAGATCATCCACGCAAGCTTAGGGCATTTACAAAAGATAAATTTCTTATAGTTAACTCTTAAATACTATATTACATTTGATAATAGTTAAACTCTTGACCTTTCAAAGGAAGACGAAGAGCCTTGACCAACTGAATTAACTCAATTAGTTTATTAAAACAAATACCATATTACGTTTCATTTAGATAAAAAGGGAAAAAATAAAGAATATTATACAAATAAAATTTTTGATGCTGACTTTTGTAAGAAATGACGTGGCTCGTTGTAGTCATCCCATTTCAAAAGAAAAAACATATTATTTGAATTAAAAATGTCATCACCACATGATGAATTAGATTTTTGAATACAAATTATTCTTGTACATAAAATTTTCAAATAAAACACAACTAATGGTATCATGTCCGGTGAAAGATAAGTTACTCTTGCTTTCCTTGGTGATGAAGTTACAACATCACGTGTTGTAAGCTCTTCTCACAGACAAGTGAGGTGAAAAAATAATATTGTATAATGTGGCAGTAGTATTTTTAAATTTTAAACCAAAATGCTATATTTTTGTTTGAAATGAGTGAAACATAAATAACTATATTATTCTATAAGAAAATCTTGTACACAAATTTTATTTGTAGAGTATTACTCTCTGTAATAAATCGAGAGCTTGACATGTTCTTTTCTAGTCAGTCATCATTCATGCAATGTATAAAATCTACATAATTCATATAAACAGTAGCCAAACTCTCAATTTTTTATATTTTATTTTTGATATAGAGTGTTCAGTCACCTTTTAATTAAGCATAGAGTGATATGTGTCAATAACTATATATGGTCTATATTCGAATATGAATTTCCTGTATGATCACCAAGTATATATATTTATAGTGGAGATACATCTGCATATTTTGTCGGTGATCTAACCTATACGTATACGTAATGAATGTGTACTATTTTATTGGTGATCGATTGTGAATGAAGGTTTGATCTGCTGCCAAGGCGTAAGGATTAGGCCAAGTGTATTGCCAATGCAAATTTCTTTTTTGCCAAAGCATCACACAATTGTCAAGTGCCTTAAAAAGTAGATGCACGGATAATATTCTAGTTGAAGGTGAAAAATAGGAAGGACGAAAAAAACTCAAGCTTAAAGTGTACTCTGCTTAATCTATATATGATCAGTAATATATTTATTCAGAGTTACGTTGGAACTTGGATCCAACTAGTATAATAGGAATAATTACAATAACACATTCTCAACTAAGACTCAGTATCATTAAAATATCATAAACTCTAAAACGTAATATATTGATATCTTGAAATATTAATTTAAATCAATCAACGCCCTTCATTAGTAATGGTGAGAAAAATAGATGAAAAAATATGATGTGACTTACACATTCATAAAATTATAATTTTATATCTAAATTAACTTTTTCTGAGAAGAATAAGTGTCTAATGACTTAAATACCTTTTAGAATGACAAACAAATATAGGGACAATTCAAAGGGTATTTTAGTCAATAGACAGCTATTACAAAAGAGAAGGTCAATTTAGGATTAAAATCATATTTTTAAAAACATGTATAAGTTAAATGATTATTTTTTATTTACTCTCCTAACTAACGTATTAACTAATATATTGCTAACAAAAAATTATAATTTATATAAATTAGTAGTTAAAGGAGTTAACATGTTAAGTGTTAGAATTTAAGAGAGTGTAGTAATGTTAAGTCATAATTTAGAGGTTGTTGTTGTGATTACGTCAATAATAAGATATTTTGCTACGGGTCTCCTTCGCAGGTTCTCAGGATCAATTGATTGTGCTGGACTGCTGATTAATTATTTTTATTGTTGGCTCTGGATATCTTAGCTGGACTGGGATATTTTCTTAGTTTGGGTACTACAACATTGAAGATATCTATTAATGTAAAGTCAAAGCTGAAGGCTCTTAAGAGCTATATGTTACATATATATATATATATATGTATGCTTATTGTGGAAATGATAGTTAATAGACATCTCATTCGTACATGAGAGGGAAGATACAATTGTCCACTTCCATGGCACCTCCCCAAGCTCTTTTGGCGCTTTTCCTATGCATCTTCTTTCTACACACAGTTACTGCTAGTGCAGATTCATATGTAAGCCTCTCTCTCTCTCTCTCGTTTTGATGTTCAAAGTAACCAATTTTTGTCATATGTTGGTTCTAGTGGCATAAAAAGAGACACCCAGGTTCTGGAAATTGGTTAAATCATGGTGGTGACATATACAATCGTAGACATGCGCATGGAGAAACCAAGATCAGCCCTTCAACTGTTTCAAAGCTACGCCTCAAGTGGAAATTCTATGCAGGGCGAGACATAAGTGTAACACCTGCAATATTCAATGGGACACTCTATTTTCCGAGCTGGAATGGGTTCCTCTACGCTGTTAAAGCGGCCGATGGGTCACTTGTGTGGAAGAAGAACCTCCAAAAGCTGACTGGCCTTAAAGCGACTGTGCACTCGCCAAATGTCAGCACGACGGTGTCGAGATCGACTCCCACAGTGGCTGCCGATCTGCTCATTATCGGGATATATGGGCCTGCTTTCGCCATTGCCGTTGAACGAGCTACTGGGAAGGCTGTCTGGTCCACCCGGCTCGATAGCCATCCCGCCGGTGTTGTTTCCATGTCCGGAACATTTCACAAGGGGTTAGTCATATATATATATATATATATAAATGAGAAACACTAATTACGATTACAGACGCGACTGCACAATCCACCCAATAAGTAGCCGCCACTTCAGCTAAGTTCCATTAATTATTGGTGGAGCCCAACTGAGGTGGCGTCTACCCATTAAGTGTGTTGGGCAGCCATGCCCATAATTAGCACCGCCCTATATATATACACACAGAAAAATCCTATTCTTACAATATTTTCACACTGAAAATCACCAAAGTAAAGTAATAGTAGTATTTTTAAAATTATGAGTCAAAATTATGAATGTTTTTTCTTTGAGTCATAAGGACCGCAAACAAGTATATCATTCTGAATGAAAATTCATTTAAAAATTTTTATTTGTATACTATTAGGCTCCGCTTGAAACTCAAATTTTCGGTTAAAAAAAAAATAAAATAAAAGTGAACAAAAATAAAAAAAATTTTGTTTACTTTTCTTTCACTTTTTTTTTTCACAAAAGATTTAAGCTCCATACGAAGTGTTAGTGTATTTCTAAGATACAAATCCAATCACCAGATTGTAATACGATGGTCAAAAAGTAAAAGAATAAGAAAAATAAAAAAATAGATTGTGGAGCCCACAATTTGTAAATTAATCGATGTTTAGGTCAATGATAAGGGGAGATTTTCGGACTACCAGCTAGGGGTTGATTTCTGGCTTCTAATGGTTCAGAGTCTTCATTGTCCACCTTCAAACAATTTTGGAATCAGAGTTCTATGGAGTTCAACAATTTCTCATGGACATCCCTAAGTTGTAAAGTTCTTGTGACCGATGAAATAAAGTGTTATTAACTTAACTAAATGGTTTGTTTGATGCTACAAATAATATATATATATATATATATATATATATTTATACATTCCCTAGTCTAAAGCATACCAATTCTATTATGTATGTACACTACATTACAAGTTGCAATGCCATTTCGGTTGAACTTCTTTTTATCTTTTTTGTTACAGGGTTATTTACATTGGAACATCCTCACTAGAAGAAGGCTTCAGCATTCAGAAGTGCTGCACCTTCCGCGGCAGCCTCGCCAAGCTAGATGTCCGCACAGGGTCCATCCTGTGGCAGACCTTCATGCTACCTGACAACCACGGGAAGAGGGGAAAATATGCGGGAGCGGCCGTCTGGGGAAGCAGTCCTGCAATCGACACTCGCAGAAACCTTGTCTACATTGCCACAGGCAACCTATACTCAGCTCCTCTACGGGTACGTCAATGCCAGGAGAAGCAGAACAATCGAACCGTCCCAACTCATCCGGACGAGTGTGTCGAGCCTGATAACCACTCCAACTCAATGCTGGCACTGGATTTGGACTCTGGTAAAATTAAGTGGTATAGACAACTGGGGGGCTACGATGTATGGTTTTTTGCCTGCTTTTCTCTTCCAAATCCTAATTGCCCGCCCGGCCCAAGCGTGGATGCTGATTTCGGTGAAGCACCAATGATGCTTAGTGTACATGTCAATGGAAGAACCAAGCGAGATATCGTTGTGGCTGTTCAAAAAAGTGGGTTCGCGTGGGCTTTGGATCGTGACAATGGCAGTATCGTCTGGTCCACTGTAAGTTAATTGCCTTCAAATTCTTTGCATAGTTTTTATGCTTCTTTTTTTTTTTTTTTTTTTTGTCTGTGGGGGATTCATTTATAGTTCAGGCACTGATGCTAAAGGGGATTGATGTAGGAGGCTGGACCTGGCGGCCTCGGGGGAGGAGGGACTTGGGGAGCAGCCACTGATGGGAAAAAGGTTTACACCAACATTGTCAATAGTGACCGCAAAAACTTCACTCTCAAACCATCCAAGAAAATCACAACTGCTGGCGGATGGGTGGCGATGAATGCCAAAACTGGCAAGATCCTGTGGACGACAAAAAATCCTAGCAATGCCACTTCTTTTGGTCCTGTGACCGTTGCCAATGATGTCCTTTTCGCTGGTTCGACAAGTCCTACAGGACCCATATATGCAATGGATGTCAAGACAGGAAAAGTTTTGTGGTCGCATCAAACCGGAGCCACCGTGTATGGTGGCGTATCGGTGAGCAACGGATGCATTTATGTGGGCAATGGATACAAGGTAAGTTTCGGAGTGGCATTTCCATCCTTCACTACAGGAACATCACTCTACGCCTTCTGTGTTCAATGATACCCATCAGGGTCTATAGAATGAATAATATATCATAAAATAATTAGGCATCTGTGCTAATGCCTCATGGAACCTTTGATTTAGTCTGGAAATAAAACCAAGTTTATTATGACTTCAAGCATGAAATTTGGTTTCTTCTTAGCTTGAGGTGCTGTGATCAAAACAGATTTCTCAGGCAAATATCACTCCTACAAATGAGACTTTTTGCCTTGGCAAAATACCGTCGCAAAAGATTGGATGTTGTGGCAAATGACCTTTTGCCATGGCAACCATGCCGTCGCAAAAAGTTGACACGGGGATGGATTTATTTGCGACGGCTCTAGTTTGTCGCCATGCCATGGTAAATAATCTTATTTGCCATGGCACTCTGTTGTCGCAAAAACTTGTTGCGTAAGGCTGGACTGTTAGTGACAGTTTTTGTTGTAGAAAATATTAATCGGGTCGTCGCAAATACCTGTATTTAGTGACTACTATAATTGTCGTCACAAAATTGTAGCTAGTTTTGGAATTTTGCTTCGACACTTTGCCGTCGCAAAAAATACCATGTCGTCGTAAATACTATATTTTAATTTTAATCATTTATATTAAAAATTAAAAATTTTAATTTCATGTAATTCATGTTTATATAAAAGCAATTAAACTAAATAAATTAATAAAAAAATTAGGCGACTGTGTTGTTTGTCCCTGCACGTCATCCTTGCCTAAACCGTGCTACGTGCCAAGTTTCACGCTGTTTCTAGACCGTTTGTGGATTTTGAGCCATAAAATCCCAAAACTGGAACTTATAAACCTAAAGTGTTATAATATTAGAAACAATGTTACAATTTCCAAACCAGGACTCCGGCAACCGTGTCATTTATTTACACACGTCATTCTCTCCTAAAATGTGCTACATGCCAAGTTTCACACCGTTCCTAGTACATTTATAGATTTTGAGTGGTAAAATCCCAAACTTAAACTTATAAACTTAAAGTGTTATAATATTAGAAATAATGCTATAATTTCTAAATTGGGACTCCGGTAACCGTGCTGTTTGTCCGCACGCGTCATCCTCGCTTAAACTGTGTTACGTGTCAAGTTTCACTCCTTTCCTAAACCGGTCGTGGATTTCGAGTCTCAAAACTTCAAAACTTGAACTTATAAACCAAAAGTATTATAATGTTAGAAAAAATACTATAATTCCTAAACGGAGACTCCAGCTACCGTACCGTTTGTTTTCACACGTCATTCACACGTTATTTACGCGGATGTTGTAATGTTTGTGATCTGTATTAGATCCACTCATTTATCGCGAACTATGATTGATTCATTATCGCTTTAGTAGATTTTTGGAATTCGTTTGTCATCAATGAAAAACTATGTGCAGAACATTAACTAAAAGTCTGTGACACGAGATGGAATACTACTGCAATTTATTAATCGAACTGTTTATATTTAAATCCCAATGAGTTTTTGTTTGAATTTTTGTTTTGGCAAGCAAACCAACATCATTCATTACATACTGACATTTTCAGAACAGTACATCAGAGTTTAGTATAGAAATAGAGAAAACAAACATACCTGAAAGAGAAACTTGCTAGGTGAAGTAGACAAGCAATACAAAAGAGAAGCAAGAAATAGTAGAAAAACAGTTCCTCTCATTGGAGTACTTCTATATTTCTATTAATATTTGGTCAAGAAGTTATTCTCCATATTTTGCAAATATAAATTTGTTTTTTGCGCTTTGCAGGAGGAGAGGGATGTTAAGGGGTTGCTCCGAACAACTTTCATAAAGATTGTCTTATGCGACCTTAAAAAAGTTCTGCATTGAGTCAGTTTTTGTCATTTTGGTGTTGTTAAACTGGGTAAATATTACTTTAAAAAAAAAAAAAACTGGGTAAATATTAATTGATGCTTTTAACCAAAATGTTAATAAAAAATAAATAGATAGAGGGAAGCATTAAGAGTATATACAACATCAAAACAGATATTTAACAATCCTTATAAATACAATTAAGAAACAAAAAAATCTTATAAATCAAAAGAAAATAGTTGTGATATTCTGGGATAAATAGACTCAAGGGTTTTTGGCATAGTAAGGGTTGATCTCAGCCTTGTTCCATTAATACATTTTTTTTTTAGTATGTGAAGCTAATATTTTTATAGCATGTAATTGGTATGAAGTACTCTTTAATATGCTGTCACTCAAAGGAACACACCAATGTTTATTCCATCCCTACGTAACCAAGGTGTCTGACATCTTTCCTCTTGCCAAGGGAAACAAAGAAAGCATCTGATTTTGCAATCTTTCGCTCTCTCGTTCTAGAAACCTCATTGGTTCACCCGAAAGAAACTCGTTATAGTCGAACACCACCATAGCCCCCTTTTTACTTTTCTCGTTAATTTTCTTCCTTCACTAACCATAATTAATCACCGAATAGGCCACTGGTCATCACCTACGATCACTAGTTCACTACCTAATCAGCATAGCATTCGAACAAATTAATGTTAACCACCCTCTTTCTCACACTAGAGACCTTAATTATTGTTTTCTCTAATTAAAACTCTCATCCCACGACGACCGAACACCATCATCTCCCACCTTTATCTCTTCGTTCAACTTCAGTCATCCACTTGTATGGTCGAACCCTTATATATTTTCTTATACTCTTGCTTTACACACTTTCCTTAATTTCTTTCCCTAGAGAACCAAAGATCTCTATCTCTACACTTGTTACCACTAGCTCTTCGACCACCATCTCCAGTGGTGGAGACATACAAACTCATCTTGGCAATCCGTCATCTTCTTATTTCTCTTTTTAGCCGAAGCACTCATGGCCAAAGCTCCCTCATATTTTCTGTCTAAAACCACCACACAGCCTAACCTTCCCCCTCTATTCCGTCCCTCTCACTGGCTACAGGTCTACAACCACTCAACAACTAATGGCGACAACCTCAACAACTGTAGCTCGCTCGAACAGACACATTGTACAGAAAATAGAGGTACATAATGGATTTTTCAATGGCAGGTCGATTCTAACCCAATTCAATTAAAAAGGCCAATAATCCATGGGAAATCTACTCACATCATATGATCTTGAATTTTGTCTAGATATTGAAGTGAAATCACTAATAGATAGAGATATTAACAAACATATGGCACTGGTGGAGGGCAGAAGCGGCAGCAGAGCGACATTGTCTCTGGTGGACGGAACTCCTGGCATGCCGAGGAGGTGGTGTGGTGGTGTGGCAGTTGCAGAGCAGCGGAGGAAGAGCTGGCGGCAGTTGCAGGGTAGCGGAGGAGGAGCCGGCGGCAGTTTTAGGGCAGTGGAAGAGGAGCTGGCGGCAGCTGCAGGGTAGCGGAGGAGGAGCTAGGCAGCTCAGCAGAGAAAAGACGTGTGTGGTGTGGCGGTGGTGCGGCGGAGCTACTCGTAGCAGGTTGGTTGGTTAGTGAGAGAGAGTGGGAGAAGAGAAGAACGGGAAACGGCTAGCTAGGGTTACGTGATGGGAGAAGGAGGAGGAAATGAAAAGAGACCCCCGTAATCAAAACGATGTGGTTTTGATTAAAACTTTTTGCCATGGGATGCGATGCCGTGGCAAATGTCCGTCACTGGATTCATTTTTTGCGTCGGCAAATTTGTTGTTGCAATTACTAGAGATAAAAACTACTTTATGCCACCATTAATCTTCTCGTCACAAATAACGAATTGCGGTATTTGCCACGGTGCCGTCACAAATGTCATTTTTTGCCACGACAAGGGAGCCGTCGCAAAAATTTCTGTGGCAAAAGTCCTTTTTTTAATAGTGTATCAGAATGGTTCTTGGCAAATTAGAAATGTAAAGAACAATTAACCAGCCAAGCAGTTCAATCCATATGATTTATCATGCTTTGGATACACGGCATTGAACTGATTCAAGCTTTCAGATTATACATTTGGATCAATACCATGAACAGCCACCAATTCTAGCTAGCAATGCCACTGCCAATCCACCTTACTCCTTTGGCTTTAGCCAATGACGTCCACTTTCCTGGTTCGCATATTTACAAGCACTCATATATATATATACACACCCAATGTATATATAAATCAATATCCAATCGAAACCAGTTGCCGGAGTTTATCCAGGGCCTCTTAATGTATACAAATTTTATTCTCCGGCCAAGCAAAAGCATATGGGGGCATTGGGAATCAGTTTTTTCTTACGAGAAAAACAAATGGTTATTTACTTGTCACATGGACAGTTCGTTTTATTTTTTCTATTAATTTCTTGGCATTTAAGTTACAACATAAATTGTTTTTCCACCAAGAAAAAAGATTTTATTGAAAATCATTCAATGTAGTATACATTGTTCAACCAAAGAACAGAACCAAACTAGGAAACTCAGTGTTCCACCATTTACTGGACTCGAGATTCCAGGTATGTCTAACTACGCTATGTGAGTTACCAATTATAGTCTCGACCTACATAACAGAAACAGACTTTCCGAAGCATCCTTCTGCTTGCTCCAATATTACTAACAATTAGTTCCACCATACTCGATAGGTCGCGCTTGCTATTAATCTCCTCAATCAGTGTTTGAGAATCTCCATCACAGAGTAAACTCCGAGTCTTTCTCACTAAAGCTGACTAAATTCCAATAGGCATAGCTTTAGCTTCTACTATTTTAGCATCATTTTTTCTATGCAACTTGACTGCTACAGCCCACACGATACGGGCATAACAGTTTCGTGCTACAATTCCCGCACCTCCCACATTTTTATCAACATCAACAGCACCATTAAAGTTTAGTTTAATCTCACCTTGGTTGGCGGATACCATCTCCCTCTTCTTGGCTGTCCACATGCTGAACAACTTCAAGATTCAAGTTTTTACTACCTCAACAAATTCTCTTGCTTGTAAACATGCTTTATTCATGTTGGTCTCCACTGGCCAAAGTTTTTCATTAAGAACTTTGTCATTTTTGGCCTTCCAAATTCGCCAAAATAGAAATGCCGCAATAGCCTGAAGTTCATCTTCCTCTGGATGTCTTCATTTTCCAGAGCATTCCACCAATCCGTAAAGCTAGACATGTTGAGATTTTGAGCGCGAACTAAGTCTTGACATCAACCATTCGATTCAGGACATCTTGCCACCATATGAACAACTGATTCATTCTCCTCACCACATCTCGGACATGTAGTCAAGATCACATCTTTTTTTTTTTTTTTCTTTTTAGAGAGATTTTCTAGCACTAAAACTATATCACGATGACATTTTCACGGAAAATGTTGTATTTTCGAAGGGGCTTTTATAATTCATCAAATTAAATTCCATACCCTCTTCCGTTTTGCAGTGTCAGTAGGTTATCCCTTTGTTCTGTTTTGATTAATTATCTTTGTTCATCTGCTTAGCTACTTGGTATACTGACTTAACAGAGAATTGCCCATTTGAAGCGAAATGCCATAGTATTTGACCTCTAGAGACAGTCCAAGAAATTAAGAAAAGTTCTAGTGGGTGCGAAAGGAAGACAAGAAATGAATTCACTGGATGTCATGGAGTAAACTAACTGAATGTAAGACTTCTGGAGGCTTGGGTTTTTGTAACCTTCATGGTTTTAATCTTGCCTAGTTAGCTAAACAAAGTTGGAGACTCACTATTGGGTGAGGTGGTGAAAAGTAGAATTTTCCAAATAAGACATTTATGAAGGCTCTTGTTCCAACGAATTGCTCATGGGCATGGAAGAGGCCTATGGAAGGAAGGGAAGTTCTGCGCAGAAGATTATGATGGGAGGTAAACAATGGAAAATCAATTCAAGTTTGGAGAACTGACCCTTGGTTCCCAAAACCGAAGCACTTTTAAGATAATTTCTCCAAAGCCAGCTAATTGTAATATCAAGTGGGTATCGATTTGATTTATCAATCAAGTCATGAATGAACAAGGGAGTTACTGTCTAAGGTTTCTTTAACATTTGAAGCAACATAATTCACTGACACATTTCATGCCTTGAATTGGTGCACAACTGAGAACATGATTGATCTAAAGTCATCAGCCAAATATCGATTTATCTATTTATTTATTTAGACTTGAGTTTTGTCATAATCCCTTTGCTTGTATATCAGGTAGTTACATGTCAATAAACAAGATTTGCAGTTAATGGGAAAGTCTTGATGGGATTGCCACTTAATTAGTATACCATATATTATTGGTGATCTGAGGTGGTTTGGTTGACTGAGGGTGTTCTTAATCGTGAGTTTCACCCAAACCCTTATCTTAATGAATACATCATATTGCTCGGAGATCTCAATATCTTAGCGTAGTCAATCCCATCAATCTCCCTTTAAGCAATATTGGGACTATAATAATCTATTGGCAAGCCAAACCCATATATCTTGACCCAAACTGTTGTCCTCTTAACAATCTTGTTATTTAGATCCATGCTTAGAGATTGATCGATGCTTTAAGTATCCATCATTGCCTATAGAAACGCCACATGTTCTTCAAGTAAAACTGAAAAACATAGAAGGTATCGTGCATGTCTTCCAAGCACTACAGGAATTCTGCCGTGGTATGTCTTAGTTTTTCGAATTTCACAATTTCTTGATCCCTTTTAGGTGCTTTAGACTGTAACAATATTAGAACCAGTTAGTCAAAAAGGAAAAACTTCACGTCACCTTTGAAAATTAACAAACCATAGTTAGAGAGACACTACTATTTGATTAGCCAAGCTCTCAATCAATAAATAACTCATATTCGGGAGCATAACAATGTTAGACAGTAAAGACCGCTCCCTTATACTTCCCAAAATTAAGTGGATCGTACCAACCCACTATCTATAATCCAAGCCCAAATTAAAAGAGTTCATAAATCCCACAAACATGGCAGCAAACGATAATCCACACATTTTACACCAAAACTTGGGAGTATATGACTCGTGAAAATCAGGGAAAAACACTAAAACATAAAATAAAAACTAATGATATATATAATCTAATTTCTCAATCATTTTTTTCACTCTTAAACACAAGATTGTATGACCCACATTAATAAATGTATACGAGACTCATTCATTTGTTTCTAGAAACGAAAAGAGAGATTGAAAAATAGGATTAGATATGTCATTTTCCTAGAATAAAAAAAACTTTTCATAAGGAGTGCTCGAAACTTCTGTTGGAAAAATATAGTATAATGTTTCCATATAAACTGTAACTATAATAAAGTGAAATTAAAAATAATAAATAATGTGCATGTAATAATGTGATATGACATACTAAACAATTCATAGACGATAATGTAATAAAATATGCAATGAAAAGTAGATCAAGTCGAGTGTTGCACACTCTCTCATTAAGACAGATTCGCCCCCCACACAGGTGCCAATGGGATTAACGGGTGTCTATCTTCAAGATAAAATGATCACGACACTGAATAAGTAGCACTACAATATTCAGGTCCAGCAAATGCAAATGTCAGATTCTACTCTCTTCATATACAGTCTAAATGCAATATGTATGAAGGAAAACGTAAGAAAATTTATGTCTAATTCAACACAAAATTATGATAGTAAATTTTATACAGAAACCTACACCATTTTTGACAAAATCAATATGGTATGATAATCAAAATACAGTATTTCCTACGCTGGAAAACGACTACCATTCTGTAGAATTTCAACGTTGAAATTCAATACAGAAACACAATACAAAGTGATTGCATTGTTACAGAAATTCATCACACAGCACATAAAGATAATCATTTGAAAATGGGACCGGTAAACTAAAGAATTAACTGGAATAGAAAATCTGGACAAAATTCGTATAGAATTTCTAAGTCAGAAAGTGATGAAATTTAGAAGTTGGCCTAGAACAGTTGCCGAAATCTAGGCAGAGAAGTTGCAGGAATAGTTGCTGGAATCTGGGCAATACTTCACCAGAATCTGGTTGTCGCCGTAGCAGTTCGTCACAGCGTGACAGAGGGAGAGAGAAACGACACAAAAAATATGTATTTTTAAAATCGTTTTTAATTCGGAGGGGGACTCTTTCTATATATAGAAAGATTCACACTCCTTCGAAACGGTGCCAGCCAAACTCGCCCTTAGGAAGGGTCGCGACTATTAGAATTAAATTTGAACTTGAACCGGTTCGGTTCCCGCTAGGTTCACACACATTAGTTCAGACCGCGTCCAAAAATTAAATATTAAATCGATTCAAACCTTTTTAATATCATTTTAATTACACCCGAACTGAGCCGAGTCTAGCCGGCCGGCCGGTCGGAAGGGTGGGCGGCGGTAATGGCGCGCGCGTGTGTAGAGTATTGGGTCAACCTCTAGGTTTCATAGGTCCTCCCCCTTGCACAAAAGTGGAATGCCCCTTCAGGCCCAAACCCATCTCTAAACCTAAGTTTTATATACCTATCAATTTTTCAATAGAAAATCAATGTGGGACAAGCCTTTAGTTTCACCAAATAACCATACTCATGGTATCTACTTTGGAGACCATTACCTCATTCAAACATCCATGGATTTGAGCAAATAGATGTTTGTTCTTCATTTTCTCATGGAAGAGAACACAAAGCACCTTGGACCTACTAAAAAGAATATGTGGGTCCCACCTTAACAATGACTCAAAGTTGGTATGTCCACCAAATATTTCAAAAATCCCCCACATGAATGAGATTGGTTGTCAAAAAATAATGCACAAAGAAATGCAGATGCACAAATGTAAAAGAAAGAGTAGACTGAAAAAGTCACCGCATCAGGAAAGGTGGCTTTTGGTTTTGAACCTTCCTTGGTGAAATACTATCGGGTTTATTGGCTGACCAGTGAACATGATGTCTTAAACTGTTTTGCCGTTTGTATAAACTGAGACAATAGTATTCACACGGTTTTTTCCTTATCCAAGTTTGATTCTTTGGTTGTGTTTGTTTTGGCCCTGAACGATCCTAGTATTCATGAGTGCTTTTAGAGAATTAAAACCTTTGCAATTCTCACAGAAGCGGCCCCTTCTCACTCATATATGTGATTTTTTATAGAGTGAGCAGATATACATACTCCACTTAGTATCTAAGTAATAAGAATCATTAAAAGCATAGGCTTGTTAATATAAAAAGCCTACCCTACTCGTTCTATATTAAAAGCTGTAGCTTATCCTAATAATATTTCAGGTAATCAATATTTCACCATAGAATTAGGCAGTGGAACAAAGTTTCCCATTGATTTATACTAAGTCATCCTTAATTTGGTTGTCCCATTGAACCTAGATCTTGAGATCTCCGGTCAACTAGGTTGGGTTGCTATTAAGGTAATTTTTAAAATAATAGGCTTTAATGCTTAATCCTCTCGATGAATGAATTTCGATTTCTTACTAGGCATAATAGTAAGATGATCTCTCAATATCCTTTGATTGAATTATTAATCACTGAATATTACATTCCTGCGAGTAATAAACTTTAACAGATATGTTTGTCGTGTTTTGTCATTATCGGGAATTCTCTGTGTCTTAAGACGTTTAAGAAAACACTTAATACTTCTTCCCTAGCTCTTGATTCCTTCGCAAAATCTGGCTGTTTACTTCTATTGCGAGAATTTCCTAAGAAATTAATGCACTTCTTCTAAGACTTTATCTATTTGTGGATTTAGTATCTTCTGATTCATAAATCTAGTTTCCACAGTGTACTCTCTCTAGTACTTCTGGATACATATGTGATCAGTGCTCTTAGAGTGAAAAGAAAATGCACAAGGAAGTCCATTCCTAAAGAATGTCTCACTTCTAGAATTAGGAAATACTCTCTTAAATAATTCTAGAGTATTAGATGGATTATCGTCTACCACGGCATTCACATGCACAACTGTGTTTAACCAGACCGGGGAATAAACTCTCACACTATTTTATAACTTAGATTACAGATAACCCGAGCTATAATTCTATCCATGTTAACACAGTGTTTTGTGGGGTGTCCTAATGAGAACGTGTGTTTAAGAAAACAAAGCTTCACTCCACATTTCTTGGATTATCTAAAATTTAACAAAGTAGTATACATCAACTTAATGAAGAGTTGGATTTCATTTTTCTAGCAATCAAGTTACTGAATCAACCAGGCGTTTATAGACAGGCGAATCTAGACGTTAAGCTACTGAAGCTACATCATCATCATGTCCAATACCTTTTACTCGTTTACTATATTCGTTCTCACATTCATTTAAACATTATAATATGTACGTTGATTGCTTTAAGTATACTATTCTGGTAATACCACTAGGAATGTGGATAACTGTAAGTATATTCTTCGACGGTACCTTTTTAATTTCATTATATTTCAAAGAACACTATGAAATACAATCAACGCATGACAATTAACGTAAAAGTTAGATATGTCATTACTATCACAAACAAAGATATACATAAATACATATATCATTACTAAAAGTGTTTCAAGTTAGCAACTAAATAAGTTATGTAACTAAATAAGTTATGATACTAAACACATTAATGATACTAAACCCTAACAAGAAACTAGTAAGGACCAGAAGAGCTTGCAAAAGAGGAACTCTCAATCACTACTAACATAGGATCACGCATCCTCTATTGTGTACGCTTGAGGGTGTTTGGTCGATAAGAAGAGTCCATATCGTGAGACCCTCGGGTTATGCTAGACGCCTCAACCTCCGAAAGTAAGCAGGACACGAAACACTCTTGCGAGTGGTGCATCGAATCTTCCCGTAGTAGTTTCGATAGCGCTTCGGTCCTGCCTCATTTGGTCCAATCACTTGCCCTAGCGAAATAGGTAGTGCCATTGGCCTAGGAAGAACAACGTCCTCTGGGCCATGAAGATAATACATCGTGTGTAACATAAGAGGATCCGCTGGTTGTGCAAGATTCTCTGACTTATCCTCACCAAACTAGTTTTGACCCACCTCTTCCTAAATGTCCATCATGTGAACTACAAACACATGTAATATTCTTATGATTAGAAATTATAGAATAACACAAATTTAATTTCTTACAAGAAATTAAAGACTCTAACAATTAAATTTGTTAATACACAAAGTATCACATGTCTATATTCTTAAGGTTAGAAACCATAGAATAATACCATTTTAATTTATCAAATGAAATTAAAAACTCTAGCAATAAAAATTGCTCAACCACAAAGGCATGCTTTCACCAAAAACACATAAGCATGGCAAGACAAACAACATGTAACATCTAAGATATATTAACAGATGTCTATCTTCAAAATAAATGATCAAAACACTGAATAAGTAGCACTACAATATTCAGGTCTAGCAAATGCAAACGTCAGATTCTACTCTCTTCATGTACAGTATGAATGCAATATGTATGAAGAAAAACATAAAAAAATTTCTGTCTAATTCAACATAGAATTATGATAGTAAATTTCATACAGAAACCTATATTGTTTTATGATAAAATCAATATGGTATGATAATAAAAAGACAGTATTTCCCACGCTAAAAAAAGGCTGCCATTCTGTAGAATTTTAACGCTGAAATTCAATACAGAAACACAATACAAAGTGATTGTATTTTTACAGAAATTCATCACACAACACATAAAGATAATCATCTAAAAATAGGATTGGTAAAATAAAGAATTAACCAGAGTAGAAAATCTGGACAGAAATTCGTATAGAATTTCTAAGTCAGAAAGTGATGAAATTCAGAAGTCGCTTGGAACAGTTGTCAGAATCTGGGTAGAGAAGTCGCAAGAACAGTTGCCAGAATCTAGGTAGCACTTCGCCGGAATCTGGTCCTCGCCCAACAATTCGTCGGAGAGAGAGAGAGAGAGACGATACAAAAAAAAATTTTTTTAAATCGTTTTTAATTAGGAGGGGAACTCTTTCTATATATAGAAAGATTCGCACCTCTTTGAAATGGTGTCAGCTAAATGCGTCCTTAGTAAGGGTTGCGATCGTTGAAATTAAATTTGAACTTGAACTAGCTCGGTTCCCGTCCAGTTTACACACATCTGATTCAGACCACGTCCAAAAATTAAATATTAAACCGGCCCAAGTCTTTTTAATATTATTTTAATTGCACCCGAACCGAACCGAGTAGGGCCCAGCCAAGCTGGCGGCGTGCGCGTGTGTGGAGTATTGGGTCAATCCATAGGTTTCATAGGCCTCCCCTTTTCACAAAAGTGGAGTGCCCCTTGGGGCTCAAACCCATCTCTAAATCTAGGCTTTATATATCCATCAATTTTCTAATAGAAAATCAATATGGGACGAGCTTTTAGTTTTACCCAATAACTATACTCTTCGTACCTATTTTGGATACCATTATCTCATTCAAACCTTCATGGATTGGAGTAAGTAGATATTTGTTCTTCATCTCCTCATGGAGGAGAACATAAAGTACCTTGAACCCACTAAAAAGGGCATGTGGGTCACACCTTAACAATGACTCAAAGTTAGTGTTTCATACCAAATATTCCAACAACTTCAAAGCAGTTTAAATGATCATTTTTGTTGTAACTCTAACAAATGACTGACCTTGTCCTAGGCTTTAACAATATAGTGGAATGGTTACTAATTCATTAAGGATAAGGATTTCCTCCAGCCTAGGTTGGAGAAATTCCTCTTATCATGTGTACGTACGTGACAACATACTTAAGTTGTCACGTATTAAAATAGTATTATTAATCTTTGAAAACTATTCCTAGATTTTAGGCAGTATTTATAGGATTGTTATATTTGTAAAAGATATTTAAATAAAATGTATAAATATAAATATATGGCTACATACAAAGGCTGGAGAAAATCCTTCAAACTTAGGTTGGAGGAAATTCATATCCTTTTTGTTAATGCTTTGGATGGTTTGATTGGGGACGAAAAATAGTGATTAGGTAGTACTTGTGTATATTAAATTTTGTTAAATTTTGCTATGCGACTTTTTTTTTTTTAAAAGTTTGTTTGCAACAAATTAATGTTGCTGAGGTAATAAAAAATCACAAGTCACAATTTAATTGGGATACTTAGTACAAATTACCAAACTTTTGTTTGGTGTGATTGGTGGTGCTCTCTCTCTCTCTCTCTCCACCAGAACCGTGGCATTTGAGCACCTCTTTCGTTGTCTCTACTTTCTGACGGTAGTTGAATAGAAGAGCGAGGGAAGGAAGGGCAAGTGAAACCCAGAAACACACAACGTACACAAAAAGTAAAATAAACTCGGGTTGGGTTGGTGGTGGGCCGTTGGGCTATCTTCTGAGAAGGTTGAATTTGTCTTTCACAATTTGGTCTTCAAAAAGACTTCCTTTGCCCTTCCTATAGGGTTATCTTTCCACAAACAATGCTTACAGCAAAAACACCTTCAGACCTCGTTTCCCGCCATCTCACCTTTGAAAAAACCCATGTCTATCCAAAACAACCTCTCACTGAAAAACTCCTACTTCTCTTGAAACAATGTGTTTCCACCAAGACATTGCAACAAATCCACACCCAGATGCTCATAAACGCCATCCCCAAACCCAATTTCCTACTCTCTAAACTCATTGATCTCAAAGACTTTAACTATGCCTTCCTTCTCTTCTCTCACATACCCGAACCTAACGACTATGCTTTCAATGTCATGATTCGTGGCCTAACTACTACATGGCAAAAATTTAATCTTACCTTCAAATTCTATTACCAAATGAAGTTTTCAGGCTTAAAGCCAAATAATTTTACCTACCCATTTTTATTCATTGCCTGTGCAAATCTTCTGGCGTTAGATCATGGCCGGTTGGCCCACTCAATGGTTTTCAAGAGTGGGTTGAACGTGGATGGTCATGTAAGTCATTCATTGATCACTATGTATGCCAGATGTGGTGAATTAGGTCATGCACGGAAAGTGTTTGATGAAATTAGGGAAAGAGATTTGGTGTCATGGAATTCAATGATATCGGGGTACTCAAAGATGGGTTTTGCAGGGGATGCGGTGGAGCTTTTTGGGAAGATGAGGGATGAAGGTTTTGAGCCCGATGAAATGACTATAGTGAGTGTGCTTGGGGCGTGCGGTGACTTGGGCGATTTGACAATGGGAAGGTGGGCTGGAGGTTTTGTTGTAAACACTGTGGTGGAGCTGAACTCTTATGTTGGGTCAGCCTTGATTGCTATGTATGCTAAATGTGGTGATTTGTCTTCAGCAAGGAGGGTCTTTGACCAAATGTCAAATAAAGATGTGGTCACCTGGAATGCTATGATTACTGGGCAAGTTCTTCCTCTGTCCCTTATTTATATTTCCCACCTATTGGCTAAAGTTGTCTTTTTACTCTTTGTGCTGGGCATGTTTGTATATAGTTTAACAGATATATTTAATCCATGGCCTATTCTTACTTACTATAAGCAATCTATTCTTTTGACTGTGAACTCAAATTTTCTTCTTAACTGGCGTCACTATTTGATGACCTACCCTTAGTTGTATTCAGGGATGAAATTAGGATTTTGTTTTGAGAGGCGTCAATTGTGAAACACAAATTTTCGCCTAGTTATATAATTATTGTAATTTATATTTTTTGTCCTTATTTTTAACTTCAATCATGATAAATATATTAGGATGCAATGCAAAATTTTTTCATGAAAAGTAAAATCAATTTCTATTTGGCCTCAGCAAAATATGAAAATATTGACAAATTAATTGTGCTGTAGCTACAAAAGATAACATAATGAGCTAACTTTCCCTAGAAACCAGAAATTACCAATTTTTAACTTGACTTGGTCCAGTGTGGTTCTGCATTAGTTTTGGTATGCATTTAGACTGAAAAAATTATGGCCTTATGAAGTGCTTGGATTTTATGCTGAAATTGGGTTCCAAAGTAACCTAGCTGAATTCAGCAGCTAGTGGCTAGCTTCTTTGGTTTGGGATTTTTTCATAGGGAAATTTGGCACAATTGAGTAATTGTGAGTTTACATCCACTTGTGTGTTGGTAGGTGGCATAAAGATATCCATAATTGATGAATTATCCAAATAGTTCAAATGGTAATGTGATCAATATCATTGGTGACTTTTAAATCTATTACTTATTTGTTGGATTCTCTCAATGATAGATACACGCAAAATGGATTGTCGGATGAAGCAATCTTGTTATTTAATGCTATGAAAGAGGCTGAGGTTAACCTGGATAAAATCACGTTGATTGGAGTGCTGTCTGCTTGTGCGTCAATAGGAGCCCTTGACTTTGGGAAGTCGGTTGATGCATATGCCTTGGAAAGAGGCTTACAACATGATATTTTTGTTGCTACTGCCTTAATTGACATGTATGCAAAGTGTGGGAGCGTGGACAGTGCACTTAGAGTTTTTGAAGGCATGACCCAAAAAAATGAAGTCTCTTGGAATGCCATGATCTCTGCACTTGCTTTTCATGGACGAGCCCAGGATGCTTTATCGCTATTTAAATGCATGTCACAGGAAGGAGGGGCCGCCCGTCCAAATGATATCACATTTGTTGCTGTACTTTCCGCATGTGTGCATGCTGGATTGGTTGATGACGGTCGCCAGTTATTTAACTTAATGAGCTCATCTTTTGGATTGGTCCCAAAAGTTGAACATTACTCTTGCATGGTTGATCTTTTTGCACGTGCAGGACGGCTATATGAAGCATGGGATTTCATTGAGAAAATGCCTGAAAAACCTGATGAAGTTACCTTAGGTGCATTGCTTGGTGCCTGTCAAAAACTCAGAAATGTAGATGTCGGTGAGAGGGTTATGCAGCTTCTTCTTGAAATGGAGCCATCTAATTCTGGAAACTATGTTATCTCATCAAAGATATATGCAAATTTGAAGAAGTGGGATGATTCAGCAAGGATGAGAGTGTTGATGAGACAGAAAGGTATAACCAAAATTCCTGGTTGTAGTTGGATTGAGATGGATGCTCAAGTTCATGAATTCCACGCCGGTGACTCTTCTCACCTTTATTCAAAAGGGATTTATAAAGTAATAGAGCTGCTATATGAGGAAATGAAAATGGAAGGTTATAGCCCAAAAATTCATCTGCTATAAGGAAGCAAGGACTGAGAGACTTTGGTATGAGAGTCAAGCTAATCAACTACCGAAGGAACATGCTTGGAGATATAGCATCTAGTCAGGTTGGTTATTTCTTGAATCTATTCCACCATTATCTAGTTTTGCTGTTAAAAACAAAAGAAATTTGAGCATATGATAATTTGTCTCCACATACTTTGGCAAAATAATACATTTTTTGTGGCTTTCTATGGATATTTTTCACAAAACAAGAGCATGTGGCCAACACCTTTGCCAAAACTTGCAGCACAAGAGTTTGGCTACTTTAAAAAGAATGATGTGTGCTTTAGATTCTCAAATGGGAGACAATTCAGGAATATAAAAATTATGGGTCACCTGAATCTTTTGAGTTATATCATTAATGGCTTGAAACAGATTCATGACTTAGTTGTGTTGTTTATTTTTGAGATTTATGATTAGATGATTCTGACTTGAAGAAAATCTATGTGGCTTTAATAATTGCATACAACGAACTTAGTAAAAATTGCCCTTCCCTTTAAACAGGTCTTGCGTTCATTGGTGTTGTTTGGCACACCTAGCCTATCATATCAATTTATGTTTCTGCGAACTGGCGTAGCTGAGTGCTGCACTTCTGAAGAACTTCCCTGACAGTTTAGTTGTAGTCTGGACTTTTAAGGCCTCATCTTGTTTTATCATTGTTGCAGGTTTGATGATCTGTCTTTATTTAATTCGACTGTTTGATACATAAATGAACATATTTGTGTGTGCGTGCTTGTGCATGCCTCTGTTATATTCTTTTGTGTTCTTGGCAAATATGCAGCTATTTCATGTCTACCACTCAGTCCATAATATTTCAGCTGTTTGTTGCAAGTTTGTTTCTAGCTTCTAGTGCGTAGCTTGTTTACCAAAAAATGAGATATTACAAAAAGTTCAAAACACAGTGCAAAAGGCACAAAATAAAATAAAATAAAAAAAAAAGATAACATGCCAAAACACTAACCCTAGCCTAGCTTAAAAAGACCCACGTACAACCAAAATAGCTAGACACATAAGAAACATAAGGACCATTTATAAGTTCTCTCACTCAAACACGTTTGGTGGTTTTCTCAAATGTGAACTCCTCCTCGGCGAGAAGTCCATTTCTCCTGCTAGCTTAAAATTTTGAAGGCTTTTCGCAAGTTTCTTTTTGTTCTCATCTCTAGAAGATGAAGGTAGATCAATTTTCTCCATGGCCACACTTGATTGCCTTGAGAAGTTAGTTTCTACCAAAACTTTTGGCACTTGAGTAGTGGATTTCCCGTCCAACACCTTACAAGACATCTTTTCAAGGCTTTGCCTAGCCTTAGCTTTCTCTTCATTGTCTTCCTTCCCTCTGTTGGGATTGTTCTCCCTTCTCTCTTCACATGATAGAATAATATCAAACATACTCGATGTAGTAGGCTTTGAAGTCAAAGGCTTAGAGACATTATTCTTCTCAATTTGTGGCTCATGATCTGCTTTTTCCTTTTTTCTTGTTCACTTCTTCCCATTCACTTGATTCATCTTTTTTCTCCTTAACCCTCCATTCTTGCTTTGGAGGATGAGGATTTTGAGACTTTGGCTTTAAGGGGCATGAGGAAGTAGAATGACCAAACATTTTACAATCATCACACTTTTTTTGGACTCCAAGGGACTTCCACTCTAGTCTCATACGGTTCACCATATCCCAAATTAATCATGAAGGACTTGGGGATGTCTTTGCTCGCCGACACCTCAATACAAATTCTAGCAAAAGTTTGGCTCATCCCTATACCAAGGCTATTTGACCCACAAAAGAGACTGGTTTGATCAATTTTGTTTTGCTTATGTTTTTGACTTATTTTATTTTATCACTGACCAGTTTGCTTTTAATGCAGGAGAATTCATTTCTGCACAATTACAATTTCCAGGAGTTTCCTGATTAGAACTCCAGCTTTGGTGAGAAATCTAATCGTTTTCTTTATTTTTGGGTAAATTACACTCTCACCCCTTGAAATTTCCAACAACTGCTAGACCCTCCTTATGTTTTCTTGAAATAACACTAACACCCCTTTACTTTACCTGATATTAAATAGGGCCCCTACTCGTTATTAATACAGCGCTAGCACGCTACAACTAGCAGCCTGCGGAAAAAAGGCTAGCGCGCTAGCTGCAATCTTTCTAAAGCAAGAAGCGAGAAAGTTGACTTTGAGAAAGAAGGTGCTTGTTGCCGCTTTATTAGTAAGGTTGCTTGTTTCTAGTTACGATCTGTCAATGGGACAGATGCAAAAGGCTGATGTTAACGATCATAGATCTTTCATATGCTAAACTTTCCGTTGTGCAAAAATTAAGGTAAACTAGTTTTTATACTCTTTTACAAATTATATAAGCTTTTTGGACAATTTCAATGACATTTAGCCAGTTTATCACTTTACTTCAAGAATGGCATACCTCATCACACTAAATGAACAACACGCCGCCCCCCCCCCCCCCCCCCCCCCCCCCCCCCCCCCCCCCCCTCTTCCCTTTCTCTCTCTCCTCCCTCCCTCCTCTTCGTCTGACTGACCACCTCTCCAAACACCTCTCTGTCCACTGCTGTGACACCATGGCAGCCAATGTTGGAGTGACAGAACTCCGTGCCCTGCTTACGAAAGAACCCCAAAACCACCACTTCCAAGTCCCCTGATACTCTCACGAATCATCTGTTCTCACTGCTTGTGCCTGCCACAACCACCAGGGCCACCAAAACAGGACCATCAGAATTGCCACCCACAGCCTCCCATCCACTAGAAAACCTTAAAACTAAAACTTAATCATGTCTGTCACCACACACCAACTGAAAAGCACGGACACTTCTAAGAAGATGCCGTGTTTGTGCCGGACACTCCTTGATGCATGTCGGACATGCATCCAAGTGTGTCCTTTTATTTTTTAATTTTTTTTAAAGAAGGACACGCTTCGAACACTTAGAGGACACACGTGTCTGTCACTTGAATATTTGTGTCCATCACTTAAACACATATAAAACACATTGTAATTTTGAAGAATAAAACTTCGGATCCAATTGTAAAATACAAATAATGTGATTTGTTGTCTAATTTGACGTTTAAGCTATTAAATACATGGTTTTTATTTTAGTTAATGTATCTTGCAAGTTTTCATTACCGTTGAGTAAAATATTCCTATATATCATATATAAAAAAACATATAAAATTATATATACCTTGCTCCCGCTGTGTGTGTCCTGAATTTTTTGAAAATCATGTGTCGGCATATCCATATTGTGTTATATCCATATCGCTTGTCCGTGCCTGTGCTTGTTAGCACACCAGAAAACAACCCCAAAACCACCACTCAACCATAACCCAAAACCACTTTACCTAGTATTGCCACCCATGTCATTTGTCACCAACGTCCCTATGCCACAACTACTCTTTAGAGAGTGGGAGTTCAAAAATGTAGAGGAGAACCCAGTCTTCTATCTCTTGAGAAACCCGTTTATCCACAAAACCAATCTGTTATTCAATTGAAAAATTCCTAGGGAGAGATAGAAGCTACATATTCGTTTCTTGCTCTCTGATCTGATGCTAACATGGTTCTGGCAAACATGGGGATGGTGATGCGTTTGTGCATGGTTTTGGTGACCACAACTACTGTTGACCTTCTCTCCTAACCAATACAGCAACCTATTGGAACTCTAGCACATTAAAACAAAGTCCTAAACTCCTAAAAAACTAAAATACAATATGAAAATAAAAATACAACGAATAATAATTTTTAACCCTTGCAACATGTCCTACATCACAAACTTAATAAACAAATGAATTTCACTGATAATATCCTTAAGGAGTCATTTTTTACTACCTCCTACTTGTTAGATGGTTTGCATCTTTCAAGTTCAAATTTAAACTTGAAAATGAACCTTGTAAGTTTCTTAGACACTTCATATTTGATAACAGGAAATGTAATGCGGTTTTCAACTGCCATGCCAGCAATCCTCGTTTCAGAGGATGAAGATAATGACATCTAGCTTTTTATGAGAAACTATTGCTTTATACCTTCTTGGGATATGCTTCAATTGTCTTTATTTTTAATGTATTCTTTCTATGAATATGATAAATTTTATTGGATAATCTGATAGAATGAGTGAAATATTTGTCTTTATTTTTCTAATAAACCTTGCATATATTACTTTATACTAGCTGAACTAAACAGTCATGATCTATGCTCTGTTGAGTTGATTATTTTCTGTGTATTTTTATTATGTAGGTAACTTTGGTTGATATTGCCTTCAGAAGGATAAAAGCAGAAGCAGTGATTAATGTCAAGGTTCAGATGGGGTTAGATATATCTTTCCTAGTTGCAGAAGCCAAAAGTGCTCTTGCTGCCGCTATAAGGTCTCAAGGAGTAAACTCGGTTGTCCGGGAAGCATTAAGTGACAACTTGATGGAGCTCCTCATTTGTCCACAGCACTCTACCATAGTCGCTCTTATTGAGTATTTGGGAGCCTTCTTAGACCTTCATCCGTTCAGGTAGATTTCCTGATACACAATGTGGTGGAATGGAAGAATAGACTATTTCAGATGATTTGTCTGTTTTGTGGGCCCTTCCTGTACCAGATGCAGTGAAATTCAACCCGATGGCTCTGATACTTCTGCTGGCATGTATCTTTGAAGTTTGTTGTTTGTTCCCTTTGTTTCTTTGTCTGCTATTTTCTGGTTTTGTTCGTCTCTTTGCTGTTGAATGGTCAAGACAACAAATTGGTGCTACAATCTTATGTAGATGCAGAGGCAGGAGCTGTTAATGATAGGAGGTCCACCACAAGATTCCTTGCGTTGCTGAGGTAATCTTGTGGCAGGGAGGAGTGGAGAGCAATTTCTTGTTGCAAGTTCAGGATTGTATTTATCTTTTTGTTTTTCCTTTTCCCTACGGCACCCTTGGAACATTTATGTTGACTGCAGCCATCTATAATGAGATAATATAACGTGGTAGAGCATATTGCACATTCAAGTGGAATAACTCTTATCAAAAGAGGAGAAGAGTTCTATGTGATTCCAATTTTGTGCAGGTGAGAATACACGGGGTATGATATTCCAACTTTGTGTACGTGAGAATGCACAGAATACCCAGGTCGAAAACACATTATAGACAGGACTCAGTAATTTTTGTTATCGGGTAATTATAGTTGCAGGATGCGTCAATTTTTTGTCTACTAATTGTTGGAATTATATGGTTATTTCAAAATACAAATATTATTCTAATCTGTAACACATGTCTAACCATTATAATATCTGGTTGAGATCTTATTTGAATGCCCTTAAAGTAGGTCATTATCGAAAGTTCTTCAAATAATTACCTTAAGCTGTCTTAATGAATTTCTCATATGTATTAACCTGAAGGCTTCTGGTAATAGGCGTCTAACTGTGAAGCAGTGTTTGATTGCAGCAAAATGATACACTGATTAATATGAGAATTGAAGATAGAGCTTGAATCACTGTGGAACGCATCTCGAATTCTCAAAGACAGATATTCTTACTGATTCTGTGGCTACAGTCAACAGACAGAATCATGCCATCGCAGCTGAGGATGCTCACTTCCAGAGCAAGTGCTTCTACCACTGCTGTAAGAAATAACTTTTAGAATAGTGCTGCGAATGCTACTTGTGTGGAGCTGCTCACTTTGAGAGCAAGTCCTTGGCTTGCTTTTCTAGACTCGCAGGCCTTGTGTTGTCGGCTTGGTTAGAGGCAATGCTCTCTCAATCATCACTTACATATACCGGATAACATGGAGGAAATTGATCAGTGGGTCACTGCTTTTGTGTTACTGGAGGAGAATAGACCTCTTATGTAGAGGGATCTTGTGGCTAGGACTTAGTCACAGAAGTACTATTATTGCTTGGGTTTTTTTTAGTTTAGATCAGAAAAATGCTATCGTGGTGATCATGACATGGTCATTCCTCAGGAGATAACACTCAAGCTAACAGCAGTTTTTTTTTTTTTTTTTTTTTAAGTTCATCCAGGCTGGAAACAGATATTACAATTTTGACCTACTCTGTTCGAGATGGCATGTAGTCTGCTTTATTTGTTATTTGTTATTTGTTATATTCTGTTTCTTATATTCGAAAGATCTTTTGGCATGTGAAATTTAGAACCAAAATTTTAAGTTGAATAAGTCTGGCATCTTTAAATGACAAGCGCGAAGGGAGAATAGAAAACCTGCCGTCAGGCTTTTAGGCAGACTTTGAAGAACTTGGTGTTCTCAAAATATCATAAATTGGTGTTCTTAAACTATCACTAAAGCAAATTAACATGAAGTCAAATATAGTTGGGACTCTTGTTGGCAAGCCTTGCTTCAGAGCTGCCCATTTGGTTACGATCTTGGTTCTTGTTTTTGGTTTTCATTTTCAAGTGTTTGAATTTATGAGAATGGAAGTGTGTTATGAACCGGATCTATTTCTGTGACATAATAGTAATGTTCGGAAAGTACAAACTGATTGAAATGGCTTATCGAGATTTTCTCAATCTTTTCTACACTTGCGCCACAATGAACCTCCACGATCTACCCTTTCGTAATATTCGTGGAAAGCAGATTTGTTGCCACAGATAATTTAAGGTTTGGAGTTAATTAGTTTTAACATCTTCAAACAATGTCTCCTCCATGGCCCAAAAATAAATAAATAAATAAATGAAGGAATTAAGACAACAACAAGCAAACTTCTCTCAAATTGTCTCAGCATATTAGAACTTCTCTCAGCTTTTTAACTTGCAGTATTTTAGAAGAGATAAATATCCAAAAATCTATCCAAGCTGATGTTTCCCATTAGAAATAATTCTTTCTTTATTTACTTTCAATAAATAGATGCATGGAGTCACTATTTCAACAATTAATTAATAATGCTAATAAAAAACTAGTTTTTTTTTTTGGGGGGGGGTGGCAAATAAAAGGGGTCAGCGGGGGTGGTGTAAGTCCACAAAACAGCTGTGAACCCATTTACCAAATATTCAAGCAAAAATAATGAGGAAAAATGTCATCATCTTCTCCATTCATGGCATCCCATTAACTGCACATAATGGCCCCATCTTTGCCCCCAGCTCTAAGCATCACCAGGCCACGAATGTTGATTGTCCAAAAATGTGTGGAAAGACTTGGACAACGACAAAGCCCAATCTTGGAAGGTTGCATGAAATTAAAAATAAATAAATAAATAAAAGAAATCCCATAACGATAAAGAAAGTGTGTGACAATAATCCCTATAAGGATTCTCCCTGTTTGATCTTCTTTCACTAGTCCATGTCTCAATCATTTTCATATGAATGAATAATCCCTAATCTTGGCGACACGTGTCGACGGTGAGTTGCTGACACATGTGCACTAACCACGGTGGTGTCTTGTGACATGACAAATGGCACTCAATTAGTGCCTTCTCTCTCACACCCTTTTGGTTTTTCGTCTGCCCCATCATTCGTATCTGCATGTGTTGCTTCCACTTACCAACTTCAATCAAATCGTACGTGCAAAAAAGCATGCTCACTGAGCCGCAAGCTCCAGACCAAAAACCCTAATTTCCCCACAAATCTTACGCCCACAGCCACAAAAAATTGAATATGTTGGCTCCACCACCAATCCCTTTGTTTAAGAAAAATGTTATTTTTAAAAAAAATTTATAGAGAAATTCTCATCAGAATAACGTGACAGTAGTATTTTTGTAAATATGAGTTATGATGAAAGATAATATGTTTTAAAGGGTATGACTCTCACTCACTTTATTATGATAATAAATTAAGTATGAATTTTCTATTTGTATGACATTACTTTTTGTTTAAAGTACTTAGAACAATCTTATTGTTTAACGCACCATGAATGATATTACATCTCCTAAGGCTTGAGATAGGACTAGTCATGATATATATGCATTCTTTCCAATCCCATTTTTATCATTTAGGCTGCATTTGAATAAGTGGTTTTGAAATTTATTAAGAGATTTGAGGTAAAACTTTTATGAAAGTGTAGGAAAGTACTTAACTGTTAGAGATAGATTGATAATTCTGAAGTAGAGGACTGAACCGAGATAGGAGAGATGTATTTTGTTGAGATCTTACACAAGTGGAAGTTGTGGAACCATCATGCGAAGAATTTCAAATAATTCTATCCATTCTTGAAATCTAGATCTAAAAGAAGGTTGCTTTTGGAATATTTCTATATTTAAAATGAAAAGATGTGGCAGTAAATTAAAGAGGAAAAACTAAAATTTAGTTTGATAACTTAGATAAGAATTTGAGAGTTTACCGTAATGGATTTGTAATAACAAAAATTAGTTCGAAATTCTTCTTATTGAAGATTCTCGTTGTAACCGGATCCTCACAAAATACTTGTCTTTTTATCGCTACTCAATTGATCTTCCCGTAGTTTTTCCATCTAGGTTTTCCTATATTTTTACAAAGTTTAACCTGAAATCCATTCGTCTGAAATCTATCTATCCAAATGAAGCCTATCATTTAATTTCCCTATCATTTTTATTTTCCTTGATAAACTTAAAATGTTAGATTATTCTTGATTGATCTCACATTATTTGTGGGTGTTTTCTAAACACGAGTTGGACCCAAGTCTGGAAGAGACAAACATGGTAAACCTAATAAGGTTGTGATCTATTATACATGGGCTAGTGTGCATCTATTATCAATATGGGTTGACGGTAATTAGTGTGGGCCTAATTAGCCAATTGAGCCTTTTATGGAAGTGCCCAATGTGGCTAGGGTTTCCTATATATATAGAAGTTAGGTCCCATCTCTTCCCACAATCATCAGACAGTTTTTCATAAAATTCCGTCATACAGTAGTGGGTACAGAGAGGAAGACCAGCCTCCAAGAAGCCTTGTTCGAGATTAATCGCCGCTCCAAAGAGATTCGTGAAACCATGGAGCAAACAGGTAAGTTTCCGCATTCAGTTTTATTTCTTGTTAAGTTCCTATATTTGCATATAATCTAGGTCAGACCCTAATATATGTGGATTAGGGACTTATTGTGTGATTTAAACTTGTTAAACTCGATTATGAGTTGTTAAACCCGAATCTTGCATGATTTAATCTGAACAATAGATGACTTCTTTTCAAAAAATTAATAAGGGGCTTTTGTTCCTCTCTAAACAACGAACGTTTTGATATAAAGATCGTAACTTAACTCTATTCGTAGAGAAAGTTATGATTTTTTAAAGTTTTGGGTAAAAAACTTGAAATTTCTTGTAAAATTATTGAATATGATGTTTTTCATGCATATCCTTGCAATATATTATATATTCTTGTTACTGTATGGCATACGAATCTGTTAGTATAAGTTTTGTACAAGAAAAATTGAGTTTTGAAACCCTAGCCGCCGAATCTAGGGTTCTTGGAAACCTTAAAATCATGCATTTTTCACTTTAAAATGATCATAAACATGTTTATTGATGTTTCGAGACCTTGTATGTGTAGTAAAATAGCAAAAATCTTGCTTAAAATATCAAATTTGGGGTGAAAATTGGGCTGAAAATCAATTTCCAGCGAACCGGGTCTGTTTTGCAGAAATTTGAGTCGGGTTTGACCCGACGGGTAAGGAAGATGACCCAGATGGGTCAAGGGAGGCCAAACAAAGTCCACTCTCGGCCTATGGAGAGTGTGGGCACGTGAGACATATTTTGGGGTCGGTCAAAAAACGAAAAATGTTTCTCTTGGATTGAAGATTCTAAATATTATTTTTTCAGAATTTTTAGGGACTGTTTGGTATTTTTTAAGGCTAAAAAAGTGCATTTTTTTGCATTTTCTCACAAACCGTGCGCAATTTTTTGAAGATTTTTTATAGGTAACATTTTTTTAACTCTTTAAACATCATGGAATATGGTACTCTCTCTGGTTTGATACATAAAATAATAATTGCAATTTAGAGTTCGTTTTTTACTCATTTTAGGGGGTTTTCTTTTGCGTTTTCTTGAAAACCGTGTGTACATCTTGGGTAATTTTCTATAGATAACTTGTTTTCAACCTTCTGAATCTATTGGTAGTGTGTACTCTCCCTAGTTAGGTCCCTAAAAAAACTATACTATCTCCTGTAAGTCCTTTTAGGTGCCTAAAATCGTCATTTTATGTTGAAAATTGCAAAATATGATTTTATTACATGGTTTAGGCAATACATATATGATCACTGGGTACATTTGGCTATGTGCCCATAAGGATGTGATTGCAAGCATTTTTTATATGCTTGGATGTGATACATGGCACTTTTACATCAAGTAGTGTCATGACAAGAACTTTGGATTGAAATGGGTGCGACTGTCCAAAGGGGTACACTCATTAAATATGATTTTCTTGCATATGGTATATGACTGTGTCCATTGTGTTATTGCATACAATCGCCTGCCCAAAGGGGGTTATTATGTGCTTTAATGACAGGGATGTGATTCACCAGCTGATCCGAGAATGCCTAACTTTTGAAATACATGTCTGCCCAAAGGGGACTATTTTTTCAAGTGCTTGGGCAATCTTATATGGTGGCTGGCTAGGAGGGACCTCATAACATGTTGCACTCTCTGCCCAAAGGGGAGACGACAATGATGCACTGAGACATCCCTATTATTTATACTTGATATAATTACTGCCCTCATTCTACTGATATGTTGCCTCTTTTGTTGCCATGACAATTTCCTTTGCAATTAACAACAATAACACTACCGTTGTGCTGTTGAATGGTTCAAACTTTAAGAAGTGGAAGCAGGATATAGAGTTTGCATTGGGTATTGTTGATCTAGATTTGACCTTGAGGGAACCTGAACCTGCTGCAATCACTGATACTAGTTCTGTTTTCGAGAAGGAGTCATATGCAAAGTGGGACAAATCTAATCGACTCAGCCTCATAGCAATTAAGAGATCCATTCCTGAGCACCTATTGATTGGCCTGCCTAAGACTAACAATGCCAAAGTACTGTTTGAGGCTATAGGACAGATATATCAAGTATCCAGCAAGGCTAAGACTGGAGCCCTGATGAATGAACTCACGAGTTTGAGGTATGATAGCTAGAGTGGGGTAAGGGAATATGTCTTGAAACTTATTTTTCTCCAATCCAAACTTAGAGGTCTAAATGTTACTCTCCCTGATGATTTCATTGTCCATCATGCTCTTAATAGCCTTCCACTAGAGTTCAGCCAGATAAAGACTGCCTATAACACCCAGAGTGAGTCTTGGACAGTGAATGACCTCATTGCCAAATGTGTCTTAGAGGAGGATAAGCTTAAAAGAGAGAAAACTGAGTCTGCCTTGCTTGTTTCTCATTCCAAAATCACTCCTGGGCAGGGTCATGGGAACCGAAAGAACCATAAGAAACCTAGTGCCAATACCTCTCATAAAGGTCAGGATTATAAAGGGCATAGTAAAGGTCATAGTTAGACCAACAATCCTTTAGGTCCCAATGCCATAGTCAAGAAGGTCATCAAGTGTTTTTTCTGTAGGAAAGAGGGCCACATAAAGAAAAATTGCTATAGGTACAAGTCCTGGTTAGAAAAGAAGAAGAAACAAGAAAGAGGTAACTCACTTGCCTTAACTTGCTTTGAATCTAATTTCGTTAGTGTCCCATCAAATTCTTGGTGGATTGACAGTGGTGCAACTGTTCATGTTGCCATATCTTTGTAGGGATTCAGAAGCAAGCGGAGGTCAAGTGAGAGTGAGGCCAAGCTTAGAGTTGGAGATGATAGCATAGTTAGGGTCGAGTTCATAGGAGATGCCATTTTAAATTTAGAAACTGGTTTTCAACTTATTTTGAAAAACATTGCTTATGTACCGTCTTTTAGACGGAATTTGATTTCTATTTCTTCTTTGGACAAATTTGGATATGGTTTTCAATTTCAAAATGGCATTGTTGATTTATTTTATAATTCCAAAATTATTGGCCATGGCTTGTTATCTGATGGATTATACAGGGTGAAATTAGAACAGGATAATGAGTATGCCTCCTTCCATGTTGAAAATAGTATATCCAAGAGACCTAGAATTAAAGACCAGTCTTCCATGTTATGGCATAAGCGTCTAGGTCACATTTCTAAAGAAAGAATTCAAAGGTTAATTAAAGATAATATTCTTATATCACTTGATTTTGGAGACCTAGACACTTGTGTTGACTGTATTCGGAAAAAATTGACTAAGACTAGGAAGAAAAGTGCAACACGGAGTAGTGGCCTTTTAGAAGTCATACACACTGATATTAGTGGACCTTATTCCTCTACCTTTTGTGGAAATAAATATTTTTTGACCTTTATTGATGATTTTTCTCGTTATGGCTATGTTTACCTAATTAAAGAGAAATCTGATGCACTTGAAAAGTTTAAAATCT